>PVHT021183504.1:86108-110862 GCA_004024745.2 Catagonus wagneri | reverse complement strand
GCATATGGAGGTTCCCAAGCTAGGGGTCTAACAGGAGCTGTAGCTGCCGGACTTCGCCACAGCCACAGCAACGCGGGATCTGAGCCGCGTCTGCGACCTACACCACAGCTCACGGCAACGCCAGACCCTTAACCCACTGAGCGAAGCCAGGGATCGAACCCGCAACCTCATGGTCCCTAGCAGGATTCTTTAACCACTGAGCCACAACGGGAACTCCCCAGTGGTGGTTTAAAGACACGACCTTGGTGGGCAGGCGCTCCCTTCCGGTGGGCAAGCAGCTCTCCGAGCAGCAGGCGGGCTCCCCCGTGTGCCGTGCCCTGGACGTCCTGCCACGCGCACCTCTGCCCGTGCTCCCTTCTCGGAGCCTGACGTGGCCGGGGGTGGGGGGGGCGCGCCCTTTGGGGGTGTCTGGGGCTCGAGGGCCCCATGTTCACTCGTGGCACCGACGGAGAACGCAGGCTGCAGACCAGGGAGAGGCAGAGCCTCCAAAGGTGAAGCCAGAACCCACGGCTGCAAGGCCGCACTGTGCGGACCTGGCCCGCTGAGCCCTGCTGGGGGTAGCTGCCCGCTCTGCGGCCTGGCCGCGGGGCCCGTGGGTGCCGTGTGGGGGCGGCTGCTCCCAGGCCCGGGAGACGCCGCCGTGACCCCCGCCCAGCCCGTGGCACATCCCCTGCGCCGCCCCCGGGCCTGGGCACCTCACGCTGGTGCCTCTCCTGGGACTGGGACTGGCCCTGCCCACAGCGCAGAGAGTCGTGCCAGGGCGGGCATGATCCTGGACCTCACTGTGGTGCCGGCAACTGGGCCAGAGGCCAAGGAGGCGGAGGAGATGAGACCAGGAAGAAGGAACGCCACCAGCCACCTGGGACAGGTTTTCAGCGGACAGCTGGTCAGAGGCGGACCCCCGGCAGCGCCGTAAATGACGACAGGGAGCCGCGCCGTGTGCACCCTTTATTCAGAGCTGCGTCTCCATCCTACGACAGGCGTCCGGCAAACGTGTCTGGCAAACACGTCCGGAACAGCCACCTAGCGCTGCGCCGTGCCCGCAGGAAGGCCAGCCTCGCGGCACGCACCCCTCCCGCAGCGCACAGGTCAGAGGCAAGGGGACCCCGCCTGTCCCCGGCCGTGAGGGTGCGCGCCCGGCTCCCGCGTGGCTCTGCCCTGACCCGCCTCAGAAACGTGGGGGCGGCAGGGGGGGCCGGGAACAGGCAGGACCCCCGCGGAGCACAGCCTCCCCTGGCAGGAAGGACACCAACCCAAGCTCAGGGACGGACCGCACGGGCTTCGGGCAGCTGTCACCCCTTTTATAAGTGACTCCACTACCGGGGGTGCACAAGACCATCTACAGAAACGCTGCACCGAGTGCGGCTGAATCGAGGGTGATCCCGGACCCACTTGCCACCGCCCCGGGCTGCCCCCGCAGGCCAAGGGGACAAAGTCGAAGTCCTGGTCCAGGACGAAAACTCTGCACATGCAAATAAAAACGCAACAGGACTGTCTACGAGGCTAGCTCTTCGCGGAGGCTGCGGGTTCCGGAGACTGCAGAAACTCGTACGGGTCGCGGGTCACCCCGGCCTGCTCCCCGGCGCCGAGGGGGGGAGGGCTCCCTGCAGGCACGGCAGAGAAGGGATGTTTCAGCCCGAGCGTCCACACACAGGCTTGTGGCCCAGGAGGCCCGGCTGTGCTCCAGCGTCCGTGGGTGGCAGAGCGCTCAGCCGCGGAGCCGCGGCCCCTGGCGGGCTCTCCGCAGACATGGCTGGGACGCCCCGCACCGGAGCGTCAGCCCTGAGCCCCCCACCAGCCCGAGCAGCTCCAGTGTCACCCCGAGTCCACTAGGGCCTTGTGGTCCTCACGTCTGGGGCGGCCCGGTCACCGGGACCTCCTTCTCGTGCCATTTGCCACAAGGTTAATGGGACCAATCTGGTCCCTATTTAGACAACTTGAGCCAAACCTCTATGGCCACGCCGCCTCCCAAGATCATGATGCTGAACGACCACCCACACCTGGGTCTGGGGACTAAGGGCAGCCCCAGCTCGCAGAGGAGCGCGTTCAGGGAGCCAGGAGACGGACGTCTGCGCCCCTCCTGGCAGGGTCCTCACTCGTTAAACACCTGCTCCCCCAAGTGCGGGCCCCGGAGGAACACACCGGCCCACACGCGGCTTTGGGACTACACGCAGTGACAGCAGAGACCGACCCGATTCTGAGAGGCTGTCGGGTCCACAAGACTGGCTGGGGCTCTTCTGGACACACAGAGCCCCAAAATTCATAAGATTAACTGAGTCCCCTCCAACCTTTCACGTCAGGGCAGCCGCTTGCCCGGGGCGTGCCAGGGGGTGGGGCCCTGCGGGGGGTGGAGTGGGGTCCGCGGGGCCCTGGGGGGGTGAGCAGGGTCCAGGGCAGAAGTGGGGTCCCTGGGCCCAGCACCCACACACCCGGCCTCCCTGGGTCTCCCCAGGAGTCCGAGGCCGGCGGCGGGAGCAGGGCGGGGCGCCCGGTGGGCCTTACCCAGGTGGTGCTGGTCCCTGTCCGAGGCGTTGGACAGGGAGCTGAGGTTGGACGAGGGCCGGGAGCCCCCGCGCTCTGCCTGTGCCTCGTGCAGGTCCTGGAGGAGCTTCGTGGTCTCGTCCAGGCTCAAGTGGCCGTCGTCGTGGTCCAGCTCCTTCTTCACTTTCCCTGCAAACACGGGGCCGCGGCGCCCGCTCTCAGACGGCAGCCGCCTGGCCGAGCGCTGCCCGTGCCTGCGTGGGGACGGCCCCGCGGGGTCAGGAGCCCCACAGGCCGGCGATCTCCTTCGTCCCGGGCCCGGCGGCGAGACACCGACCGCGGCTCTGCGCCCTAAGAACGCCTGGAAGCAAAACCTGACGGAGCCGACCCTCTAAGTCACCTAGCGACCCATCTGAACGGCACGCTCAGAGGCGGCGGCGAAGCCGAGCGCCCGACGGCGCCACCGCAGGAGGCAGGCAGGCGGAGAAGCAAGGCGCCATGGCCCCACCAGGGAGGAACAAGAGGCAGGGACAGTGGCCTGGAACACACGCCACCTGCTCCCAAAGCAGAGGACACGGGAGGGAGGTGAGACGTGGCGGACACGGGGAAGGCCGCGTGGAGCTCCAGGATGAAAAGAGCAGCCGAGAGCCCGGGAGGCCGACGGGCGAGCGAGGAGCACCCGGGGTCCCTGAGGCTGCGCCTGGCGCCTGAAGCCCAGCAGAGGAGAAAGGACCCAGGCAAGTGGCAGAAGCAGGCCCACGTGAGAGCTGGAGAGGCTGGAGCCAAAGCCCCACATGGGATGAAAACTACGAACCCCTGGACCAACAAGCTAAACTTAACCCAAGAGGAACAAAGCTAAGGGACAGCAAACCAGCGAACGTTCTAATCAAACCACAGAAAATGAGAAACACGCAAAGAGCTGAGACTCAGCCAGAGGACGAGGAGCTGGCTGGGAGCTGGCTGGGAGCAGGCCGGTCCCCGGGAGAGCACAGACCGCCTGCTCCACAGCAGGGGGCCCGGTGCGCCCCCGAGTGTCCTGTGGGCCCGAAGGGAACGGAGGGGTGCAGGAAAGCCACCAGTCACAGGAGCTGGGGCGACTGTGCCAGCAGCAGGCAGGGGAGCCCAGGCCAGCATGGGTGGCGGGGGGCGGACAGAGTCGGAGCTCCCGCTGCCCCGCCCCCGGGATCGAGGGCCCAGCGGACGAGCCCCAAGGAGGGCCCGAGGGCAGAGGGGAGCCGGCTGGCGGGCGAGCTGTCCTGGGGCAAGCGCGCGGAACGGCAGTGCGACCTACCCAGACAGCCGAGCACGGAGATGTCCAGAGAGACCTCCGAGTAGGACTTCATGGCCATGAAGTCCAGGGCGGGGCCGCCGTCCCCGAGAGGGTCCCCAGCCTGCAGGAGACAGTCGTGTGAGACGAGATGGAAGGCGGGACTGAGCGGGCGGTTGGCGCGGGCCATTAAGGCCCTGCCGCCAGGTAGGACAGGCCTGCTCTGCGGTGCCACAGCCCGGGCGCCACGGGCCTGAGCTGAGCGGCCGCCTTCAGCTGGACCCGCAGTGAAGGCTGCTGGTCTCGGGACCCACGGGCCCCGAGTGAGCGTGGGGGACAGGAGCCACGTGGGGCGCCGGCGTCCTCAGGAACCGAGCAGCGCACGTGCCCCTCGCTCTGTCCGGAGGCCCCGACGCGCCCTCCCCGTCTTCTCCGAAGCTCGGTGGCCCCATCTGCTGCCCAAGCGCCAGCACGCAGCTGGGCTCTAAGGCAGTCCCTGAGGACAGCTGCCGTGCTCTGGGGCCCCCGCCTCACCGCAGGCCTGACTTCCCCCAGACCACGCCCGCTCACGCTGCTGAGTCCTGCCCCGGCTGTAAAGTTCCTGCTGGACAAGCCATCCCCAACGGCACGGTGGTGACACCGTCTCTTTACCAGAGAGCAAACGGAGCGCCACGAGCCTGGCGTGAGCACAGCTCAGAGCCTCCAGGCTGCACAGTGGGGACAGGTGTCCACTGCCCCCCAGAGAAGGTGACGAGGCCTCTGCTGCCGAGCGAGGGAGCACGAGACCAGGCCTGGCCTGGGGTGACGCCCCCCCGGGGGCTGCCCTGCCCAGGTGATCCAGGAACTTGCTTCCTCCACTTGGCTTCCCTCAAACCTACCTGTCTGTGCTCTGACAATTTCTCCCTCGAGCGAAACGTTAAGTGCTGACTCAGGCCATACACAAGCCAGGCTGAGCTCAGGAGCCCGGGAGCCTGGTGACCAGCGAGGCCCAGGGCCACGGTCGCCATGAAGGTGTACAGGACATGACCACCACCATGCTTGGACGGCGACGCCCGCGAGCTGGCGAGGCCCCAGGACCGAGTCGTGCCCGCCTCCCGGGAGGACCCTGGGCTCCTCCCGCCCCGCCGCCGGCACCGCGAGCCCGTCCTGACCTGGCCGACGGCGCGGGGCCTCGGCCCTCAGCCTCGGCTTCGGGTCCGCAGGCAGGACCACCTCCCCTGTCGGAAACCTGACTGCGTCTCAGCAGGACCAGTCGCCCCACATCAAAGCGGGCAGGGCTGTCCCCGCGGGACCCTAATACCAGGTCTCCTAACTCGTCCCGGGACTCACCTTGGCCTCGTCCGGAGGCTTCGCTGGGACATTTCTCCTCTGCAAAGCAAAGCAGACAAGACCTGGGTGTCTACAAGGGTGTGACAGAGGACGGCCCGCCCACCCGCGAGGGAACAGCAGCTCATCCAGGGCTCGGCTGGCCTTGTGGGCCAAGCATCCTGGGAATTACGGGGGCCCTGTGCGGGCAGCGACGGTGGGGCCGCCCAACCCCATGAGCAAACGAGACGAAGCAGTGAGCCACCAGCCCAGAGCCCTGGGGGCGTGGACGAAGGGAAAGGGAGCCGGGGCCCCGGCCCCAGGGCAGCTCAGGAAAGCCCCGGAGGCGGAGACGCCTGCGCCCACCTCCCCTGGAGGGACGGGCCCGGGCCAGCACCCCGCTCTGGCCGGCCGCAGCCCGTGGGCCGGCACCGTGCCATGCTGGTGACAGGAGCCTGGCAGTGTGGCTCACGTCTGAGGGTGGCTCCCCAGCTCTGGCCAGTCAGGGTCTCCTGTGTTTCCACACAAATTTAAAATCGTTTGTTCCAGCTCCGTGAAAACTGCCACTGCTGTTTCCACAGGGACTGCGCTGAACGTGTGCAGGTAGCTTAGGTCTTGTGGCCATTTTAACAGAGCTAGTTCTTCCAACCCCAGAAAAGACAGCCCGTCCGGTAAGCAGTGCAGGGACGACTGGACGGCACGTGCAAGCGGATGAAACCACAACACTCTAACAAACACAGATTCTGGAGTTCCCACCGGGGCTCAGCGATAATGGCCCAACTAATATCCACAAGGATGCCGGTTCGATCCCTGGCCTCGCTCAGCATGTTAAGGATCCAGCGTTGCCGTGAGCTGTGGTGTAGGTGGCAGATGTGGCTCGGAACCTGTGTTGCTGTGGTTGTGGCGTAGGCCGGCAGCTACAGCTCCAATTCGACCCCTAGCCTGGGAACCTCCAAATGTCGCAGGTGTGGCTCTAAAACACCAAAACAACCCAAACAGACTCAAAATAGACCCAAATGTGGTCCATATATACAACGGACTACTAGTCAGACAGAAAAAATGAAAATGCGCAACGCGGATTAATGGATTTGGAGAGTATCATGCGAAGTGAAATAAATCAGAGAAAACAAATACTCTACGTTACCACTCACATGTGGAATCTAAGAAGTGTAACAAACCAGCAAACAGAACAAAAAAAACCAGACTCACGGGTACAGAGAACAAACTGGCGGCTGGGAAGGGGTTAGCAGCAGCATGCTGTTAGGCGTAAGACGCACTACAAGGGTCACACAACGTGGAAAACACGGTCGACGTTTTATAAAAACTTTAACCTCTGAGAACCGTGTGTCTCTATATTGCACACCAGAAACGCGATACTGTACGTCAACTATACTTATAAAAAGTAGCACTTGAGCTTCACACAAAAAAATAGTTATTTGAAGAATGAAAATATTGGCGTTCCCGTCGTGGCTCAGTGGTTAAAGAACCCGAATAGGAAGCATGAGGTTGCAGGTTCGATTCCTGGCCTCGCTCAGTGGGTTAAGGATCCGGCGTTGCCGTGAGCTGTGGTGTAGGTCGCAGACGCGGCTCGGATCCCGCGTTGCTGTGGCTGTGGCGAAGGCCGGCGGCTACAGCTCCTGTTAGACCCCTGGTCTGGGAACCTCCATATGCCGCAGGTGCGGCCCTAGAAAAGACAAAAAGACAAAAAGAATGAAAATACTCCAAGTTTGATGGAAACTATAAACCTACAGGCACAAGCACCTCCACCAACGTTAAGCAGAATAAACACGAAGAAAAGTACATAAGGAGTTTCTGTCGTGGCACAGCGGAAACGAATCCAGCTAGAATCCATAAGGAAGTGGGTTCCAGCCCTGGCCTTGCCCAGGGCGTCGGGGTTCTGGCATTGCTGTGGCTGCAGTGTAGGCCGGAAGCAAGGTGACACAAACCCGTTGTAAAGACCAAAACTTCACGGCATCTAGACCAGCAGCAGCGCGTTCTCTCCTAACAGGTGAAAGCGCAGCTCCTCGCGCTCCGTGGCCACACATGGTCTGCAGCATGTTTTCTTTTCTTTTTTTTTTTGCTGCACCCAAAGCACACGGACGTTCCTGGGCCAGAGACGGAATCCAAGCTGCAGCTGTGGCCGACCTCACAGCTGTGGCAACGCCGGCTCCTGCACCAGGCTGTGGCTCGAACCTGCACCTCTGCAGCGACCAGAGCCACTGCGGTCAGACCTTTTTCTTTCTCTCCCACCTGCAGCATAGAGAGCTTCCAGGCCAGGGGTGAGATCCTTACTGACCCACTGTGCCAGGCTGGGGCTCGAACCTGCATGCTAGTGCCCCCTAGACATCCCCGACTCCACTGAGCCAAGCAGGAACTCTGCAGCGGGACCCTTAACACGCTGTGCCGCAGTGGGAACTCCTCACACTTTGTCTTGAGCAGAGGAAAAGACGGCAGCCTAGCATCCCACACCGACAGACGAGTCTCCGAAAACAAAGGTAAAACAAAGACGCTTCCCAGAAAAAGACAGGCTCAGCCCATTCACCGCAGCAAGTCTGCCCTCAGAGAAACGCTAGAGAAAACCCTGCAGGAAGAAGGAAAATGACAGCAGACGAAAGAAAGCGGGGACAGAGGGCCGGAAAACACGTGCCCAGCGGAGACGATCTTTCACGTTTCTCTGAAAAATAACTGTTAAAAAGAAAAACAAACAGTAAATAACAACCAGCGTGGGAGGAAGAGCGGCCCCCCCGCCCGCAGCCCAGTCGGCGGCTCCTGGCACAGGAGTGGCGCCAGCGCAGCCCACCTGCCTCAGCTGGAGCAGCATCCGCGAGTGGTCGCCGCCAGTGATCTGGTCCAGGAGCTCGTCCACCACTCTCTTGCTGTAGCTCCCGGCATCCTTCACGAACTCCTGCAGGCTGCCGCGGGAGAAGAGGCTGCAAGAGCGGCTCCGTGCTTCCCCCGCCCAGCGGCACCCGAGACGGGTCCTCCCAGCCCGAGGCCCTGCCAGGCGGGGTGGCCCGGGGCGTGTGACCCACGACCCAGCCAAGTTCAAAAGAGCTCGAGAAAAAAACTTCGTTGACAAGAAAGCAGAGCGAGGAGCTGCGAACCCGCACACCTGAGTGCCTCCTGCCAACTCAGAACAGAAGGGCCCCCATGTCTGTCTGGCGCTTGCAGATTCGAGGAGCCGGGGGACAGCGCAGTGCGGCTACACGGGGGAGCCAGGCAGCCGCCCCACGCGCACCCGAGTGGCATTTCGATTTGGGGATCATGTGAACTAACATCCAAAAGAACTAAGGCGCTTACAAAGGAGGCCAGGAACAGAGCCAGGCAGAGGCCCCGAAGGGCCCGGGCTGCAGCGCAATGTCCCCAGAGGAGCACTTGGGGGGGCCGGGCGCCGGGAACGGCGGGCGCAGCCTGGCAAGGCCGTTGGGGTCGCTCGCGCAGCTGCGGTTTTTGCTGCACGGCACCCAGAACCCATACACCTTTCAGGAGCAGGCACTTGGCGGGTGGGCTGTAGCGGGGTCTGGCCTCACGGTGCTGCCTGAACCCGTGGTGAGCCGCGCCCCACAGCGCTGTGAGCGGGCGACGGGCAGCGAAGAGGACAGCCGCTCGCCCCCACAGGCAGCTTCCTCCCTTCAGTGCTTTTTACACAGAATCCAGGGCAGACAGTCATTTACTGTGCTGGGGGCTGACTGGGTCCTCGCTGCACGCTCTTCAAATACGCTCCACATTCTTTTTGGAATAAAACTAATAAGGAAAGATACTATTTCTCAGAGCCTAGCAAAATTACTGCTTCCCTGTAAAAAAAAATCACTAAAACTGTACACGGGGCCTGCTTTTTCCTTGAGTCAAAAATCAGAAAACACAAAAACAGCTGCGTAGAAACGCAATACTATAGAATTTTAATGTCACGTCTTAGGGGCTGAACTGCGTCCCCAAAATTCATACAGTGAAGCCCTGAACCCCAGCTCCTCAAAATGTGACTGCACTAAGCTCTCGTGCTGGCGGCCCTACAGGGGCGGTCAGGGCAGCCCCGCCCAGAGGGGAGGCCGTGTGCGGACACAGGGAGGTCGGCGTGCCCAGGAGGCCCCGGGAGACGGCGGGCGCGTCATTCAGGTCGCCCTGCCCGCGGGGCACTCTCTTCTGCAGCTGGAGCCGACCCCGCAGCCCAGTACGGAGCCTGCACAGCTGGTTTCACACCCACAGCCTCTTCCGAGCCGCGGCCTGGCTCGTCATCCTTAAGATCACGACACCTGGACCTCAAGGCTGGCCTGCAGCGGACGCGGCGCTCTACCCAAAAGCACTCTGGGACCCACTGCTGCGGCTGGGGGACCCGCGTGGGGACGGCCTCCGCCCCGACCACGACACCGCGCCCACCCACCTCAGCGCGCACTGCACGCCCGTCTCGTCCCCGTAGGCCGAGTAGAGCAGCTCGGCTTCACCCGACTTCAGGTCGCCCAGCACGGCGTTGTTGTGCAGGGACAGGGCGGTGCTGGCGCTGGACAGGAAGGCGACTGGGAGCAAGAGGAGACAGCACGTCACGGGCCGGCCGCCGCCCCGCCGCCCGCCCTCCCCGTCTCAGCCTGGGGCTGCAGAGCCGCGGGAGCGCTCCAGGAGCCAGCTCGCGGGGACCTGAGGCCAGGGTCGTGGCCTGGGCACAGAAGGGGGAGCCCGGAGTGCAGCCATGTGGCCACCAAAACGTCCCCCGATGATGCCACACGAACCTGGCAGTAAAACTACAGTGCGTGACAACACGCTACAAGGCTGACCAGAGCGCCCAGCACGACCACCACGCAGGTTCCCAGGCCAGGGGGCGAATCGCAGCTGGAGCCCCACCCTGCCCGCCCGGCCGGCCCCCCTCACACCCAGCGCTGGCCGGCGAGACCTGCACCCTGGCACCTCTGGTGCGTGCAGCACCCAGCCCCAGGCGGGTGGATGGCACGGGGAACTCGTCAGAGGGAGGCAAAGCGCCACCGCCAGAGCGCGGCCCAGCTACCACCCCAACTGCAGCCGGAGTAGGAGGAGCGGGAGCCCTGCCTGTCCCCGAGGGGTTTCCCAGCCGGGCGGGGACTGGGGACCGGGAGATGGGTGCTCACCTCGGCTCCTCCGCTCCTCCCTGAAGCCCAGCGAGGTGAAGCCCGGGAGCAGCTTGCTGGACAGCGAGCTCAGGTCCACCGGGTGCGTCTCCTCCTCTGCAAAGGGAGCGGGCGTGAGCCGGCGCCCGGCCCGGGGCTCCCTGGGAAGGCCCGCTGGAGCGGAATCTGCGGAAGCCGCGACCTTCCTGAAACCTTCCCCGCACCGCAGCCCCCTCCAGCTCCCCCACCGGCGACACAACCGAAGACCGGCTCTGCCAGGACAGCAGCATTCACCCTCCCAACCCCCCACCCACGTGTCTTCCTGGCGACCGCAAGGCCCCTGCCTCCACCTGCTCCCGAGAGCACGTTTCCCACGCTGTTCGCCCTCACGGAGCTTATGCGGCCCAAGCAGGACCCCTCAACCCTCCATCGGAACCCCCAGCTCGCCTGTTCCCTCGGATCAAGAAGCTGGTTCGTTCCAGCTCCAGGTCAGGACAAGCGGTGAGCCCTGCGCCCAGCAAACCGGCACCCAGGCCGGGTAGGAGCGCCTGAGCCATCAGCTGGCGGGGGAAACCAGGCAGTGTTTCACTTTCCGTGTGCGCGTGTGCATGCGTGTGCAGGCACGGCAAGCATCTATTTCCCAGAAGCTAAAAAGGGATGCGTGTGTGCGTGTGTGCACGTGGGCGCAGGCGCCATGAGCATCTGAACCATCTCCCAGGAGGCGGGAAGGCAGAAACACGATTTAAAGGCACAGCCACGACCACGCAGCTGGACAGGCTGCCTTGGGAAGGAACACTCGTGCCTGACCATGGTCCCGGTGTCACCGACAGGCCCGCCGTGTGGGGCAGGGGCGCCTGGTCCAAGCTCAGAGGGCAGGCAGAGCTCAGCGCTGCAGCTGGTCCCCACGGTGTCACATGGCCTGGGGAGCGCGAGCACGAGCCAGGGCCACCTGCCGTCCCAGGGCCCACGTCTCCCTGCTGCCAGACGGCCACCCTCAGGCTGGTGACCACACTGGCACCACTCGGTGAGGGCCACTGGAACGCCCTGCTGACTGGCAAAGGGCACATCGAGGCAGGCCCGGCAGTTTCAGGGGAGCGGCACGTGGGCACCCACCGTCGGCGTCCGGCTCGGCCGTGTTGACCACGCTGTAGAGCAGGCTGCCGTCCCCGCTCTTCCTCAGGTACCCCATCTGCAAGGAAGCACACCTGAGTCCCGCCGGCCGGACCCCTGCCCGAGCTCTCCCCCAAGGCGCCAGCGGGACAGCGGCCTCTGAGAACGGCCCACTTGGATAAATCCCCAAAGGCCCCCACGTCCCTTGTTCCCATGAACAAAGACGAGGGACGCCCCTCGGACCCTCCCTGGAGTTTAAGACCCGCTGGCGAAGGACCACGTGCCCATGTTAACTTCACCTGTGTCTGTGCTACCACCACTAGGGAGCTCAAAACTGCACATGTGCGGGACCACACCATTTCTTTCTCCTTTTCTCCTGTCTTTTTAGGGTCACCCCCAAGGCGTATAGAAGCTCCCAGGCTAGGAGTCGAACGGGAGCTGCAGCTGCCGGCCTGCACCACAGCCACAGCCACACAAGATCCTTCGCCCACTGGGCGAGGCCAGGGATCGAACCGCATCTCACGGACACCAGCCTAGCTGTTAACCTGTGGCGCCACAACAGCAACTCTGGTCATAGCGCGTGTATCGGCCACACCGGTCTAGACCCGCCCGTGTCCCAGGGGAGGACTCAGCCGCTGCGCCTGGCTCGGACGCGCAGGAGACTACAGGGCCGCCCAGGGACGTGAGGACACGGGGGGAGGTGGCCCGCACAGAGAGGCCGGTGGGCTGGGCCTCCTCGGTCCAGGGAGGGACCTGAACCCCTCTGCTGGCAGGGGACCCACAGGCTACACATCCTCCCGCCCTCCAGGGGCCGTGGAGCCGCCCTGTCCCCTCCGGAGACTAGGGCACCGCTGGGACACCGCGGAGCTCGGCCCAGATGCTCACAGTGGCCTGTTAACCTCTTGACTGTGACGGCTGTGCCACCGTCCTGGCAGAAAGCACAGCTGCCCTGCCAGGAGACGCTACCTTGCCGCCGGGGACGAGCCGGTTGATCCTGTCCCGGGCCTGGTCGGCCGCGTGCTCCACCAAGGCCAGCACATGCTCTTCCGCGGTGCTGTCCGTCAGGCTGCAGGCGTTGCCTTCGGGCTCGAACATGCAGCTACGGGGCAGGAATGTGCACCGGTCACCAGTGGGCGCACGCCAAGGCCTCACCCTGGGCCGCCCCTCGCGCTGCGCCAGGTCACACCGGGCCGGGGCGGCACAGCGTGAGGCGCATCTGAGTCCCTTCCCGTCATTTCCAACCACGACACAACAGGTACTTCCTTCCAGATAAAGTAAAGCCATAAACCGAGGAGGCGGCTCCACGGTCTCACGCTCAGCAATGAGCTTCGGTCACTTTAAGAGCAACAGCGGAAAGGGGCCACCAGAAGCGCCACACGCACGGTGGCGCTCGAGGCGCCAGCAGAAAGGGACCCAGCCCCCACGCGGGGCGAGGTGCTGGCAGCGAGCCTGAGTGGGGAGCGGCCCCGCCAGGCCCAGGGACGGCCGGAGCCTCCGCCGGCGGAGCGGGAGCTGGGGCCAGCCCCTGGGAGAGGGCTTCCAGCTCCAGGGCCGCGGTGGGGAGAGGCCCCACACGTGCTGGCTGCTCACGGGACAGACCGTGCCGGGGCCAGGCCAGACCGGGCTGGGACGTGACCTGCGTGCGAGCGGCCTGCTTAGGAGTGGAGGGGCAACAGCGCCCCAAACGGCAGCAGCAGGGACCGGCCAGCAGCGGGCACCTGCGGGCTGCGGAGGCAGGCCTGGCGCGCCTCGCCTGCGACAGAGCACGTGCGTGTGCCTGCGCGGCGACAGCGACTCTGCTCAAGGGCAAGCTGCTGCGTGCTGGCGTGTGGCGGGGGTGTCACAGAGTGACGACGTACCATGACTGCCCTCCAGGTGGGTGGGGGACGGCCCCTTTCCTCAGCCCGTACAGGCTGCCCGCCCACGAGCTGCCGCCTGGGCGCCCACGAGGCCCAGCTCCTCGCCATGGCACGCAGAGCCCGCTCCGCCAGGCCGGCCTTTACCTGATGGCTTCTCTACTCGGCCTTTTGGATCTCCTGGCAGTTTCTACTTGCACGGGCACAACTTCGGGGACAGGCTCCTGGACAGCTGTGTCTCCGTTGCCCAAAAGCGCAGCCTGCTGAGAAAAATCCATGTCCTGCATAAACGACACGCTGCGCTTCAAAGCTAACAGCCGCTCCTAGAAGCAGAAGAGCACAGAGCAGCAGGCACTTTACCTCTCCCTGCGGCCCAGGTGCCCCGCCTGGCCCAGCGCTAAGCCTCCACGCGGCGCCCACCCTGCCCGGCATCCTCAGAGCCAGCAGGGGCCGCGCCTCACCTACTGGCCGTCAGCACACAGCGCTGGTCCTAGACGGTGACGCAAGCAGCCTGGCTCAGGGGACAGAGGGCACAGAGAGGAGCCACTTGGGGTGGCCAGGCAGGGGGGGTCTGGACTCAGCAAGGCAGCCACGCCACACAGACGCACCGAGCAGGCTGTGATCCAGTGAGACCAAGAGACCCGGCTCTGGTGCCAACCCTGTGGGATTCAGCTGGGGCCGGGGCAGGACGAGGGGGTGGTGCCCACAGAACGGGGACCGGAGAGGGCAGCGGGGGCACTCAGCGGAGGCGTCCACACCGTGGCCAGGGACAGACGGATGGAAGCGTGTCCTTTGCTATCAGTTTCTGATTACGCGCGAGAACCGCGGAGGAGGACGCTCCCGCCTGGGCTCCTCGCTCGCCCGGAGGGTTCTTACTTTGCTCATCATCTTAAAGCCTGCGTGCAGGATCTTCTTAGCCAGCTTGTAGTACACGGTGTCTGGCCTGTTGTACGTCATCGCGTTATCACACATGAGTTTGAAGTCTGCCTGAAAAGAAAAAGAATTCATCAAGTTTGAAACACCATCTAGATACCAGCAAAGGGCTAAAATTACTAGGAAAAGAGGCCCCGTTGTGGTGCAGCGGAAAGGAATCCGACTAGGAACCATGAGGTTGCGGGTTCGATCCCTGGCCTCGCTCAGTGGGTTAAGGATCTGGCGTAGCCATGAGCTGTGGTGTAGGCTACAGACACGGCTTGGATCCTGCGTTGATATGGCTGTGGTGTAGGCTACAGACACAGCTTGGATCCTGCGTTGCTGTGGCTGTGGTGTAGGCTGGCAGCTGCAGCTCCGATTGGACCCCTAGTCTGGGAACCTCCATATGCCGCAGATGTGGCCCTAAAATTACGAAAAACAAATAAAGTAAATTATGTGAAAAATCAGCGTTTTTTCACCCTAGCCCAGCTACCTGACACACCTGTCACAGATGAGTTGAATATCAGGATGGAGGGTGACCGCCAGTGTAGTGTGTCCCACCTCAGCCCTGACCACGTCTCTGTGCCAGTGTCTCCAGGGCTGGGACTGAGCCGTAAAGTGCCCACCCCCCAACCACAGGTCCCATGGGTTGTGGGTTCACACCACTCTCTCGAGAACGAGGTGGGCGCTAGCCACGCTCCGGCTCTGCCCCTGGATGAGTGATCAAACTGGGCGCAGGCGGGAGGTGGACCGCAGGGCAGGGACTGGGTGGGGGGCAGTCCTCCTGTGAAAAGTCCCTTCTCTCTCACTCTCCTTTATCTGTTGTGCTGTTTCTCCAGGTCAACACGTGCTTTCATTAAGAAAGAAACCTAGGAGTTCCTGTCGTGGCTCAGTGGCTAACGAATCCAACTAGGAACCATGAGGTTGCGGGTTCGATCCCTGGCCTCGCTCAGTGGGTTAAGGATCCGGTGTTGCCGTGAGCTGTGGTGTAGGTTGCAGACGCGGCTCGGATCCCGTTGCTGTGGCTGTGGTGTAGGCCGGCGGCTATAGCTCCTGTTAGACCCCTAGCCTGGGAACCTCCGTATGGTACGGGCTGGCTCTAGATAAGGCAAGAAAACAAAAAAAAAAAAAGAAAAGAAAGAAAGAAACCTAATACCTTTTTCTAATAACATTATCATCAATGCTGCCAAGCACTCATTCTGATTTCTGGAGTTTCAACAACCGCAATCGGTTTTCACCTCTTACAGCCAGTTCTTAGACGCAGGGACAGAGACTCAAGAGCACTCAGTAAAACTACCCGAAAAAAGCAAACTCTCAGTTATTACAAGTCAAAATTAAGAATTAGGAAACACTGTCTCCAGAAATCCCCATTCTAGAGCTAGGCCAAGCCAGACATACCCTTGCCTGGCCCACGTCCGTGCACACCTACACAGTACCTTAAAAACCCAGGTCTGACAGCGCGCCAATAGGCCAGCTGCTGGGCCAAAACATGGAGAAGGCTTCGACTAAGCTGTCCCGATGCTGGCCGTGAAACAGTCCAACACAGACTCGCCCATAAAGGCCTGCGACTGGAAGCGACCGAACACATACAGCGTCCACTGGACGTGAATACACAAAGCTTCCTAACAATCACTCCAGGAACAAAACTGACGCACCTTAAACTCCGTGACCGACTTGTACTCATTAGCTGCGATTTTGTCCTTCATCGTGCCAAAATCCATGGGGTGCTTTATTATCATCGAGTACCCAGGAGCGATTGCGTCCGTGACAGGAAAAGCAAAAAATCCATGAGGGTCTTTTCTGAAAGCAAAAACATCTTCACTTAAACTCAAAAACCCTGAAATCTAAATACCTGAACAAAACCCTCACAGTAAAAAACTGATGCAACTAACCACACTTTAGGGTCCTTTTTTTTTTTGTCATTTCAGACCGCACACCCACGGCACGTGGAGGTTCCCAGGCTAGGGGTCTAATCAAAGCTATAGCCGCCGGCGTACGCCACAGCCACAGCAACGCGGGATCTAAGCCGTGTCTGCTTACACCTACACCACAGCTCACAGCAACGCCAGATCCTTAACCCACTGAGCGAGGCCAGGGACCAAACCCGCAGTCTCACGGTTTCCAGTCGGATTCATTTCCCCTGAGCCACGACGGGAACTCCTTTAGGGTCATTTCTCAAAAGTGACAAAACTCATGGCTCTAAAACTGTGGTACTTCGGGTCACTACAAATTCTCAAGCCACGTCCTGGCTCCAGTCGTGCCACCTACGTCAGGGCGTCTCCAACACCGAGCTGGCAGACCAGGTTTCTCCAGCCCTCCCGGCGCTGTCCCTCCCCACTCTGCTGGCCCCTGGCGGGCAGACTGGCCTCACCCGGTGAAGGGGACATGCAGCACCGGCCTCGCAGAGCGCCCGCGCCAGCACCAGCTCCCAGGAACTCCTTACCTCTGCAGCTGGCGGACGAAGTGCTCGAGTAGCTGCTGGATTGGCGTGCTCTCATTTTCAGCTAATGGTTTAAAAGTTAAAACGTGAAACTGAATAAAATGACTCTGGTATCACTTCACCGCAGCGGGAACTCCGATTTCATAGCACATACTTATCTTGTGGCTGTTCCAGTGTTTCAGGTCCAAACGAAAACTGGACACAAAGACAAACAGACCCCGCCCTGGTCCCCATCAGCTCAGCAGTGGGAGACAGCATGGCCCCCAAGGCCCTCAGAGGACCAGCACCCCGTCAACACAGCACCCGCGCAGCCGTCACTCCTGGGCCCGGGACATGCCAAACAGGGCACTGTGAAAAAGCCAACGAAGGCTCTGGACCCCAGAGCTGACGCTGGATCCACTGCCATCATCCACCCTGAGTCCTAAGCTCCTGCTCGTGACCCAGCTCCCGTCTGAAGCAAGGGTAAGAGCTCATACCCGGGCTTCTTAGGCGGACTCGAGCTGTGACTACGTCTCGGAGCCACCGTGTGGAAATAAAGTGTTCAAGGCGTGTAAACACGGATGTCACCAGGTCCCCTTCCACAGTGGGCATGGCAACGGTCTTCCCAGCACTGTCCCCAGTCCCACACACAGGGCCTGGGTCCTGGATTCTCAACGCCCCTCTGCGCTGAAGAGCCAGGCTCAAGTGCAGCAGGAGTGCAGAGAGCCGGCTCCCAAGAGGGCCGCTCTCAAGTGACCCGGACAGGGCGAGAGCGCACCACGATCACTGGCTTTTCAAGCAGATTGGGGAAAACGCGGAACGCGTGGCCTCCAACGGGCAGGGGGGCAGCTGAAGCCGTGAGCACTGCGGCGGCGTAAATTCACCCGCACGGTCGCCAGCGCCGGACCTCTGCTCCACAGGAGTCGGTCGCGCCTGGTCCCCTGGACAACGGCCCCCATGGTGGAGGGCACTGTCTGCAAACAGCCCCCAGCGACTGCAATCCACTACCTCTTCAGCAAACCGGTGCTCAAACCCAGCGTCCAGACTGAAAAGCCTGGAAAGCCAATCTGCCTCCAATGTGGCACCTACTTTGAGGAAAGTGACCCCCGGTTCAGAGCACCCTGAGCATTCCAGAGCCTTCCTCAGCTGAGGCCAGCATAGCTTCAGAGGTCGCTGACGGCCCGGATACCGACTGCAGCCCTAGCCTCCTCCTGTCTGTGACAAGCTTCTTACCTGCCAAGCCAGCAGGGGGGCCGCGCCCTGCTCTCCAAGCTCAAAGAGGACGGCCAGGACCCCAGACCCAGCACCTGTGTGAGGCCCCAGAAGCAAAAGCTCTGCTCCTTCCTTCCCACCTTCCCCCGAAAGCTGGCGGGCAGGTGCCCACCTCTACCGCACAGGACGAGCTCCGAAGCGCGAAGCTCCAGGCAGTCTCTGAAAACGTAGACACTCGCCTGGCTGTGTCCGGCATGCTCGGACAGGCCGGTCGGGGGGCGGTTCCACCTCCACCTTCTTCCCGGGGTCGAAGTCATCGGCCTCGCCCTCCGTGTCGCAGTGCTCCTTCTCCCGTTTCCGCTTCTTCTCTTCCTGCGCGGCAGGGTCACGGCAGGAGAGCGATGAAGTAGTTTTAATGGGCGTCTTGGCGCAGGCCCCTCCCCCGCAAGCCCCCTCCCCCAGACCAGGTGAGCCCCCAGGGCCTCGGGCCTGGCCCCCTCACCTTTCGTTTCCTCCTTTCTTCATCGTCGAGGTGTTTCTCCTTCTCTGACTTCTTTTTCTTCTTCTTTTTTTTCTCTTTGTGCCTCTCGCGCTCGTGGTCTGACCTGTCGTCATAGTAACTGGAGTCGTGGCCGGACCCGGAGAGCTCTGTCACTTCACTTCCTCCAACCTTGAGGACCAGCTTCAGGGGTTTCTCCAAGGGCTTGTCCGCATAATCTGTAGACAGACGGGGCGTCAGTGCCCGAGCTTGGGACGCCCAGCGGGTGGCAAGGCTGGCCCCAGGTGGGGTGTGAGGGAGACCCCGAGGCCCAGCAAGCTGGGGGGACTGGCCGAGCGGAGGCAGAGGGCAGGGGAGGCCAAGGCCGCCCGAGAAGGACGGCAGGGCGCGCCCTCCCCTCGCTGTCATCCTCGGGGAGGTCTTTCCGGCGGCGGCGGCGGCGGCGGCGGCGGCGGCGGCGGCGGGGAAGAAGAACCAGCCCACGCCTGCGCCCCGGGCGCCGGACCCCCTGTCCCCCAGCTCCTGGCTCCCGGTCACCGCTTCTCATCCTGCACCAGCCCCCGAGTGGCGTCCCCGACACCGGGACTGGGGGCTGCAGGGCCAGCGGCACAGGCGGGAAACGGCGGGAGGAGACGTCGGAAACACGGACGGAGAGCGACTGAGCCGCCCGACGCTCTGCTCCGGGCTGAGCGCCGGCCGCGCGCCCGGGACCCCGCCGCCGCGAACGCCCGCCCGCCCGCCCGGCGTCACGAGGCGCGCCCGCCGCTCACCCTCGTACGACGAGCGCCACTCGGCCTTGTGCTTCTTGTGCTTCTTGCCCATGGCGGCGGCGCCGAGGCCAGCAGCGAGCCCGGCCGCCGCCCCCGCCGCCCCGGCCGGACGCCCGCCTGGACCCTGGAGCTCGCCGGGCCGCGCCGGAAGCGGGCGCCGCGGCCGGAAGTGGCCCCGCCCGCCGGCGCCAGCGCTTCCGGGTCAGGGGGCGGTGCGCCGCGCGCGGCAGGTTCGAAGCGCGGGCGCGGCCGGCGGGCTGAGGCGGCGGCGGCGGTGGCGGCGGCGCGGGACGCGAGGCGGCGGCGGCCACGGTCCAGCCGGGTCCCCGCGGCTCCCGGCGGCGGCGGCGGCGGCGGCGGCGCCATGGACGAGGCCGTGGGAGACCTGAAGCAGGCGCTGCCCTGCGTGGCCGAGGCGCCGACCGTCCATGTGGAGGTGCACCAGCGGAGCGGCAGGTGGGCCGCCGGGAGCGCGGGGTCGGGGTCGGGGTCGGGGTCGGGACGCCGCTCCCGCGTCCCGTGGGAGCCCCGCGGCGGCGGACCGGGGCGGGCGGCCGCCGTGGGGGCCGCGGTCGCGGCGCCGACCCGTCTCCTGCGGCCGAGCCGGGGCGTCCCCGAAGGCGGTGTCGCCCCGCGGACGGCAGCGCCCCGCGGTCACCCAGCAGCGCGCCCAGCTGCTGCCCTTGCTCGTCGGGGCGGGGTTTCTCTCTTCAGCGCGTCCTGTCAGGGTGTGTTTAGCCGGGGCCTGGTTTCGTGCTCTGTGTTTTCGCAGCACCGCGAAGAAAGAAGACGTGAAGCTGAGCGTCAGGAAGCTGCTCCACAGACACAACATCGTCTTTGGCGACTACTCCTGGACTGAGTTTGACGAGCCTTTCCTGACCAGAAACGTGCAGTCTGTGTCTATCGTGGACACGGAATTGAGGGTTAAAGACCCACAGGTAAGTTCGTCCTTGTCGGTACCGAGACACGCTTCGGCCTCAGCTGAACACACGTGGGCGAGAGAAGGCGGCGCGGCCGTTTTGACGGCGCGTGGTCAGACCCTGGTCTGCTCGTCTGCGGACGGTGGCCGGTGCCGGCGCTCCGCGTGCAGGGGAGACGGAAGGCGCACCCTGGGGTGGCGGGCCGCATGCGCGCCTTCTCCGTTTTCCCCAGGCAACAAGGGTCTACGCGGCGCCGGCGTGTGTTTGGGCCGCAAGAGCTGGGGGCTCCAGAGACAGGAGGGGGCTTGCCTCCCCGAAGCCGTTCGCGTGCCCCGCCTCGCCCGGGGCCGTGTGGGAGCTAGGACGCGCTCTGTGTGGAGGGCGGCCGTGTTGGGCCGTCCCGGGACCAGCGAAGGGCAGCCCACAGCGGCTCCAGAACGGCCTCTGTGCAGTTCCTGCCTTTCGAGGAGTCAGTTCGGGAGAAGTGGCTTGGCACCAAAATTTTGTTTATGAGGCGCCCCCGCCCCCCAGTCTCACGTTGGGATGAACGTTTGTGGTGTGGTTTCATCCCCGTCGACATCTGCTGCCACGGCACCTGGTTTTGGTCGGTTTAGAGGGAGTGGGACGGCTTTCCTGCACAACAGGAGGACGGAGGGTAGGGGGCTGCGGGCCGACGGCCACCCGTGCCCAGCCCGCCCAGAAGGGCAGTTGGCCCAGCCTACCTGGAGGGCGTGGGTGCTGGACGCCAGACACTTTCACACGCTCGTTTTCCACTCTGCACACTCACCCCGACCAATTTGTCCTAACAGATAATTATGTGATTTTGCAGAGGTAAACGAACAAATGTCATTTACGTGCTGTAACAGTAGCTACGCTTCTTAGCCGTCTGTCCATCAGGGTGGTTGAACAAGTCTGGTCCATCCCCAGCAGACAGGATGTAGCCATGAAAAAGGATCCGGTCAGTAGTTTCTGTCAGCTGGTTTGAAAGCTCTCCAAGTTGTAGAGGGCGGCAAGGGCGTGGGCAGAAAGCCTGTGAGGTGGAGTCAGTTTTTGCTCAAGTGTGTGTGAGTGACTTGTGGACATAACATCTACGAGGCTGGACGTGGGGACTTTGACCATCTTGGTCCTATATTGTCTGCATTTTTCTGACAGTACGTGTTGCTTTTGTAATTACAAAAGATAACGTTGGAGTTCTCTCTGCGGTACAGTGGGATCCGGTGTTGCTGCAGCTGTGGCTTAGGTAGCAGCTGCAGCTCGGGTTCAACCGCTGGCCTGGGAGCTTCTGTATGCTGTAGGGTGTGGCCAAAGGAGAAAACAACGATGGCAATAAGTCGTTTTGTTAAATAGGCGTAGGACTGAAAGGGAAGGGAAAGACAAATTTTTAAGAACTAATCTTAAACTTGAAATAGAATAATCCTAATCTAAGAACTGATGTTTAATCTGGACGGTCTTTACTTTTGGGCTTTAACATACAACATTTATAGCCAGAAGTCAGAAGCGAGTTATTTCCAACCTGTATAGACTGACTTGATTTTCTCTTGTCATCGCAGCCCATTGACTTGAGCACATGCACTGTCGCACTTCACATCTTCCAGCTGAATGAAGACGGCCCCAGCAGTGAAAATTTGGAGGAAGAGACAGAAAACATAATTGCGGCAAATCATTGGGTTCTGCCTGCAGGTACCAGCACCGTAACAGGAGGTGGAGCGTGCTGCGTACGGGAGGCCAGAGGGTGGCACGCACCTTGGGCTCGTCAGGACTTTGATTACAGGCTTTCCGGGTGTCTTCTCTGTCCCGGGCGGACTCGTGAGGGGGCAGGTGGAGATCTGCGGCCTGAGGCTGTTTGCAGGGCTTCCGCAGAGGCAGCGCTGATTTCGCACTGCAGCGGTGCTCGTCCTTCCTGCCCAGTTGGTCGGTCCTGTCGGACCACTCCTTCCTCCTGCCTTCCTGGTGCTTCCTGTGAACTTGGGCGATGGGGTCTAGTGGGCAGAGTCCTGCCGTTAGCTTGTCATGGGTTTCAGCCTGAGTGCTAACAGGGAGACCAGCCCTGGACGCTGTCCTGCTGAGGGTCGGCTCGTGGGCGGAGTGGTAGGGAGTTAGGGTCTGTGCCGCGTCCAAACGCGGGTCCACGGAGACAGGTGTGGACGGTAATAAGGCGAAAAGGTGACTCCTTTCCTCGCACTCGCTATGGGAAGTCATGTGCCGCTGCCGTTTATTCAGGTCTTTTGCCGTAAGGACGTTCTGAAAGTTTAGCTTCCCTGTAACCAGAACGTCAGCCCCTGCACGCGGAGAGCCGGAGAGCGTCGGTGGCTCAGGCGGGCTCACGGTAGGTGCAAGGCCTGCTCTCCTGAAACGCAGTTTTGTTTTACTCTCTCAGCTGAGTTCCACGGGCTCTGGGACAGCCTGGTGTACGAGGCGGAAGTCAAGTCCCACGTGAGTGCTTCTCCCGGGGCCCTTACGGGACATGGGGCCGTCCGCGTGCTCCTCTCCGGCACGCAGGTGGGCTCCGGGGCCGCTGCCGCCCAGTGGACTGCGTCCTGCGTTTCTGGCCTCTGGGTTTGCTCCCCGGTGGCTGGTCTCTGGGGGGGGGGGCCCGCAGGAGGAGGGGGTTCAGAGTGTGAAGACTGCTTGTGCTGGGTCCCGCTTTCAGGAGCCCACAGGCTGAGGAGGCGGTGCCGGGGGCAGACAGCAGTGCGCAGGTCTGAGCCCCCTCAGGGCAGGGTCCCTCTGCACACGGGGACACTGGGAGTCGCTCCTTGCCGCCCCCATCCCCAGTCTGCCCTCGGCGGCCGCAGTGGACCGCGGAGCCCGCAGCGCAGCTCTTCAGGGGGCGTGCGTGTGCCTGTCCACTGCCGTGTCACCCCAGAGGAGGAAGCTTCCTCTACGGGCTGTGTCCCTCGGGGGCGCCGTGGGTTGTTGACGTTTTCAGTAAAAGTGGTCTGCGGGCTCATGCTTAAGCCTTGCACGGCAGCGGCACTCCCCCGTAGCTTTTAGTGACCACTGAGCTGAGGGCCGTGGGGCTCTGGTAAGCGCTTGGCGATGGGGGGCTCTCCGGGCCCCTCCCTCTGCTCATCGAGGCACGTTCGCTGGGAACCGCTGCCCTGCCGGTGCCTTTGTCTGAATCCTTCCTTTCTTCGCGCAGCTCCTCGACTATGTGATGACAACTTTGCTGTTTTCAGACAAGAATGTTGACAGCAACCTCATCACCTGGAACCGGGTGGTGCTGCTTCACGGTGAGCATTTCGGTTTTATTGGACGAGATAAGCCGCGTGAGACCAGGCTGTTACTCGTACCTTTGTCCTTCTTTAAGGAGTCGCAGCTCCTTCTCTCTGGGGGAGACAGAGTTGTCCTAGGACAGCCTCCTCTGGGAAGCCAGCTGGGCTCATGCTGCTGGGCCTTGGTTGACTGAGCCTTCACTTGGCAGCCACCTGATGACACCTGGTGACTTTTTATGCTGTTGTTGAAACTGTCAGATCACTGGCTTATTTCCCCCCGGTCGTAGACTCCTGGGGTAGCAGTCGCCTCGTGTCTGCTCGTGGTGTCTGGTTCAGGCCTGTGCATAATGGCTGCAGCAAAAGGCGGCGGTGCCGCGGGCTTCAGCACCGGGAGCGTCGGTGCCGAGGGGCCTGAGGGTTCCCAGGGAGGCTGTGTGACCTCTAGGGGTGGGCTTCTTGCTTGGCGGGTTCCGTAGAGGAATGTGTCAGGAAGGACGCAGAGGCGGAGACGCAGCGACTGTGGCCGGGGAGCGAGGTGGGAATGTTGTCTAGTGTTTACGCTGCTTTGGGGTGATTGCATCCATGGCTTTGAAGCCTGCACCTTGTTTTAAATCCTGTGGGTAATGCAGATACTGTTGTTGTGAGAAACCTGTCACAGCACAGCTGGAAAGCATTTCCTTCAGGGAAATATATGCGATTTCCTGGTAGACCATGATGGAGAGTAACAGAAGAAAAACTTCACAGACGTATATGTGACTGGGCCTGTGCTGTCCAGCAGAAACGGCACGACATTGCGAATCGGCTGTACTTTCACTGAAGAGGAGATGTTTGCTTGCGTTTTGTTACAGGTCCTCCAGGAACTGGAAAAACATCCCTATGTAAAGCTTTAGCCCAGAAATTGACCATCAGACTCTCAAGCAGGTAACTCTGACGGTTTGAGAGAGGAGAGCAGCAGAAACAGGATGCTCGCTTTGCAGCTGTAACAATGGAAGCTGCTTTTATTTTTAAATCACTTTACGGGAATAGTTGGTCCTCGTCTTCCAGTGTGATGAGTTCGCCTGTACTTAGCAGGTCCTGAGTAACGTCTGGTCTCCTAACCGTGCTGGGCTGCGTGACCAGCACGGGGTCGTACCTGGTACCCGTCCTGCGTACGCTTAGGAGAACGCGTTTCTGTTCTTACGGTGGAGAGTCCGAGGGTGTCAGTTCAGGGTGCTTGATGTCGGTGCTGGTCGCTGTCTGCGTCCTGTCGCTCCCCGAGGGCTGCCCCAGCCTCTGGCGCCAGATTTGCGGATTGGCCTCTTTCTCCTTGAGTTCTGTCAGTTGGGGGCTTTGGTTTCATCACGTCGGGAAGTACTTGGCCGTAAGCTCTTGAGCTGATGCCCTGCCCTCTGCTGCCTTCGTGGGTCCGTTCATTTGCTGTTAGACCGCCTGATACTGTCCCGCAGGCCGTGATGGTGCTTTTTCTTTTTTTTTTTTTCAGGTTTTTAAATTTTTCCATCTTTCATCTTGGATAGTTTTCTTTAGCATCTGGTCTGCTTTTAATTCTGTTGGTTGAAATTTCCGTTTCTAATAGTGTGTTTTCTTCTCCAAGGTTCCGCTCGGTTCTTTTTATTGTTGCTTTTTTTTTTTTTTTTTTTTTTTTTTTTTTTTTTTTTTTTTTTTTTTTTTTTTTTTTTTTTTTTTTTTTTTTTTTTTTTTTTTTTTTTTTTTTTTTTT
>PVHT021183504.1:38690-85108 GCA_004024745.2 Catagonus wagneri | reverse complement strand
TTATGGATCATGTGTTTCTTTTTTTTCTTTGTTGTTTTAGGGCCACACTCACAGCATATGTAAGTTCCCAGGGGTGGAATTGGAGCTACAGCTGCTGACCTACACCACAGCCACAGCAACGCGGGATCCAAGCCATTTGTGCAACCTACACCACAGCTCATGGCAACACTGGGTCCTTAACCCACTGAGTGAAGCCAGGGATCGAACCTGAGTCCTCGCGGATGCTAGTTGGGTTCCTTTCCACTGAGCCACAGCAGGAGCTCCCCAGATTGTCCCATTCTTTAGGGTTTTGTGAAAGGAGGAAACGGTGTTCAGCTCTGGCCAAAAAACTTTGACTCTTGTGTTTTGTTTGCTGGGTTAGGTAATGCTTTTTGAACGTGGGGACGTAATTTACAAGTAGGTTAAAATGGAGAGGGATTTTATTCTTGCTTCAATTCAAGTGAAGATACCGTTCAATTCAGGAAGCTTAATTTGCTCCGAGCAGCACTGCTGTTGCCAATGCCTCTTGGTAGACATTCTGCTGGCTTAGTTTGCAGGGCACTCGGTTCCCATCTCTCTCGGGGCTGAGTGTCAGCCTGCTGTGCATTCGGGAAACACCACGTCACAGAGGCCGAGGGGGTGCCGCTGGGGCCGGGGGCTGATCTGTGACAACTGCCGTGACTCTTTTTCTACCATCGTAGGTACCGCTACGGCCAGTTAATCGAGATAAACAGCCATAGCCTCTTTTCTAAGTGGTTTTCAGAAGTAAGTATTAATTCCGGTTCCCGGGATCGACGACCATGCAGTTGAAAAAGGGGAGAAATAGGTGAAAAGGGGGCATGAACAGGGCCGACTGTGGTCAGAGGAAAGCTGCAGAGCCAGGCACTAATTGGAGCCAGTCCGCGGCCTGCGGGGACCCTCCACGGTCACGCCCAGACCTGCCTGGCCGGGCAGGGCAGTCGCGGTTGCCTCAGCAGCAGGGGGTCCGAGTCCTAAGGGACCGCGCTCTCAGCTGCATGTGCCCTTTGCGCTCCGCCTTTTCCGCCAGCGGCGAACCAAGCGGTTTGGCCTGGGTGACGTCACAGCTGCCCCCACCTCTGAAAGGCCCCACCCCAGCCAGGAGGTCCTCTGGCGGATGCTGAGAGGGGACGGGGAGTGCCTGTAAGGGGAGCGCCCGGGCAGTTGGCGTGTTTGCCTCCGAGACCGTCCCGTCCCGTCCGGGTGTGAGGCAGCTGAGAGGGGAGGGGAGGGGAGGAAGGCGGCCGGGCCGCGGTGCGGGCGCCCGGGGTGCGTGGCCTGGCGCACAGAGCGGGAGGGGGGCACCTGGCCTCTCGGACTCGGGGGTTTGCTGAGGGGCTGCCTGGGGTCAGAGCAAAGCCAGGCGGGGACAGTGGATGCGCGTGTGCGGCAGGCAGCGGGCTTAGCACAAGTCAACCGTAAGGACATTTTGCTTCCAGAGTGGCAAGCTGGTGACTAGGATGTTCCAGAAGATTCAGGATTTAATCGATGACAAGGACGCTCTGGTGTTCGTGCTGATCGACGAGGTAGGTGTGCTCAGACCAGACCGCGCCTGGAGGGGGCACGGGAGCCAGGGGCCTCCTCCACTGTGGCCGCCACCAGCCTCCACGGCTCCAGGCCTGGCAGGCCCCGCATCCCGCAGTCCTGGTCACCGGGGCCCTCTCGCCAGGCTCCGGGGGACGTGGGCACGCGCACCCACACGTCTGTCCGCGCTCAGCTGACAGCACCCCGACTTCCGTCCCGCAGGTGGAGAGCCTGACGGCCGCGCGAAACGCCTGCCGGGCGGGCACCGAGCCTTCAGACGCCATCCGCGTGGTCAACGCTGTCCTGACCCAGATCGACCAGATTAAAAGGTAACGCCCCGCCCGGCGGGCTGGCCTGAGAGGCAGGGACGCCCCCTGGCCTGCTCGCAGCTGCTCTTGCTGTGAGCACTCCTGGTGCTGAGCGTCGGCGGTCTGAGCAGTGAAGACGTGGCTCAGACCTCGGGTGTGCACAGAGTTATGCCCACAGAGAAGCGTGAAACTGGGTGTCTGGGCCTTAGTGGCAGCGGGACCCATGCCGGTCATCGCTGAAGGGCTGGCACTGGGCAGGTGGGGCACTGTGCAGCCTGGTGGGTCCAGGGCCCGTGGTCCGTGTGCCCACACTGACCCTGCTTTGGGGACACCGAGCTGACGCACGAGGACGTGCCGTGCAGACGAGCGCCCTGGCCTCTTTGTTTGCTCTCCGGGTCGCCGGCCTCCAGAGCGCCATCGCCCAGCAGCCGGTTGAGGGCGGAGTGACAGCCAGCTGGGCTGTGCTCCCGCCTGTTCGTCCTGGTGCTGGTCCCTTACCATGGAGCCCGCCTCCAGGTCCCCGGAGACGTGCCTGTAGCCTCAGCTGCAGGGGCCCCTTGCCTCTTGCCCTCCTGCAGGCAGACCTTGTGTGGGGTGTAGACGCTCCCCGCCCCGCCGCCGCCACTCCTCAGTCTGCCTTCTGCCCCGGCCCCTCGTTCCCTGCGTGCCCGGTACGGGACTGTCC
This sequence comes from Catagonus wagneri, assembly GCA_004024745.2. NCBI lineage: Eukaryota > Metazoa > Chordata > Mammalia > Artiodactyla > Tayassuidae > Catagonus > Catagonus wagneri. Next base: position 82,594 of record PVHT021183504.1, on the reverse strand, counting down.
CCGCCTCCACTCTCCTGAGCACCTAGGTGCTGCCAGCACTTCCCTGGCGGTCTCTGCTGCCAGCATCTCCGTGGCGTCTCGGGGGCGGGGACCCAGCGTGGCCTCGGTGCTGCTTCCCGTGCCGGTGCCCGCACGCCCCGACCAGACACCAGGCCCGCCCCCAGGCCCTCATTCAACCCCGAAGCCCCCAATCCGCAGGCTTCCCCACGGCCCTGCTCACGCCAGAAGACAGCCCGACCCCTCCTGTGGCTGCAGGAGGGGGAGGCTGTGGGCTCTGGTTTCTCCTCCTCGCCTCAGGCTGCTCAGGCCTGCTCGGGACGGCCCTTCCGCCCCCGCCTGTGCGCAGGTCTGACGACCCCGGCCACAGCTCCCAGCTGCGTGGGTATGCCCGTGTGCACGTGTGTCCTTGCTGCACGCTCTCCCGCCTCCATGCCCTGGTCCCTCCGCCCGGACCCTGGCGTCCTGCGCGCCCTGCACAGAGACGCTTGACCACTGGTGGCACAGGAGAGGCCCGCTGCAGCCTATCTGCCTGCCGACCGGGGCCTCGAGGGCAGGGCTAGGAGGCGGCTTCCTGGGGTGCCTGCCCTGAGCCGCCGTGTCAGTGAGCAGGCCGGACACCAGTGGCCCTCCTGTGGCGCCTGGAGGCCGGAGGGAAAAGCCACTGGTAAAGGGGACACAGTTCGGCCCCGTGGTGTCAGCGCCACGCGAGCCGTGTGGGGCGGCCGCGCACAGGCAGGGGTGTCGGTGCTGGGGCTTCAGGCGGCCGCACAGAGGTGAGGGCTCTGGGAGGGCGGGGGAGCAGGGCGCAGTCAGGCCGGGCCCGGGGCACCTCTGCGGCGCTGCGGCCGGGAGGACCCAGCGCGAGTTGGGGTGGGAGCGGGCGCAAGGCTTCCCCGGCCCACGTGCGGCGGGCGTGCAGCTGGCCAAAGGGCGCTGGCTGGGCGGACGCCTGGGACCTTGGGGGCCTCCACCCCGACCTGCCCGTGGAGCAGCACGGGGACCAGTCCACGCGCCCCCGGCCGTAGGCACTCCAACGTGGTGATCCTGACGACCTCCAACATCACGGAGAGGATCGACGTGGCCTTCGTGGACCGGGCGGACATCAGGCAGTACATCGGGCCGCCCTCCGCAGCCGCCATCTTCAAGATCTACCTCTCCTGCCTGGAGGAGCTGATGAAGGTGCCGTGGCTTTTTTTCTTTCCTCATCGGTAGCTGTTTTTTTTAAATATGGCCGCACCCACAGCATATGGAAGTTCCTGGACCAGAGATTGAACCCACACCTGAACAGCAGCCTGAGCTGCTGCAGCAGATTCTTAACCCACGGCACTGCAGCAGGAACTCCAGTTCCTTTTTTTTTTAATTCACTAGTGTAGCCTAAAATGTCTGGTTCCAGGAGTTCCCACTGTGACTCAGTTGGTTACAAACCCGACTGGTATCCACGAGGAGGACTTGGGTTCGATCCCTGGCCTCGCTCGGTGGGTTAAGGATCAGCGTTGCCGTGAGCTGTGGTGTAGGTCACAGATGCGGCTCAGATCCTGCGTTGCTGTGGCTGTGGCGCAGGCTGGCAGCTGTAGCTCCGATTCGATCCCTAGCCTGGGAACCTCCATATGCCATGGGTGCGGCCCTAAAAAGCAAAAAAACCTAAACAAACAAAAAAATCTGGTTCCAGCACGGAATGAGGTGTCTCACCCTGGCATCAACCATCTTCTTAAAGTGCCAATTGCAGTTGTATCTGCAGGTTGAACGAATAGTTGATAGTTTTGCTCTCTTGGCACAAAATGATCCTCGCGATGGATGAACGGGGGGCAGCGGGCAGTCGCCAGGCCAGCCAGCAAAGAGGGATTCACACGGTGGTCACCTGCTGGCGTCCTTGGAACCTGCCGGTGGGCTGGGATCAATCCCCCACCCTGTAGCCACGGCCTGGGGCCCCAGCATCCTCACAGGACAACAGCCCGGTGACGGGGACGGCAGGTGGTCTCAGCCCCGGCGCTCTGTCCCGGCAGCCCGTCGCCTCCCGCCGTTCTGTGCCACGTGGAGCTTTGACGCGAGAAATGCTCTGACGTGGGCCGCTGCCGGGGAGCCTGTGCGGTGGCGGATCCTCTAGGGTCACCCCATGCCTCTCGAGTGCCACCCTGCCTGCGCGTGCTGTGAACGCAGGGCATGCCCCGAGGGTAGCCAAGAGTTCTGACTTCTCCCGGAAGCCGAGCATCTGGGGCTGGTGCAGCTTCCTAGATGGCTCAGCGGCCACGTTCCGAAGTGGTGGAGGGCCGGCTGGTTCCGAAGGCCGTCGCCGGGTGGCGGCCCCCTCTCAGGAGCCCGCTGGACAGCTCGTGTCCCTGGGGGGCCGTCCGTGGCGTCCTTGTCGGGGGTGGGGCGGGAGCTGCTTGCTGGTGCCCCGCTGGCCCTTCTGAGACCGAGCCCCGGCCCGCAGTGTCAGATCATATACCCGCGCCAGCAGCTGCTGACCCTCCGCGAGCTGGAGATGATCGGCTTCATCGAGAACAACGTGTCCAAGCTGAGCCTCCTCCTGAGTGAGATTTCAAGGTGCGCTGACCTCTCTGCTGCCACCGGGAGGGTCTGTCGGCTTCGGTGACGGGCACCCTGATTGCCCGGGGTGGTGGCGTGGGCTCGGGCGGCAGCACACTGCATTCCCAGGCGTCGCCCACAATCCAGAGCCCCCGGCCTCCGCACCCTGGGCTCCCGGCCGGGAGGAGGGAGGTCGGCGGCCCTCCCGGGGCTGGTGGACAAGCAGCAAAGCGCTGCGCTGGGATCTGAGAAGACTGACGTTCAGATGAAGGCTGTCTTGGCACATTGGTGATTTCTTCAGCAACATTTGTGAAATTTTTACAAAGTGGCAAGAAAATAAAATGGAGGCTTTGGCTTTGCTAAGCCCAGTAAACATTAAACAGGGCGCTGGGCTGGGTGCTTTGGTAGTAAAGGCAGGGAGCACCGAGAAATAAAGGCCTGGGCCCCGAGAGACCCGTGGCAGGAGAGCGTCTAGAGTTGCGGCTGCTTGAGGCCCAGGCTGGTTGCGCTCTCGAGTTCTCGCGGCCCTGGGGGTGAGGGGTGGGCACGGCGCAGAGCCTCGGGGGACAGTCAGACCCTGGGTAAGCCCGGGACAGCTCAGGGAGGGGCTGCGGGGGCCGGGTGGGGGGCCTTGGAGGCTCGTCCTGGCGGAGGGCGGAAGGGGTGGAGGTGGGGGCTGGCAGCTCGGAGACCTGGCAAGGATGGGCGGGCGGAAGCCAGCCCGTTCCCTGAGGACCATGCTGCCAGCCGTGTGCCCACCTCGTCCAGCCCCGGGCACGGCGGCCCTGGACCGTGTCGGGACCCTGCCTCTCCCGGAGCAGGAGCCCTTCCAGCCCTTGGAGGGGCCGCAGGGGACGGACACTCGGGGCTGGCCCTGACGCGTGCGACGGGGCACGGGCCATGACCGACGCAAGCATGCTGTCTTCACAGGAAGAGCGAGGGCCTCAGCGGCCGCGTCCTGAGGAAGCTCCCTTTCCTGGCCCACGCGCTGTACGTCCAGGTGAGCCCCGCCGCCCCCGCCTCCGGCCGGTCCCCACCACTACTCTGTCCAGTAGGGCGCAGCCTTGCCGAGGGGCCACCTGCCAGCACCTGGGCTTCTGCCCCGTTTCATGTTTCTGAAGTGGCAGGGGACCGTGCGTCTGCTCGCACCTCGTCATCACAGCTCCATGCGGGCCCTCCCTGCCTCCTCGGGGTGCCCATGCCTGGGGTGGGGGGTGGGTGCTTCCCGAGGCCCCAAGGGCGAGGGGCCTTCATGCTGTGCCCATCTCCAGGCCCCCACCGTCACCATCGAGGGCTTCCTCCAGGCCCTGTCCCTGGCGGTGGACAAGCAGCTCGAGGACAGGAAGCAGCTCTCCTGCGTGTGACCGGCTCCGCCTGCGTGCCTCGTGTCTCGCTTTCCCCCAGCAGCAGCCCCCCGTCTCCGCACCCACGGCCGAGACCTGCAGCCCAGAAACCCACAGGCCCGTGCCGAAGGAGTGCGTCCTGTTTACACGGTGCCGTTCCAGGAGGGCGTCACATTTTCACACTTCAAAGCTCGTGTTAGGGGACAAACAGCCGTCACTTTCTCGCTTAAGAACCGGTCATCCAAGCTCTGTGTCTGCAAATACCGGTCTCGCGTCCTCATCCATCCTCCTCTGTTGATTGGACCCAAGATGCTGACGAGTTTCCTTTTAAAAAGATGATTAACGTGTGTTTTCTAGAAGCAAGAGAAGCTTCATAGCCTAAATAACGCAATCACAGCCTTAAAAGGACCCGCCGCTCAGGACAGGGCGGTGCCCACTTCTGGCCGTGGACCCCTTCTGTTTGGCGCAGACCCTTCGGAGACTGTGCTGAGCCAGACCAGCCGGGGCCCGTGCCACGGCCGTGGAAACGAGCCTCCCGGGGCTGTGCTCGTGCGGGAAGCAGATCCGTCTGCGGGGGCCGAGCCTCCTCGCCACCGGTGACCCACGCGGCAGCGTCCTGGGACAGCCCTGTTCAGGAGCCTCGGTCGCGGCTCCCGTGAAGTCACGGCCAAGGGTAAAGTGAATTGGCCGGTAGCTGGTGTTCGCCACGGAATATTGTCTGCTTTTCCCTCCAGCTAAAATAAATTTCCTGTTAGTGTTTTGTACACGTTTTTAAGAGAACTTCTTAACCTTTTGTTACAGAATTTTTTAAATGTTAATTTTTTTCCAGAATTTTTTCATTTTGGTTCTTCTCACTCCCAAATGCTTTGAGTTTTATTTTTAAATGACTCACGTGATTACTTACCTTTCAGTCTTAGGCCTTGAGGTGCAGGTGCAGGTATCTGTGTGGCCTGGGAGGCCCCCGGTCAGGCTGAGGGGCGAGGTTCCGGCCCTGGGCTCCGGTCATGCCGAACTAGAGCGGGAACCAGGAGCCTGGCTCTGTGGTTTCCCCGAGACCCTGGAATAGGGAGAAAGGGGGGTGTCGGCGCCCCGCTCCAGGCTGCTACTGAACTGCCCAGGCCCGGGGCTCCGTGTCCAGGGGCGGAGCGGGTGTGGACGGGTCGATGGACCCGGGAGAGAGGGACCACCAGCCCCGGGCATCGGAGGGCGGCACTGGCCGCGGGCATGGGGTGGGGGCCGCCCAGGCGGAGGGGCCCCCGGAGCCAGGCACATCAGTGCCCGCAGGACGGAGCGCGGGGCCGCCAGCCAGGGACGCGGACTGGCTGGGAAGGGGCCACCAGCGCCGGGGCTCCTCGCGGCGGCGGGTCCACGGGCAGCCGGGGAGCGGGCGGAGCGAGGGCACCCGGACCAGTCACCGCGACGCCAGGGCCCGCCGCCGGCTGTCCTTGCGGGGTCCTCTGGGACCCTTCCTCAGTCATCAGACTTGCCTCCACCCGGGGTGGGAGACCCTTGCTTCTCATCGCCTGGGGCCATTCGAACCGTCTTCTCTGCCTGCGTCTCTGCCTCCGGGTTTAACTCCTAGGCTGCAGACTCTTTCTGTGACTTGAGCTGCCAGTGTTTCCTGCAGACGACTCTGCAGTCTCAGCATCCTCATCCGTCACCTAAGTTATTACGTTACCACGGACCAGGATTCTTGCTCCTTAAGCCACAGCCACTGAGAAAAGACCAGGCAGGAAATTTGGGCCAGGCTTTCGGGACCTGCTGCAGCGGGAGCGGGTGGGGGGTGAGCGCCCACAGTGGGGCCCTGGCCGAGGGGGCCGCTGTGCCTTCTGTGGGCGGAGGGCAAGCGCGGGTGCAGGGGTCGGGCCAGAGGGCGGCCTGGGCCTGGTGGGGGTACACAGGGGTCTGCCTGGCGCCTCTTTTGCTCCAGGCTCCTCAGAGGTGGCAGCTGCGGTTTAGGGGCTTTGTCTCTTACTGTCCTGACCCGCCCACGTGCCCAGGGCAACAGCTGTTTTTAGCCCCTTGTAATTTCTTTGTATTTTGTCCCAGCCGTTTCTTCCCCTTTCCTGCATTGTCACCAAGCTGGAAACCCTCCGTGGTCCCTTCCTCCTCCCTCAGCTGCCTGCGCGCCCCACGAAGCCGAGACTCCCAGAGTGGCGCCGTCCGCGGGTGGAGCCCTTTCTCTCTGTCACTTGCCGTGTCCCTGGCTGCAAACTGCCTTCTCCACCACCTGGCGGGGCTGCAGCCCTCCGTCCACACGGCCCGAGTTGGCACCTGTGACCCGGGAACTCCCTTCCAGTCGCCTGTCTTGGCTTCGTGCCTGGAAGCGTCTCTGTCTCCTGAGTGAGCACTGGCGCCTCGCTGGGGTCGCCCGGAAACCGCACTCGCCACCCCAGTGTGGCCCGCGAGACTGGGAAGGGTCCGATTCCGCCACTTTCGCTGTCACCCGAGCATCGGTTGTGACCGGAACCTCCGCCTTTTCACCGCTTCTGAGCGGCAACCTCCAGTTTTACCAGCCGATCGGCACTGGCGGCCCTCGCCCGTCTTGCTCCCGCGCGCGAGTCCTCCCCTGTGACAGGACGCCTCTTGTCCTCTGCCAGCCGAGTCGTCACACAGGACCGGAAGGTGAGCCTGTGGCCGCCACCGCGGTGACTCGGTCTTCTTGTCCTGTCGTCAGTCACCCAGTCACGGCTCCTGCCCCCGGGTCGGTTTTCGCCGGAGACCGGAAAACTCCAGCTGCTGTCCTGTTTCTGCCTCCTGATTAGCCGCTTAGGGCTCTGGTTTCTCCGGACCGGCCGCCTCCTCTCTCCGTCCCCCGACGGCTCGTGCTGGAAGCTGCTTTCTCTCATCGTCTGTCTCATTTACAACGTGAGCGCGTCTCCAGCCCCTGCGTCATTATTTGTAACTGGAAATGTTCTTTCCGGGTCACCAGCCCCATAACTGTTGACCGAAAACCTTTCACCCTCGCTCCTGGTGGCGGAAGCGTTTCTCCGGCACCTGAGCGCTGACGTACAACTGGAAACACTGAGTCACGGGTGCGTCTGCTGTGACCCCAACAGTTCATCCTCGACGGCCTCCAATCAATTACGAAGGAAGCTTTTTCTTACACTAGTTACCGCTTGTGAGTGGAAACCTGTCTGTTTCCTGAATTGTCTTTATGACACATTTTTTCTTCTCACCCGAGTTATCCTTTATGAATGGAGAACTTTCTTTTCTGTCACCCGACCCATCCTTTGTGTGCGGGAAGCCCTCTCCGCGTCACCCGCTGTCACTCTCTCTCTCGTGTTTTATCCTTCACGACTGGCGTTCCCTCCATCACTCGTTTATGGTCTGTAACATGAAACCTCCTCTGTCCTCTGACTTCTCACTTATGACGGAAATCTTTATTCTCGGTCATCTGACCTTTTTTTTGTTTGTTTGTTTGTTTGTTTGCTTGTCTTTCTGCCTTTTCTAGGCATATGGAGGTTCCCAGGCTAGGGGTCTAACAGGAGCTGTAGCCACCAGCCTTCGCCACAGCCACAGCAACGCGGGATCTGAGCCGCGTCTGCAACCTTCACCACAGCTCACGGCAACGCCAGATCCTTAACCCACTGAGCAAGGCCAGGGATCAAACCCACAACCTCATAGTTCCTAGTCGGATTTGTTTCTGCTGAGCCATGACGGGAACTCCGAAGATTTTTACATTTTAAAATGTCTTACCTGGGACATAGAAATAGGCTGATCCTGGTCTGCGTCTAACCGCCTGAGCTCTTTTTACGTCTAATGAGTGCTGCAAACCCTGCTGGATTTTCTACCTTTATTCTGTTTCTCACATTTATTATTTCATTTTGTTCATTTTCCCTAATTTCTATAATAATACCACTTGTGAATCATCTGTTTTTCCTCTCTAATCATTATCCATTATCTCTCCCCCCTTTCCTCTCTCTGTCTCCCTTTGTCTCTCCATCTCGCCGTCTCTCACTCTGTGTCTCCCTCTGTCTCCCTCCGTCTCGCCGTCTCCCCCCGCCTTCGTCTCTGTCTCGCTCCGTGTCTCTCCCTGGCCAGGGGTCCGGCGGCTCCGTCCTCTCAGACCGTCGCTGCTGGAAGCAAGCCCGTGGCTCCTGTGAACAGGGGCGCCTTCTGCGCTTCAGCATCTCGTGGTGTACTTGCCGAAGGGTTTTTGCAGAGACGCTGCATCCCGTTGAGGAAGTGCCGTCCTGCTCTCGGTCGGCTGAGGCCTCTTCGCGGGGGCGTCTTCCGTAAGCCCAGGCCTGGCTTCTCCACTCCGTTCGCATCGGCCCCGGACCGTTATCTTCCCTGCTGGGCGCACGCTGCCTAGAGCAGGTGCCGGTCACGAAGCAGCTCGGCTTCCGCGCCCGGAGAAGGGGTCCATCTCGGTGGCGCAGGCCTGGGAAGCTGGCCTCTGGGCGCGGTCCCCGGCCACGCGGGGCAGTGAGTGGTCAGCGGGGGTCGATAGGCCGCCGGGTGGGGCCGTCTCTGCCCAGAAAGCGGGGCGGTCGCAGCCTCTCCTCCGGGGCCCCAGCCCGAGAGGCGGCCTCCAGGGGGCGCTGTGGCCCGAGGAGCCCCGGACCCACCTCCGACTTGCCGGGAGAGGCCCCCTTCCGGGCGGCTCCACTGCTCGGCACGGCCAGACCCGGAGAGGGGACCGCGGGCGGGGCCGAGGGCGCGCTCGGCCGTCCCTCCCCGCGGGCTCGGCCCCCTCGGGCCCAGAGCTCCCGCCCGAGGCTCCGGCTCGTCCAGCCCGGGCCCAGGCGGCGGCCAGGCCACGTGACCCGTGACGGCGCAGCGCCCCAGCCCCGCAGAGCCGGGGGCAGGCGCCACCGCGAGGCTCCGGTCCCTGGGAGTTTTCCGGTTGTCTGGGCCGAGCTGAGACCCGGACAGAACGGCCGCAGCCCCTTTTGCGGTGTTTTTGTCAAAATACTTGCAGTGAAAGGCCCTAGATGCGCAGACGACGGGGGCCCTGCGCGCCCGCGGCCACAGCTCCCCGCCCCGGACGTCCAGAGCGGCCGCTGCCGTCCCGGCGGCGCCCGCCCCGCCAGCACGTCTCGTTCAAGGGCTCAGCCGCGGCGCTGGCGGCTGTGGTCGCGCCTCGGGGCGGCCGCCTCTCCGCATCTGTTTCGAGGCAGAAACGCCTGCTGGGCCCGCCTCCAACGGGGGTCTCGGGATCCCGGCCCCCGCCCCCGGGCGCCCAGAGAAAGCAGGCGCAGCCCCGGTCCCGCGCTTGAGAGGCGGCCTCCAGCCGCCCGTGGGCTTACCAAGCGTCCTGAATGATTATCTGGTCAAACCACGTGGTCGGGGCCAAGTCCACTTCCCCGCACCTTCAGGAAGCATCACGGGCGGAAAACCCCGCACAGACGTTTCTGGCCAGCTCACTCCCGGGTGGACACCGCCCGCTGCTCCTGGCCCCAGGCTGGCCCTGGCCCCTCCCCATGGCCCAGGAGGGGGGGCGGGGAGCCCTGCGGGGCACGGGGTCTCCCCACGGTGGCATTTCATGGTCTGTGAAACAGGCAGCTGCCCTCCTCTCGGTGCCGAACAGACGCCCTGGACGGGAGGAGCTCACGGGCACCTGGCCGGACGCAGGCGGCTCAGGGTCTCGACCGCAGTGACGGCTTCGCAGGTGTGTGTCTGTGCTGGATCCCAGCTCTCACACACTGTGAATACAGTCACTTTGCCGGACTCCCTGTCACGGCTCGGTGGCAGCGAACCCAGCTGGTATTCATGAGGATGCGGGTTCGATCCCTGACCTCACTGGTGGATTAAGGATCAGAGTTGCCGTGAGCTGCGGTGTAGGTCGCAGATGCACCTCGGATCCCGCGTTGCTGTGGCTGTGATGTCAGTCGGAGGCTACAGCTCCGATTGGACCCCTAGCCTGGGAACCTCCATATGCCGCGGGTGCGGCCCTAAAAAGACAAAAGATACATATATATCTTTTGTTTATATATATATATAGTTATATATATCTTTGGTTTTTATATATATAGTTTTTTATATATGTGTGTGTGTGTGTATATATATACACACACACACACATAATCACTTTTCAGATTTTTGTGTGTCAGTTTTTCCTCCATAAAGTTATAAGAAAAATTTAAGACAAGTATTAACGGGCAGATTAGACACAAAAGAGAGGACTGGAAAGCTGGACTGTGAGGCCTGGAAAGCACTTGGGCTGAAGAACAGAGGAAAAGGACTAAAACGTGCAGTCACTACAGCTGAAAGATGAAGACGTGATGGAGACGCCTAACACTGTGTGTGTTTGGAGCCCCAGGGAGTGGGGAGCGGGGCCAACACCAAGGTCGGCGCTAAGAGAACCGTTCACAGACCACAGGAAAACTGCTGAAAACCAAGGACGGGGAGGTGTTTTAGAGGCCAGAGGAAAACAGAAACATCATAAGCAGCAATAAAATGATGGAACCAGCAAAGAACAGACGGGCATCTTCCTGGTGCTGAGAATGTGAGCACGACCTGACTTCCGCCCAGTGTGGGCAGCGGGGCAGGAGTGCCCCGTCCACGCCGAGAGTCAGAGGCGCCACTGCCGGGACCGGCACCGACGAGACACCAGGTGGCTCACTCGGGCGGAGGGCGCATCCGGGGGGAGGCCCCAGACAGGCGCAGAGGGCATGGGGCAACGGAGGGGCCGACCCTCACAAATCCTGGTGCAGGCTGACGCCGTGCAGCCACGAGGCCCGTGGGACTCGAGCCGTGGCCACGGAACACACGCCACACGAGGGACGTGGCGGGGAGGGTGGGGCCCTGGGCCGGCAGTGCGGCCGCGGACCGCCCCTGAGGTCAAGGCCTGCCCGGCACGCACAGACCACCCACCAGGCGGGGCGGCGGGTCTGCGTGCCAGCAGAGCCCAAGAGGTGACATCAGAGTTTACAGGGCGAGTCCACGGTCCTGGCAGGGCTCTCAGCACAACTTGGCAGCTGGTGATAAACTGCCAGAAGATATTTACATAAGTGACACATACAGAACAGCGATTCAGTGCCTAAAACACCCAGCAGAACCCGGAACTGACTCGGCAGCACGCGGGGCATAGAGCAAAAGACGCCTCAGAACTGGAAGGTCTGACACCCTTGAGCTTATTTTCTCCAACCACCGTGGAACAGCAGAAACGCGACTGTGAAAACCTCCACTGTCTGGAAATCAAGCAATAACATTTTGGATCCCAGGCCAAAGATAAATCACAGTGGAAATGAGAACCTGTTTGAAGGGAATGATAAAAATATGACAAACTTAAACTTAAAGCCTTAAATGAGTATTTAAGGGAAGAAATTGAGGAACAATGACCTAATTTTTTTTTTTTTTTGGCTTTTTAGGGCCACACCCGTGGCACGTGGAGGTTCCCAGGCTAGGGGTCCAATCAGAGCTACAGCTCCCGGCCTACGCCACAGCCACAGCAACACCAAATCTGAGCTGCGTCTGCAACCTACACCACAGCTCACAGCAACGCTGGATCCTTAACCCACTGAGTGAGGCCAGGGATCGAACCCACGTCCTCATGGATCCTAGTCGGGTTCGTTACCACTGAGCCACGAAGGGAACTCCCAATGGCCTAATTACTGATCTTAGAACATTAAAGAAGAGCAAATTAAAGCCAATAAAAAGTGATAAGAAGGAAAGAAGAAAGACAAGGACAGATGCTAATAACATAAAGACCACACAGGAAAGCACTGTTTTTAAAAAGTTGGCTCTTTGGAAAGATCGAGAACACCAATAAATCCCTGAGAAAAGTCGATTAAAAGGAGAAAAAGCCCAAATTACTAAATAAAATAAAAAGTGACGGAGCTCCCTGGCGGCCTAGTGGTTAGGAATATGGCATTGTCATTGCTGTGGCGCAGGTTCGATCCCTGGCCCAGGAACTTCCACATGCCAAGGGGGTGGCCAAAAATAAAAAATTAGAAAGCAAAAAGTGATGTTATGTGTGTTCTATGGACAGATGGGGATGAAGAGAGTACTTTGAACCACAATAAAAACTGTTTTATTTGAAAACACAAAGGAAATGGATGAATTCCTCAATAAACACAAATTTCCAAAACTGACACAAGAAAAAAAGGAGGAATTTGAACTCTTAATGAAATGAAGCTGTAATTAAAGCTCTCCTGTGGGAGCTCCCCTGTGGCCTGCTAGGTTAAGAATCGACTGCAGCAGAGTTCCCATCATGGCACAGCAGAAACGAATCTGACTAGGATCCATGAAGACGTGGGTTCGATCCCTGGCCTTGCTCAGTGGGTAAGGATCCGGCGTTGCTGTGAGCTGTGGTGTAGTTTGCAGACGCGGCTTGGATCCTGTTGCTGTGGCTGTGGCGAAGGCCGGTGGCTACAGCTCCTGTTAGACCTGTGGCCTGGGAACCTCCATATGTCGCGGGTGCGGCCCCAGATAAGGCAGAAAAGAGAGAGAACCCACCGCAGCGACTCCTGTGGCTGTGGAGACACAGGTCCTTGCGGAGGTGCAGCTCGGGTTCGAGGCTCTGGAGCCTGCGGGGGGGGCGGCCTACCCCGCTTTGGCCCCCCCCCCCCGGGCTTCCAGAGCTTGGATAGCCCGAGCCGGCTCGCTGGCATCACGGGGCCCAGCGCCGCGCACGGCAGCCCCGGTACCCGCGGGCGGAGGGAGCGGCTGGGCGCTCCGGCCGGCCCTGGCGGCTCGGGGCAGGTTCGCGGCCCGCCGGCCTTTCCGCGGGAGACCAGGGCCGGAAGGGCTGGGCCTGACCCTGGGGGTGCTGTCGTCCACGGTGAGGGTGCCCCTGAGGTGAGGGACGGGCTGACGGGGGGGGCGCGTCTGTTTCCTCGAAGCCGCGGGCAGCCGCACTGACTCCGGGTCGGCCACGGAGGGTCTCGGAGCAGGACGGGCCCCCCCTGGACGCCAGCGACACGGGAGACGCAGGCCCGAGCGGCCGCGAAGGGTGCGGCTGAGACAGAAAGTCGGGGCCGCGGTGACATCAGAGCCCCCGACGCCCCGTCCATGGCTCAGGCGCCGGCCGAGCGCACCTGGGCCCACGACGCCGTTTCTGCCCTGGGTGACGCGGGGTGCTGGTGTCATGGAGACGCCGGTGAGGACAGGCCCCCGCCGGGCCGGAGCAGAGGGGCGGTTCCCAGGACGCCGGCGCCGTCCGCCGCCCGGACCCTGTGCGCAGTGGTCGCACTGGGCAGAGGCCGCGTCCTGAGGGCCTGCGACTTGGCAGGTTTCGACCCTTCTGGGCCACCAGGGTCACGGGGAGGGGCGCGTGCGCGAGCGTTTTAAAGGAGGCCGAGGGCCCTGTCACTGCAGAGGGCCCCGTGTGGGGCCGGTCACCGAGTCTTCGCATGTTTTAACACGCAGCTCGTCCCCCCGAGCGACCGGCGTCTCTGCGCAGCTTTCCGAGTCCCGGGCGCTGGAGGGACGCTTGGCCGCAGCGAGGCCCAAGCTGACGGCACCAGAAGGGGCCAGGCGCGGGGAGGGGCTGTTCTCGGACCCGCCGTCTGGGCGGCGTCTCGCAGCCTCCCCCCAGGGACCGGTCCTCGCTGCGCACCCCTCGCGGGCGGGGACAGTGACGGCGCCCGCCCTCCGGGCACAGCTTCGCGGCGCGACCGCGGGGTGGACGGGGCGGGCCGGCCCTCGTTCCAAAGTGTTTCGCAAGCCTTTCCCTCAAAATCAGACTCTGGGCCACCGGTCGGGTTTCAAATCTGAACTGGAAACATTTGTTTTCTCTGCTTAGATGAGGTTCTGCTGTTTCTCGGGGCTTTGAAGTTTATTTATTGTCCTTAAATGGCATCCGTTATTTCTGAAGTTTGCACTTGGGTTCCCGACTTTGAGGCTTTGTGAGGGCCCGACGCGCACGTAGACTCAAATAATTCCCAGGAACGGGTCCAAGAGGCACTTTAGCCGGCAGCAGAAGGCGGCGACCGGCTCACCGCAAACTCACGCGCCGCGGTTCAGAGCTCACTGACCTGCCCTGAGGCTGGAATTCAAACCGCACCCGTGGCCTGACGGGTCTCACCCTGGAGAACGTTTGCTTCGTAACTTGAAACAAGAACCTGGGTCTTGCGTGGCTCCCATCCGAGGGCACACGGCTGGAACGACCCGGCCGGTGCCGCCCGGTCTAGCTGGGAGGAGGAGCTCCGGGTCACAGGGTGGGGTGGTGAGGCCCCCCGCCCCCGGCAGACCCCCACCCGGCGGCTGGGCCCAGCGTCCCTGACTCAATCCTTTGTCTTTCTTTCCTTGTTCCATTTCTCAGCCATTTCTGGGGCACCCGGGGGGGAGGCCCCGTCCAGGCTCTGGGGGTGCAGCAGTGAGGTGACGTCCCACCTTCAGGAGGGCCTTGCCCACAGGGGACGGGCGAGCGCAGACCGTGGATCTGAGAGGGAGGCAGGTAAGGGCGCCCCCCCACCAAGCAGACAGGGCCCCGGACGCGGGCTCGGACCGGGAGGCGGCCCCAGGGTGCAGATGGGGTCTGACGTCCAGCTGTACGGGAGGGGTCACCTCCGCCCGGCGCTGGCCCTGCGCTGGCGCGGGTCCGGCCACCTGCTGAGGCTCCGTGCTGTGAGCGCGTGTGCACGGGGTCCGCGCGGCCAGGATGCGCGGGGCGCCCAGGGGCAGCCTCGGAGCCGAACCCGCAGCGTGGGCCCCAGCAGTGGGCTCAGGCAGAAAGCCCTGACCTGGGACGGGACGGGTCGGGCTGCGGTTTTGTCTGGAGCCCCCAGAGGAGGAGGCGAGAGCGGGGCCGGCCTGGGGGCTCAGGCGGAGTGGCTGCTGCTGGGGGGCGCCCGGGCTGGACGCCCTGCTGAGGAGCCGAGGCCGTGACGCGCCCGGGAACCAGGAGACGGCGCCTCTCCCCAGACAGGGCCCGCGAGCCCAGCTCAAGGCCCTGGGCGCCTGGACTCCGAGGCCGGGGCCGGGAAGAGCGGCCGGTGGGGCGGGCGGCCTTGGAGGGGCGTCCGGCACAGGCGGGAGCTGCGCAGCCCTGCCGCTCACGCCGCTTCTCAGAGGTTGTTGACTTTGCGGCATTACTGGGATCCCCGTTTGCTCTCCCTTTTCTTTTCTTTTCTTTTCTTTTTTTTTGCCTTTATGTGGAGCCGCACCCACGGCATATGGAGGTTCCCAGGCTAGGGGTCTAACAGGAGCTGTAGCTGCCGGCCTTCGCCACAGCCACAGCAACACAGGATCCGAGCCGCGTCTGCAACCTACACCACAGCTCACGGCAACGCCGGATCCTTAACCCACTGAGCGAGGCCAGGGATCGAACCCGCAACCTCATGGTTCTCAGTCGAATTCGTTAACCACTGCGCCACGACGGGAACTCCTGCTCTCCCTTTTCCTGTCGTTTTCCTCTTTGCCTTTATTCCCACTGAGAGAAAGCTCGGCCAGACCAGAGCCCCCGGTGTCCACGTCCACCCCTCGTCTCTCGGCGCCTCTGACGGCGTCAGTTCTGGGCCGGAGGTCTACATGTCGGTGTTTCTTTTCTTCGGTCTTAGTTTTTCCTTAGCACAACCACAAACTTTATAAAGGTATTTTAATCTTTCTTTTTTTCCCTCCTTGTAGCTCTTGCAGTTTTTCTGGGTTCGTTCTTCTCATTTTGAGGGTTTCTCCAAAAATGTTTTCATTGTGGGTTTTGTTGGCAAATCTTCTGAACCGTGTAATACTTTATTATTATGCCTTCAGAATAGTTTGTTCTTTCAACTATCGTGTACCTACTGTTTCTACTTTCTTCTTTTTTCCAGGGTATTTTTTTCCCAATTGGTAGTGTCTTCTCTTATTTTTAAAGGATATTTGTCATACTTACATCAAATAATTTGTCTGTCCTAACACTTCTGCTTCAGATATTATAAGCTCCCTGATTTGTGGCTTTTTGTGTGTGATTTCTAAACTTCTTGGGTGTTTAGATTCCTTGACTCAGAGCTTGGCTCCCCCACGAGGGAATTGAATGGACTTTGGAGGAAAACAAATTATCCATGGAAATTATCTGTTTCCATGCATGGCATCCAAAATACACTCAAGGGGAGTTCCTGTCGTGGCTCAGCAGTTAACGAACCTAACCAGGATTCATGAGGATGTGGGTTCGATCCCCGGCCTTGCTCGGTGGGTTAAGGATCCAGTGTTGCCATGAGCTGTGGTGTAGGTCACAGATGCGGCTTGGATCCCACATTGCTGTGGCTGTGGTGTAGGCTGGCAGCTGCAGCTCCAATTCGATCCCTAGCCTGGGAACCTCCATATGCCACAGATGCGGCCCTAAAATAGCAAAATAATAATAATAGTAATAATACACTCAAAATTTCCAACCACACCAAAGGACCAAGTGGCCAAACACTATGAAACAAAAAGACAATATAAACAAATGTGAAATGATGTTGGACTTACCAGATACAGATTTTACTTTATTTTATTTTTCTTTTTAGGGCTGCATCTGTGGCATATAGAAGTTCCCAGGCTAGGGGTCGAATCAGAGCTGTGGCTCCCATCCTATGCCACAGCCACAGCAACCCCACTTTAACTCTTAAATCTCATTTACCTATCCCAGTGGAGTTTTTTGTATCCAAAGATTTTTTTTGCTTGAAACAGAATAAAAAAAACAAGATGATAAACTTCTAGGAAGTTTATTCAAGGAGGAAATCAGAGGCGCACCTGACAGCATCAAAGGGGCCTGGCGGTGAACCTGAGGGTCCCACAGAGACTCAGTCATGAGAGCGTCTGCCAAACAGTTCGTGCCAATAACCTCGACAACGTCCATAAATTGAGCATGTTCTGAAAAATGCAACTTGTCAAAATAAATACAGGGAAAAAATTGAAAGTCTAAATAACCTAAAAACATTCCCACAAAACCCCAGTTTCGGTTGGCCTTAGCAGTAAATTCTTCTAAATGTTGTGGAAAAAACAGCATCGATCTTTCATAAACTCTTCTAGGGAATAGGAAGAAAAAGAGGTAATACTTTACCTCGCAAGTTAAGAAACCAGAATCACCTCGTTATTAACGTCTGACCACAGGGCCTTGCGAGAGCGTCAGAGGGTTTCTGACGCGAGCCAGGACACCAACGTGCTTTAAAACTAGCAAATCGCCATCAGCAGCGTGTACAGAACTGTTCCACAGCTGACCAAGTTATAATCCAGATCTGCAAGAATGATAAAACGTTAGCAAATAAATCAGCATAAATCACATGCAATCGGAATCAATCAAGAGGCTGGGACGTGGATGAACCTTGAAGACACTGCGACGAAATAGCCAGTCACAGCCACGAAGGACAAGCGCAGTGCGGCCCCCCAGCGGGCGGTGCCTAAGAGCCATCAGAGTCACAGTCAGAGAGGAGACGGCAGGCGGGCCCCGGGCCAGGGGAGGGGACGTGGCCTGAAATGGTGCAAGACGTAAGAGCTGTGGAGACGGATGCTGGTGATTGTCACACACATTTTGAATGTATTTAATATCTCTAAATGTGCACTTAAGATCGTTAAGATGGTAAATTTTACGGGTATTTTACCTCATTTTTGTAACATCCACACTACTGACACATGGAAGTTTCCAGCCAGGGACTGAATCCAAGCCCCCACTGTGACCTACGCCAAAGCCACAGCAACGCCTGGTCCCTTAACCCACTGCACCAGACTGAGGATCGAACCTGCACCTTGGGCTCCAACACAAGCTGCTGCAGTCAGGTTCTTAACTCACTGTGCCACAGCGGGAACTACTGTCCACATTTTGTAGCTGGAGGAAATAATGAGAGGAAATAGCTATGGAAAGTGAGTCAATTTTAAAAATCAGAATTGCTTACTTTGGAGTTCCCCAGTGGCTCAGTGGGTCAAGGATCCAGTGCTGTCACGGCTGTGGCTCAGGTCACTGCTGCAGGGTGGGTTCAATCCCTGGCCCCGGAACTTTCACACGTTGTGAGCATGACAAAAAAATAATTACTTTGTCGTCAAAATCAGTTTAAACTTCTGCCATGGAAAGCTTTATAGGAAAATGTACTTTACCAAATGGAACTTGGAGACACATAAACCTTTAAATAGACCGCTTTTCTATGGGAAAAAAAAAACGGGAATTTGTCAAAGACCTACCTCTGAATAAAGCACCGGGTCTGCTGTTTAAGCTGTTTCAGAGCATAAAAAGGAGTGTTTCTTTTACAAATTGCCTTTAAACCAGCATCAAAATTTCGACAGCACCAAAAATAAAACAACAGGCCGATCTTGCACATTAATATTGACGCAGAAGTCCTGCTAACGTCTCGGCCAGCAGACCCCAGGAACACACCTGAGAACCGCGGGTCTGCACCGGGACCAGGTGGGCCTGAAGACTCGACGCGAGAAGACGCTGGAAAGCCGGTGGACACATCTCAAGGAGGTTCTGCCTCTTTTGTAAAAAGGCAGGCAGATCTGTGTTTTCTTGAAAAATATCTCTTGTATGTCAATAAAAAGAAAAGCCCGTGGAAGAAAAACAAAAAGTGGTGCACTGGCTCCCCGTGAAGGAGATGGGCTGGAAGCTTAGCGGGCCTGGGGGTTTTTCACCCCACGGACCTTTCTATTTATTTACTAAACCGCATGGGTTTACTGTTTACCCAGAACTGTTCGCTAAGCACATACTAGAAGAATCACCCAAGCCAACTCTGCAGACAGGAAAGCAAAGGCAGGGACCACCCCAAACACCCATAAGCTCAGGAGCCCACGTGAAATAGGAAAGATGCCAAAGTTAGTGCCGGAGGAGCAGAAGCCGGAGAGTCCAGTGCCCTCTAGAGAGTGAGGAGAGAGTGAGGGCTCAAGTCAGAGGCTCGGCGACACCGAGGCCACAGCCCGCCCCACCAGGCGCGCTTTCTCACGGTCAGTCCCCCGTGGGACACTCTGCGGAGAAGGACCAGGAGCAAAATCGGCGCGGCCTCCGGCCCTGCTCCATTTCGAAGGGGCTTCGTGGCTGCCTGGCTCCACAGACAGAGCAAAGGCGCTTGGAGCAGGTGGCCGGCTGCTCATCTACACACAGTCCACAGGCCGAGTGGACAGAGCGCCGACCTGACCCAGGACCGAGTCAGCGTCACAGAAGGGCCAGCTTACGGCAGGGGACGGGGACAGACGACCTGGAGCAGCAAACCCACTGCTGACGGTGGCCCTGAGAGAAGGCGAGGCCAGGCGGGTGACGGTTTGCGAGGACAGCTCGCCGCCCTGTGTGCGGGACCAGCTACGTGCCCGGCGCGGCCCTACATCCACGCAGAGGGGATGGGGTCCGGGGGTGGGTGAGAGCTGGCCACTCCCGCCGGGCCCTGCCTCGCACCGAATGCAGGGGGGAGCCGCCGTGAAGCTCCGAAGGCAAAGCCGTCCACCCTAAAGCCAACAAGAGCCCCGACACCGTGAGGTCAAAACCTGCCAGAGCTGCCGGCGTCGAGAGTGGACGCCTCGGTGCCGCCGGGCCTCACGGGCGACAAGGGACGAGCGGTGGTCGGAGGAGCTGACGTGACACCGGAAACGCGCGGGTCCGCGTCCAGGCCACACCGCCGGGCTTGAGCGGCCGGGCGGGCAGAGGAGGCACCGCATGGCGACCAGC
The DNA here is from genome assembly GCA_004024745.2 of Catagonus wagneri. NCBI lineage: Eukaryota > Metazoa > Chordata > Mammalia > Artiodactyla > Tayassuidae > Catagonus > Catagonus wagneri. The sequence goes on along the minus strand of PVHT021183504.1, from coordinate 63,235 downwards.
TCACCTGTGACAGGGCAGGCAGGGTGCGTGCCACCTGTCACTTCATGCCCACCAGACGGGGAGGCCCTGGGCAGCGTGGGCACCGCTCAGTGTGGCACCAGCTACATGGGCATCCAGAGAGCAGTTTAACAGAACCTGGGAGTTGGGCGCCATCTCTGACCCGAGCCACCCCAGGAGTGCAGGCCGAGGGCCGCGGGTCCAACTCTGGTCACTGCAGCCTTCCCAGTGGGAGGACAGGGGTGGAGGCCGCTGGCTGGAGGGAGAGGTGGGCAGTGCCCACTGCCAGGTCCAAATCGCCCTAGATGGCGACCCAGCCGGGTCCAGCCTCGTGCACACGCGAACCGCTTGAAATGCTTTTATAACACACAGTGCCCAGGAGCCGCCCCCAGATCCATTACATCCCCGTCTCCGGGGCTCAGTTTGTTCTGACCGCCCCCCCAGGCTATTCCAAATGCAGCAGGTTTGAGAAGCAGCAAACCAGGACTACAGATGACACAGTGCACCCGGACGCGCTTTAGAACAGCGGGAAGCGTAAGCGATCTACAGCGAAGCGTAGGAGACGTCGCGACTCGACTACGCCTCTTAAAGGGACGCTCGGGAAGCACCCTGTGTGTCCGCGTGGTTCACACACAGAGACAGCCTGTCACAGTGGGGGGCTCACCGGTGGAACTGGGGAGCATAAAGCAGCGTAACTGAACCAGAAATGGCACGAGGGGGACAGCGCTTGGCCACAGCTGAGCGGTTTGGTGAACTCTGCACCCAGGCTCGCGAACTACAGCAAAATGCAGACGCAGAGCCGTAAGGGATCAGAGGAAAACAAGGCTGGATATTTCACACATTGTCATCAACTTGCTGCTTTAGGTGTAAGACACGAAGCGGGATCAGTTTTCTTTGCCCCAAACTCAAACCTCCGTCTCTTTGCCTCTGATCCGAGACGCTGTCTCTGTGGAGAGGAAATCCTGAAATCCTCGTTGGCACCGCCGGCTCCCGCCTGCCACGGGGACGTCCCGGTGGTGCACCTGCTGGTGAAACGCCCCGAGGGAAGGCACGCCTCGCGCTGTGCCCGGAACTCCCCGGCTGGTGTTGGGTTCTCTTCTCCAAGTACACTTCAGAATTACCAGCTTCCAACAACGGCCGTCGGGATTTGCCTCAGGGACTAGTTCGGAATGTGCTCGCTGGACCCTGGGGATGAAAGCGTCCCGCCTCCTCGCGCGTCCTCGGGGGGGTTGGCCTGACCGCGTGTCTCTCTGAGAACTGATGACCCGAGTGCCAAGCGCTCTTGAAGGCCCCATTATGGGATCTTCCCTGCGTGTCTGAGGGCCGCCCCCGCCCCGGACGTCACCACACAGGCGAGGAAAGCTCGGCAGCGGTCGCTGGCCCTCCCCCCAGTGGCCAGCTCGCCTGGCGGTCGCCTCGCCTCCTTCGCCGACACCGCGTCCTCCCAGGCTCAGCCCCCGTGGCCCGGCTCCCACCTTCAGCACGCAGCCGCTTTTTGTGCCAGGAGGCCATCAGGGGCACACGTCTGTCGGACCCTGTCTTTGTCCACGAGGCCCTGGCCAAGGACAGGCGGGGACATCGGGCCGTCACACAGGTCACGCTGGGGACCTGGGTGGTGGCAAGAGGCTCAGACGTGAGGGAGCCACGTCCTGACCTCGAGCAGCAGTCTCCTCCCAAGTCAGGTCACCTTTGCAGACGGTGGGGGGAGGCTGGGGGGGGGCCGCCGCGCGCGGCCCCGTCTGGACCCACAGAGCGCCTCCTCCTCGAGTTCTGGGCCGGCTCCTGGGGACCAAGTTCCTTTCCTGCCTTTGCTCTTGGTTTTCTTATTTTCATGTATTTATCAAAGGGCCAGGCGCTTTTCACTTGCAGCAAGTATGACGAAAGCTGTTCTCGCACTGTGTCCACCGTCCCCTAAGTGGCCATCAGCTGGGAAGTTGTGGGCTTCACGGCCTCTTTGTTTCCGTGAGCACTGCCTGCTCCTGCCGCAAAAACCCCGCACAGCCTTTTAAAACAGACGCAAGTCAAAAATGTTCTAGTTTACCTGGTATGTTTTCCTTTCCTCTTCCCTTTGGTAGAAATTGCTTCTCATGACTGCAGTCGAGGCTTAATAAACAGCCTAGAGTCAAGAGGAAGCCCCAGCCCGCTCACCGTGAAAGCTGCCGGCTGGTGAAGCGCACTCTTCGTGTCTGTAAAAACAGCGGAGTTGGAAACGTTTTCGAATAAAGGATTCGATTGTGCCGTGTTTGTGTCTCGGGTACCGGCTTGGCTGGCTGGTAAGCCCGTTTCAGGCTCTCCCCGAAAACAATGCATTCTTCTCTCCCAGCACTGGGAGGCCCCGCGGCCCCCAAAAGCCTCTGTGGGTGAGGGCGGGGGGCGCGCCCAGCTCTCCGCAGCCTCCCCTCGCCAGGGCCAGACCACGAGGTTCCGTAAATGGTGCCTCGCGCGGGAGGGGACAGTGAACCCAGACCCACGCTTCACAGCAAAACAAAAACAAACTGACGATGGATCACGCACCTAAATGGCCCGAGGAGCCTGGGGGTTCAGGAAACCCCTCAGCGGAGCTCTCCGTCCCGGGGGTGGGGGGGGCTCCCTGCGCACTTGCGCCCCAGTGTCTGCTGAGTTCAGAGGGTCCACTTTCCAAGGTCAGCTCTCCAACCTCGGCCGTGGACGGCTGGTAACTCAGTGGGCGGACTGAGACCCCGGATTATACGCTGAAAGCGGGGCACTGTGTGGCTTGGGGGCTGTATCTCAATTAAAACCATTGCATTTTAAAAGGCCTCTGGGGAGTTCTTATCGTGGCACAGTGGAAACGAATCCGACTAGTATGAGAGGACGGCCAAGTGAAGATGTGGGTTCGATCCCTGGCCTCTCTCAGCAGGTCAGGGATCCGGCATTGCAGTGGCTGTGGTGCAGGCCAGTAGCTGCAGCTCCTATTCGACCCCTAGCCTGGGAACCTCCATATGCCGCGGGTGTGGCCTTAAAAAAAAATTAAAAATTAAAAAATTAAAGACCTCTGAAAACAATAACCTCCCACAACTGGAAAAATAAAAGTGACATTTTGGGGTAGACATTTAAAAATTAAAACAATGTATGTTCATTGTAGAGAAATTTTAAATGCAGGAAAGCTACAGAGAAGAAAAAGGCCACAACTACACCTGCTGGTGACCGTCTTGCACTGGCCGTCTGGCGCTTCGTCCGCCCCACTGGCCCCGTGTGACCCCGCCCACAGGCCAGCCGCTCTGTCCCCGCAGGTGCGGCCCAGCCCCCCGCTGCTGGGGACAGTCTGAGGCTGCCTCTGGGCAGCAATCCTTTCCAACAGCTCCTTGGGGATAAATTCTAGACCCAAAAGTACCGAATTAAAGAAACTGGACTGAATCTGAAAGACCTTTGAAGAACAAAGGGAGAAAGTGTCCCTAGGCGGCAGGCTGCCTGCTCCTCATCTCTCGGAGGCGTTTCCTGTGACCCTGACCGCGGAGCACGTGGGGAGCCAGGGCCACGGTCACCCCGCTCGCGCGCAGCAGGGCCAGTCCTGGGGCCGCACGGAGGCCGGCCCTGCCGGTGCCCCAAGCATGCTCCTGAGCCGGCCGCTCGCAGACGCCTCGTGGGGCTTTCTGAGGGTCCCACCCGCCTGCCCTGGTCCCAGGGGCACGGGTGGTGTGTTACCGTCCTGAGGTGGCCTGGGCCTCGCCTAGGGCCACCTGGGCTGCGAAGCCAGCCGCTCCTCCCGCTGCCTGTCAGCCCAGGGCACCGAGTCCCTCCTCAGGCCTGGGCTTGGAGGAAAATCCAGGGCCAGCGGGTGAGGGCAGGGAGCCTGGGCCCAGGGAGCCCCGGGAGTCCCCACACCTCAGCAGGGACCACCTGCAAACACCTGCGGGACCCTCTGCATCAACACCCAGGCCGGGCGTGGCAGCACCCCTTGAGGCGCATCTGGGTATTGACCTGGTTCAGGCCAGCAGCACAAACAAGCTGTTTATCCTCTTCTCTACTAGCAGAAGAAAACCCTCTTTTCCCAGAATGCCTCGTGGCTGATTTACAGAATCACCTGGCAGAGACAGGTGTGCTCCTGGGCGTCCCTGCAGGGCCCTCCTCCCTCCAGGTTCGTCTCTGGGGGGCAGGCCTGGGGCGGGGGTCCGGGTTCCAGCCCCGACCGTCAGAGAACTGGCCCGCACGGGGGGGTTGGGCCTGGAGCCCAGCTGCGGGGCCCACGTCTCTGGTGCTGAGGAGAAACCCCAGCCGGACCACGGGGACCTCCTGTCGGATTTTACCTGCCTTCGGCCGAAAATCTTGGTGCTTATTGCTTTTAGTCCCTTTAAAGCCCAATGAAGGATAAAGCCGGACCCAGCCAGGCCCCCCACACCCGGCCGAGCGCTGGTCTTCGAGGAAATTGCGTCTCCGAGCTCGGCTCCTGCCCACCCCCCGCCCGCGGCAGGGCCAAGGACGCGCCGGAGGACTAGTCAGCCGCTAGCCTGTCCTCTGAAGGAGACGCCAGTCAACCCGCCCCCGTTTCCCAGAGCGAACCCTCCGGGTGAAAGGGCCAGGCACTCTGCCTTTGGCACCTCCTTAAACTGGTCATTATTAAGCAGTTTCCCCCATCTATTAAAAAAACATGTGTTTTGGAGTTCCCATCATGGCTCAGCAGTTAACAAACCCGACCAGCATCCACGAGGACATGGGTTCAATCCCTGGCCTTGCTCAGTGGGTTAAGGATCCAGCGTTGCCATGAGCTGTGGTGTAGGTTGCAGACGCAGCTCGGACCCCGCGTTGCTGTGGCTGTGGTGAAGGCCGGTGGCTGCAGCTCCAATTCGACCCCTGGCCTGGGAACTTCCATGTGATGTGGATGCAGCTCTAAAAAGACAAAAAAAGGCCAAAAAAATGTTTACTGGGGAAAAAAAAGTCCAGAGCTGAAACAAAAGTCTGCCACCGTCCTCCTAAGAGAAGTGACTTCTGCCAACAGTTTGACATGCGTTCCTCCAGGCATTCCCCGTGAAGTGGGGTTATTTTTGTACAGACAGGATCACGGCAAACACATGTTCTGAGAGCGGCGTTTTCCCTCAACAGCAAGTGCCGGATGCTTTTCCTCGCTAGCCGGGTCCGATCTTGAGAGTTCTAAGCGCCGCGAGGCGTCCTGCCGGGTGGGCGTGACCCGTGTCCTTGTTCCCGTCGGCAGACATCGGGTGTTTTCAGTAATTTTATCTACTTAAAAGCAGGGCTGCGGCAAGGACACACACGTGCATATGCGTGCACACATACATGCAACTCACACGTGCACACACGCACACTCACATACGCATGACATGCATGCACGTGCTGCACACTCATGCACACGCGGGCATGCTCACACATTCATACGCAGGCACCCGCAATGCACATGTGTGTGCAGCCACACGTGCACACACGCACAGTCACATACATACATGCACATGCACACGTGCACACACTCACATGCACATACACACATGCACATGCACACGTGCACACGCGCACGCACACACACTCACTCACACGCCCCCCAGGTGTGTCTGCGGAGGCTCCTGTGAGCGGCGCCCCGCCCTGGAGGACCAGCCCGCACCGCTGAGAGCAGTCTCGGGGCTGACAGGTCCCGACTTCGGCTCAGACTCCCCCCAGCACAAACCCGTCTGCTGGGAGAAGTGTTCGCAAGCCCTGAGGCCACTTTCCTCTCCATCGCATTGTGTCCAGGGCCCTCCCAAGACTCGAGGCCCCGTCATGGAGCTCAACAAAGTACCCCAAGGTCAGCACTCAGTGTCCCCCCCAACCAGCAGGATTGGCCGTCTGAGGCTGGAGCTGGTCCAGGATGCGGGCTTCTGAGAGGCGAACGGCGGGCCTGGGCCCAGCCCGGCCCCTCCCAGGCCCCAAATGCAGGGAGTTGAACTGACTTGTCGCCACCAGCCGTGGACGTTGACACGACGACCAGAACCACACTGTCCGGGGGGCACGTCCCTGTCAGGATGGCCGCAGGCTGGCAGTGGACCTGGGGGTGGACCCAGCACCTCAGGGAAGCTGGTCACATCTACCAGGAGGGGTCACCGGCCTTGATTTTTTTTTTTATTTTGCTTCTTAGGGCCGCACCTGTGGCACATGGAGGTTCCCAGGCTAGGGCTTGAATCGGAGCTACAGCTGTTGGCCTACACCACAGCCACAGCCACGTGGGATCCGGGCTGCATCTGTGACCTACACCACAGCTCATAGCAACTCTGGATCCTCAACCTACTGAGCGAGACCAGGGATCGAACCCACACCCTCAAGGACCCTAGTCGGTTTCATTAACCACTGAGCCACCACGGGAACTCCCAGCCGGGCTTGAAATGGGGGCTCAGGCCCTCGGGCGACTTGCCTGGCCGCGCCCCGGGAACTCAAAGCAGCACTGAGAGGCCCCACCCTTGAAGGGGGGCACCTGGTGACCCCGAGGGCTGTGAAGTCCAGCAGCCCAAGCGGCCTGCGGGCTAAAGGGGTTGGGCAGCAGCTCCCGTGGACTTGACCAGGTGCCACTTTGCTCCCTGCCGCCCGCAGGAAGGAGAGGCCGCGGGGCGTGACTGCCGCTGGCCAGCTCCGTGCCCACGCTTCCTCGCTTCTCCGCCTCTACCTGCGAATCCCTCCGGGCGGCGCCTGCCCGCTGGATCCAGAACGCAGCCCCAGGCCGCGAGCGCCCCAACCGCGCTGATCTCAGTCTGTGGCGAGAAGGGGCCCCAGACGGGCGAGGGCTCCTGACGAAGGTCCAAGGGCTCCTGGAGGGCTTCCTGGAGGAGTCGGCCCTCCTTCGCAGGAGCTCTGCTCTCTCCAGGGGCACTGGCTGTCACGCGGACCGGTCCCCAGGCTGAGGGCGTCCGCGCAGGAACCTCACCGCGCCCTCTCCACGCCAAGGGGGCGGCCCGTCCCCTCCCCTTGAGCTGGAGCCCCTGATGAGCTCCGGGAACAGGACACGGCACAAGGGCGCCGCCCCACCCTGAGGCCAGAGAAGGCCGACCGCTGCCCTGGACACAGCGGGACCCTTGGCCCTCAGCACATCCCCAGGCGCCCTGGTGTCCTGAGGAAGAGGGGACGTGGTGCCTGGAGCCACCCACCCCTGGGACCCCGTTCCGTCCGGCGATGGAGAGAGAGCGCGAGGAGGCAGCTCGGACGCCCTCGAGGCTCCCGAGGGGACATTTCGGGAATGGGCCATCAGACGCGCTCCCACGTCCCCGCCCCAGCCGACCTCCACTTGCAGATCGCCTGGTGTGGGTACCTGACCCGCCGTGCATAACCTGACACGTCCAGGTCCCCAGGGGAGGTGGCGTGGGGACACCCGTTCACAAGGCCGAGAAGCCTCACCTTCTTTCTAAGCTGGGACGGAAGGTGCTCAGGGCCCCCACCACGTAAAGTGCTCGACTGGTCGCATTTCCTTTGACCGCAGGTGACAGAACCCAAGACCCCGCACTGAAGCCCCACCCTGTGGTGGCAGCTTGGAGGTGAGGCGAGCTCACGCCAGTGGAGCCCGGGCCGGTGCCCACACCCAGCAGAGGCCACGCCGCGCCGACCGCACGACCCCTGGCCTCGGGCCTCCAGCCGCGGGCCTGTGGGAACGACTGCCTGTCGCAGGTCAGCCACCCCGTCTGTGGCTCTGCTTCGCAGCTCAGGCTGACACAACCTCTCCGAGACTGCATTCCGCTGCGAACGAAACTTTAGGAGACGCGCCCTGAAGCTTCCCTGACACTTTCCATCCACTCGTTCGTCCGTCCAGCAAGTAAGGTCTGAGCAGCCGTCCTGTGCTGGGCAGCGGCCCAGACGCTCAGAGTCCCAGGCTCCACGGAACTAGCCGCAGCCAGAGGTAGGCTCGGGGACCCGCACAGCGAGGAGGGAGGCTGCTCGGACACCGGGGTGCGCCGCTCGAGTGGAGGTGAGCGGGGAGCCACGCAGGGGTGTGGAGGGCGCCCCGGGACCGTGTGTGCAGAGGCCACAAGGCACGAGGCGGGGCTCCCGTGCCGTAAGGCCAGGCGGCTGGTGCTGCCGCAGAGGGAGGGGACAGGACGGAGAGCAGGAGAAGCACGGCCGGCAGAGCTCCCGGGTCTGTTCTTGGCCCCACGAGACGTGGGGGTCATCGGACTCATCTTGAGGCCGGCGGGAGGGCTGCTGGGGGCAGGGGACCGCTCTGAGCGTGGCGCCCACAAAGGAGAAAGCCCTCCCAAGTGGCTGGAGGGCTGCTGAGCCGCCTGCTCCCCGAGGGCATCGAGCCCGGTAACCAGTGGCTGCGGTTGGGGGGACCCCGGGGCGGGGAGGGACTTGATTTGCTAAGGACATGGCAGCTTGGGGTGTCCAGGGCCCTTGGAAACCAGGAAAGACGAGGTCAGTGGGGGTGGACCGTGCAGCACAGCTCTTAGGCCCTACTGTGTGACCTGAGTAAGCCGGGCCCTGCCTCGGGGACCCGGGGGCACCGGATGAGTCCAAGTCTCTGAGGGGACGGTGGGGCTCGGAGGCACTGCAGGTGGACTGGACGCTGGCCCGGGGCCCCGGCCCCGCCCCCGCCTGGGCCCCCCCCCGCCCCCCCAGGTCCGGTCCCGCCCCCGTCCGAGGCCCCGCCCCCCAGCAGCGCTGCGCAGACTGGCTCGCAGGGATTCCCCCACCCGACCGGTGGCCAAGGGCACCTCCTCCTTCCCTGGGCCAGAGAATCCTGGGTTCGGGGTCAGGAGCCTTGTCCAGATGAACGGAATGATCCCAGTGGCCGAGGCGGCCCGAGCAGCTGTTGGCAGCTGGCGGAGCACAGGGCCCACCTCCTCGCCCGCGTCCCGGCCACTGGGGCAGGAAGTCGCCTGTGGGATGAGCACTGAGTGGGCAGAGGGCAGGAGGTCAGGGTTCAGCCCCGGAGTCAGCCAGGACCGTGGAATTTGTGGTTATTTCTTCACAATCTTGTGCAAACAGGAAGCAACAGGAAAGCGGTGGTGAGAGCCTCAGACCCGCTTCAGTTTCTTGGTTGATTCGGAGTTTTGGCGTCTTGAGGTCGCGGCCCCGCCTCGGCTGCCCGCCCGGGTCCCAAGAGCACTGCCCCTGTCGCAAGGTCAGCGCCCAAATTCTGCAGTGTGAGTGCAGATCGCACAAGGGTGATGTGGCCTGAAACCACGAGGGGGACAAAGCTGTGAAAGGACCCGTTCCTGAGAGGGGTGTGCGTGCAGGTCCTGGGAGAGGAAGGGGCGGGCGGTGACCCCGGGAGGCCCACACGTGCAGGAGGACCAGCAGGAAGGAAGCACAGAGCTCCCTGTTTAAACACCACTGAGAATTTCAAGACAGTGACAGCAGGCTTCGAGACAGGTGCAGGCCCAGGAAGTGGGAGTTAAGGGCCGAGCCCTGGAAAATGCCAAGGGCGCCAGGTCCCGTGCGCCCGCGCCGTTGGGTGTGTGTGTGCCTGTGGCACACGGGTATGTGAGCGCGTGGGCATGTTTCTACGGGTCTGTGCAGGCGTTTGGGGACAGCACTGGCAGCCCCCGTCAAGCAGCTCACTCCAGGGGCCAAAGACCCTCCAAAGACGAACACTGTTCAACTAAACAAGAAAAGAAAATGTAGGTATTTTTACTACATAGAGCTGTCACGCTTCAGTAAATTAGAAACAAAGACCCAGGCGGAGCGAACGAGCAAACCGGGAGAAGGTTTGCAGCCAAGTGACCGAACAGACACGGCCTTCTCATAGTCACCGATACAACTCCGTAATAGCAACAGAAATGGAACTAGAGACGCCAACACAGAGGTCAGCCTTGATCACAGCCGAGGATACAAAGACCGGACAAAAACAAGACTTTTCAGTCGGTCACAGTTTGGGGATGCAGTGGGCTCGCTCACGTGCAGAGAACTTTCTGAAAAGCCGTGTCACTCTGCACGAGGCGAGCACACGCGCAGCCTCCTGCCTCTGCCAGGGGGTTCGGGGACATTCCGGACACAGACGACGATTTGTGACGGAAGGCCCGGTGTCACAGTGTCGCCTGCAATCACAGAGGAAACAATGTGACAAGAGGGAGCCAGTGATACGCATCGCTGTGTATTTGCCGGAAACAAAAATCGAACAGTTACATGTATAAGAAAGCGATCATGAAATAGCTTCCAGTAAAATCAGTGGAAACAAAACTCTGGACGCTGAAGCGGTCGCCCCAGGAAGGCGCTGGACAGGGGCTCACTCCCTTCTTCCTGTTTAATCTCCGTGTTTTCTAAACGTCCCATAACAATCAGCCAGACCTTTCATAATGAGAAAAAGTCATGGACTTTCCTCTCTTTTTTCTCTTTTTCTTTTTAGGGCTGAACCCACGACATATGAGGGTTCCCAGGCTAGGGGGTGGATCGGAGCTGTAGCCGCTGGCCTTCGCCACAGCCACAGCAACGCGGGATCTGAGCCTTGTCTGGGACCCACACCACAGCTCACAGGAACACTGGGTCCTTAACCCACTGAGCGAGGCCAGGGATCGAACCCACATCCTCATGGATAATAGCCGGGTTCATTAACCCTTGAGCCACAGGAACTCCCATGAACTTTTCTTTTTACAAAACTATCACCTGGAAGAAATAACTCTGCTAAACATGTATTGCTGGATATTGTGAATATCGTGAAGCTTTGTGACCCATACGGGCAGGTTTCAAAAGCCCCAGGTGTTGCTCTTGACCTGCTGGCCCTTGGCCCTTGGACCACAGGTGGCTCCGGGCCCCTGCCCACACCTGGCTCCCCGGGAAAGACCCCGGTCCGGGCACTATGGGCTCTCCTGTCCTGAAAGTGCTGTGCCCTCCGTGTCACTGCCCCGGCTTGGGTGGGAACCCGCAGCCCTGCCCTGTGGTGCGACGCACTCGGCTCGCTGCGGGTGGGACCTGTGCGGCCGTGTCCTCCTGGCCCTCGCTGTCTCCCACAGGTATGTGAGTGTTGTCCTTTCTAGAATGTTCATTGTGGCCTATCTGAGTCAGGCCCTCCCGGTGCCAAGAACAGGTCGGAGGTCTGAGGGCCACAGGCTGAGAACCGGCTCCGTCCCGGCTGGTCTGCGCTCAGCTCGCCCCCATCCCGGCCGTCCGCAGGGATGCCAGCCCAGCCGTCTTGACCAGAGGCCCTTTCAGGACCAGGAGGCAGGGCTGCTCCCCGGGGAGCACAGTGCTGACCCCGGCCAGTCGGAGCCTCCCAAACTCACGCTCTGGGCCCGGAGCTACCACAGGATGAGCAGCGCTTCCGGGGCCGCATCCACAGACGGTCCTGGCGCGTCCGTGTGGCTCCGGCAGAGCGAGGGCTGAGCGCCCCCAGCTCAGGGCCGGCCCGCGGCCGCCGCCCAGCCAAGCGCTTCCGCGGGGGCCCAGGCCTCGCCCGCCTGGGGTCCTTACCGGCCGTTAGCGCCTTGCGGCACGCAGACCCAAACTTCTACTAATAAGGTGACACGGAAGAGAGTATTTGCATTTGGCAAAGCCGCCCCCCAGCACAGGCAGAAGCCCAGCCTGGGGCAGAGCTGCCCCTTGAGGGCCCCGTGTAGCCTCCTTGCCATCAGCTGGGTGGCGCGAGCTCGGCCGTCTACGGTCAGGCAGGGCTGTGAGTGGCGGCCTGGTCATCGGGTCCACCCCGGGGCTGTGAGCCGAGCTCAGAGTTGACAGCGGCTGATCTGGCCTCCTGAGCCACTGCAGCTCCTCTCAGCGGAAACCCTCCCCGCCGTCTGCCCTGGAGGGGGTGAGGCCGACCGCACGGGAGCCTCTGCCCAGCCGAGCAGGTGGGGCCTGGCGCGGGGCCCCCACTCAGGCCCTACTCTCGGGGACCCAGACTCAGGAAGCCCCCAGGCTCAGGCACTCATCCAGGGCTGGGGGGGTCCCTCTGGCTCTGCCCTCAGGGCACGGTCCCCAGCCGGGTGCAAGGTGGGCAAAGCCCTCAGGAGACTCAGGTGGGGTCAGGCGACGGGGAAAGCTCGTCTCCCCAGGAGGCAGGTCATGCGTCAGACCCGGTGCAGCACTCAGACTTTCTTCAGGTTTGGGCCTCAGTCCCCTCCCTGCGCACCGGCGCCTGCAGCCTGGCCTAGTCCAGCCGGGTGCACTGCCGGCTGCGCGGGCCCAGGGGCAGCCAGGCCTGGCCTGTTTCTCCCGCCGGAACCGCTGCAGTGCCAGGAGCCTCGACCGGGAGTGCCCGCGTCCGCACCAGAAGCAAGCGCTGTCCCTTGCCAAAGTGACAACCGCTGGCCTGGACCCCCTGGAGCCAGCAGCCCCCCTTCGGGGGGCACATCCCTCTCCCCGTCACTGGGGAGCTTCTCCGAAGGCACCGCCTTCCAGGATTAAAGCCAGGATCTGCTGTGGGATACTGGCCTGTCGTCCCCAGGTCCCGAGGGTGTGGTGACTGCAAAGTCACCCGGACGCTCCCCTCTGGCCGCAGGCGAGAGAGCGAGAGGGCGGATGGGGAGCAGGGTGGGCGCAGAGGTGGCCCCAGGGGAACGCCGCATCTTAGAGACCAGTCCCACCTGCCGCTTCCCGGAGCTCAGGTGATCACAGAAAGGCACTTTCAAAGCCTGCAAGGACTCAGATTAATGACCAAAGGTATGGCTTCAGCGCAGCTCTTCTCTTTCAAGTACTGAGACCTGATCTTATCAACAACGAAACTGTCCTGAAGGCTCGGGGCCTGGAAGGGAGGACACAGGCGCAGGCGGGGCTCCACCCACCTGCCTCCTGCAGGCTCCGCCCCCCCCCCCCCCCCGCCGCCCTGGAGCCTGGGTGTGCCCGGGTGGGGCGCCAGGCGCAGGCGGCCACCACACGCTCGAGCTGGTCTCAGCGCCTGGTGCGGCCCGGGTTCTCCGCCCGCAGTGACAGGACGGGTGTCCCACCTCCCACCCTTCCGGGGGACCAGGACACTCAGAGGGACTGAGCTCGGGGGGGGGGGCCGGGCCTCAGGAGGAAGGTGAGTCCAGACCGCCAGCCGGGCGCAGGCGCGGGCGCCCCGCGAACCACCTGGCCTGAGACCTGTGGGAAAGCAGGTGCCACCTCGCAGGGTCCTGCCAACCGCGCAGGGTCACACCACTGCACAGGGCTGCGCCACGGCGGCAGCACCAGCGCAAACAGGACACCCACCCAGCCGTGGGCAAGGAGAGGCTGCCCCAGAGAAAGTCTGGGACCTGGCGGTGACCAGCACTGCCGACAACCGGAGTGACAAATGGGACAAGGCCACATGGCGCTGCAGCAGTCGGAGTGGCTCCAGGCCTGAGTCTCAGAGATGTGGAAGCCCATGAGCTGGTGGCGTTTTCTAGAGGGACCCAGCTAGGCTTGGCCCCAGGGGACGGGCGGCCAGAGAGGGGAGGGGCCCAGTAGGCACGGGGCTGGGGCGCCTGCGCCCAGCATCGCCTCTGAGCTGGGGCTGCAGGCTGGGTGGGGGTGGGCGGGGGGCGTCCGGATTCAGCTGGGACCCGGTTGCCCCCACATCCCCGCTCCGCCCTGCCCTGCCGGACCGGCCCCTCCCAGGTGGCAGACAGATGAGCCCCCCCTGGGGTCCGGGGAGGAGCTGCAAGCTGGCTCTGAGTCGGCACCACGCACGCCTACTCTCAGGGCTCTCGGCGTCTCCGTCCCTCTTAGGCGGTGTCTGGGTGTGGCAAGCGCTCCATCAGGCTGCGCCCAGTGGCGCTGGTCAGCCGCCCAGCCTTGCTGCCAAGCGCGTCTCAGCCTGAGCTCGTCATCCGCATCATTAAAGAGCAATCTGTAGATGTTAACTGGGAGCGGCCCACCGAAGCAGAGGCTGCGTAACTGGGAGCCGAGGGGGACCTGCCTTTCCTGCATCAGTGCCCCCGGCCCGGGGGACGCAGCACACTGCAGATAGTCAGCACTGGTGCTCGGGCCGCCCAAAGGTGATTCTGGGTTTCGGGTCTGCACTCCTGGACAGGCGAGGCGGGGGGCGGGGGTTCCTCTGGAGGCGGTGGCCACTGTCCACATCCGTCCAGCATGACCCCCTCCTGCCACCGTTCCCCCCGAGCACAGGGGTGGACAGTGAGGGCTGGCCACCACCGCACACGTGCCCTTTTGGGACCCTCTTGGCAGGACCTTCCTGGTTCCTGGGTGTGGCTGCCAGGAGCTGGAAGTCCATAGGCGCCTGGCAGAGAGACGCGCCAGTGTCCTGGTGGGTGAGTCCCTGCCCAATGGCCCCAGGTAAGCCCCACCTCTGCCCCGCCCAGCAGGTATATGACCCGGTTTGGGGTTCAGTGAAACTGAGTCGAGTTTCCTGCAGTCGAATTCCCATCACTAGGAGTTCCCTGGTGGCTCAGTGGGTTAAGGACCTGGTGTCACTGCTGGGCTCAGGTGGCTGCTGTGCTGCAGATTCAATTCCTAGCCTAGAAAAAAAAAAGAATTCCTGCCACCAGTCACCTTGAGGGACTTCCCAGGGTCACTAGCTATAGCCTGCCTCCTGGCTGCAACCACGTGGGCAAAAAGGCAAAAACTAAGACCCAAAGGGGAGTTCCCTGGTGGCTCAGCAGGTTAAGGATCCGCATTGTCACTGCTGTGGCGAGGGTTTGACCCCTGGCCTGGGAGCTCCCGCAGGCCTCAGGTGAGGCCAGAAGAAAACCCCAGAGACATCAGAGGTTTGCCACCAAAAGCACCACCAACAAAAGATAAACTGGATAAATTTGAAATATCAAAATCAAAAGGACACTATCAAGAAAGTGAAAAGACAATCCACAGAATGGAAAACATATTTGCACATCATACATCTGACGGGAAATCGTATCCATAACACATAAAGGCCTTGGGCAACTCGATGATAAAAAGGACGAAGACTTAACAGACTTTCCTCCCCGGAGCATGTGTGCCGGACGAGAAGCCCGGGAGCGGAAGCTGGATGCAGCCGCCCGTCCGGGAGACGCAAACCGAAACCGCCGGAGACCGCACGCCGCTCCCACCAGGAAGGCCGGAATCAGGCATCTGAGAGCGACAGGTGGCGGCGAGGGCCTCCCGTGCGGCTGGCGCTCCGTGAAGCGGGGCGGCCGCGTGGAGAAACCCGGCCTCAGTGAGGTCGTTCCTTGGGACGTGAAACAGAGGCTCCGTGCGGCCTGGAAGCCGCACGCCCGGTGCCAGCCCAGGAGAATGGAAAGCTGTCCGCAGGCCCGTGCACAAAGCCCACAGCCGCCTGAAAGCGGGAACTGCCCAGAGGTCTGCCAGCGACCAGAGGTCTGCCAGCGAGTGAACGGAAACACAAAACTGGGTCGGCCACGCCGAGGAACGCCGCTCAGCGCACGGACACGCTGCAACGCATCGAGCGTCACGCGGATTGAAGGAAGCCAGCCACTCAAGGCGCACGTCACGTGATTCCCTTCCCCTGCAATGTGCGGGAAAATCCTCGGAGAATGAACACAGACCGTGGCTCCCTGGGGCGGGGCTGGCGGGAAGACCGCAGGGAGTGGAGTGTCTCCTTGACAAAGCCCTGCAGGTGACGGCTACACGCGCCTGGGAAAATGGTAAAACTCATGAATTGCACATGCCACGTGGGTGAATTGTAGGCCCCGTGCCCTAGATCTCAACAAAACTAAGAATAAATTTAGGAGTTCCCGTCGTGGCGCAGTGGAAACAAATCCAACTACAACCAGGAGGCTGAGGGTTCGATCCTTGGCCTTAATCAGTGGGTTAAGGATCCAGCGTTGCCATGAGCTGTGGCGTGGGTCACAGATGTGACCGCTGTGGCTGTGGTGTAGGCCTACAGCTCCGATTCGACCCCTAGCCTGGGAACCTCCATATGCCGTGGGTGTGGTCCTAAAAAACAAAACAAAACAATAAATTTACAACAGTTGTCAGCTAGTCCAGATCAATGTGAGACGCATGCGAGGCTTCATGTGCCTGCTGCCCAGCGCTGCATGACAAGGCGTTTGTGAGGACAGACGCTGGGCAGCCCGGGTAGGCCCGCCGTACCGCACCTGCTGGCCCTGGGCCTTCTCCAGACCCTGTGGCGTCTGCAGGTAACAGAGACTAGAGCCTCTGCCAGAAGGAACGAGGTTCAGCGGAGTCTGCCAGCCCACCCGGCCGGGACCCCGGCCAGCGCCCCTCCGTGGAGCAAGCGGAGCCCGGCTCCCCAGTGTCTGTGCCAGTGAGTGCACGGGTATCACGCAGGGCTCTGCACAGCGGGTGGCAGGCCTGTCCCTGAGTTGCTGCCTGGCGTGGATGTAAACACGGTGCATTTGGAAAGGCTGTAATCTCCAAGCTGTCACTTTGCATAACGCGCAATAGCGTTATTATTGTTGTTGTCACAAAAACACTAGCGAGAGTCAGGAAGAGGCTGAAGCTGCGCCTTCAGGAAGAGGCCACACCAGCCAGGCCAGGACTGGCAGTGGGGTTTCCCTGAAGCCCCGTCCTGTGCCTGTCCTTCCCACGGGCTCCCCTGCGCTGGGCCCCTGTCCCCTCGGATCCCCCCAGCCCTCCTCCAGGACCCACGGCCATCACCACCACTACGGACAGAGATGCAGGTTGCTACTAACGTCCAGGGTGGTGGCCCGGGAACTCGCCTGCGGAGCTGCTCTAGAATCCGGACGCTGTGATTGGGAAGGGGTGGAAAGGCGTGCGGAGTTGCCCCGGAAAGACAGGGTCCGCCGCAGCCCCTGACAGCCCTGCAGGCAGCTTGTCCCAGGTCCTCGTCGTTGGCGGGCGCCGTCCCCCGCCGCATCCCGGGTTTGGCAGGCGCCCCAGCGGGGCGGGCGCGGAGGGCTCCCCTGCGGCGGCGGCGGGCGGCCGGGGCGGGTGCGCTGCGGCCGGCGGCCGCGGGGGGCGCTGCGGGGGCCGCGGTTAAAGCCCAGGCGCGGGCGCGCGCGCTCAGAGGGAGCCGGGCCCCCGCCGCCGCCGCCGCCGCCGCGCCCCCGCCCGCCCGGCCGCCCAGCGCCCCGCGGCGGCGCCGGACCCCGGCCGCCCGGTCCCTGCGGCCCGGCGGACGCCGGGAGCCCGCACCGGACCCCAGCCCGGCACCCGAGCGCGGTGCCGGGAGCGCGGGCGGGCGGGCGGGCCGGGGCCCGGGGGCGACATGGGGAAATTCCAGTCCAAGCACGGTGAGGTGCGGGCGGGGGCGGCGGGCCGGGCGGCGGGGGGCGCGCGGCGGCCACTCACTACTGTCCCTTCCCTCCTCCCCGCGCCCTCCGGCCGCGCCGCAGCCTCTGCAGCCTTCAAGCGGAGAGAGAGCCCCGAAGGTGAGCGCGCGGGGCGGCGGCCGGGGCGCGGGACCCCGAGGCCAGCGCACGACGCGCGTCCTGTCCTGGAGTGCGAGGGGGTGGCGGGGGGTGGCGGGGTGGAGGAGACACGGCCGCGGGACCTCCGGGAGCGCGCAGGTCTTCCCGCCGCAGACCCGGCCCGGGCCGGAGCCCTTCGCCCCAGGCCGCGCGCGGGGAAGGGTGGGCGCGCGGGGCGGCGGGCACGGCCAGGGCGCCACGCCCTGGGCTTACGGCGTCTCCTTCCCTCTTTGGTGCCCCGTTTCCCGCGCGTCCGCCCACGGGCCGCAGGGGACAGCTTCGTGGTGTCTGCGTATACGAGTGGCCGCAAAGGCATGGAGGAGGCAGAGCGGCGAGGCGGCGGCGTGGAGCACAGCGCGTGGGACAAGCAGGTAGGCGTGGTGGGCTCAGTGGCCGCGGGGGCCAGGGGACCGGAGTACTAGCTGCGCCACCCTGACCCAACCCGGGACCAGAAAGCAAAAGCCAGAGGGCCCGCGACAGTGACGCCAGCTGGGCGAAGAGAACCATCCGTCCCTGTCACCGGTGGGCCTGCGGCAAGGCCTCAGTGGCCCAGGCTGGGGGGGTGGGGGCTGGGCCGGGATTTGCTTTGGCATCAGAGCGGCGCAGCAGCGATGACCAGGATTAAAGGCCCTGTCCATCTGCCTTGTGGGTGCCCACTGGCCTGCAGAGGAGCCAGCCTCCAGGTGGACAGCCAAGGCCACCCAGACCGCCGGTGCTGCCGGGGCCGTGAGGACCCTCTGAGGGCTCAGGGTCCCTGAGGGTGGGTCCAGAAGGTGCTGCATCCAGCAGCCCAGGCGGCCCGGGCAGCGAGGGGACAGAATGTACACGTTTGCTGAGAAGGAGGGGCCGTTGGGTGGCTAGGGCGTGAATTCACGTGAGCTGGATTCGAGTAGATGGCCATGCAGACGGCTGAGACGCCCCCTCGCCCCCCCCTCACGGGCGCAGCGGCCCCTCCGGGGAAGACCCCTTCTGGCTGGCTGATAAGTGCGAAGTTCCGAGTGTGTCTGTGAACACTTGTGCGGCTTGGTCCTGAGAAGGGGCCACCACATCCCCTGAGATAAACACACATGTGCGCACACGTGCCCGGTGCCACTTTCTGCTTTGCATCCCACCCGTGGAGCTGACACTGCCTTGCAAATGCCATGCTGGGTACGTCGCGGTAGGGCTGGGTGCGTGTGTGGAACTCGGTCCCGGGGCCCAGGGTCGGCCGCCGCCTCTCAGCTGATGCCGTCTGCCTGCGGGTGGCTGTTGGTAACGGGCCACGTTGCTCCCGCCCAGTCCTCCTGTGTGATGACTCAGAGATCGTTGGCCAGTACCTCTGAGTGGCCGGGCTTAGGCTGGCCCTGCTCTGCCAGCCGTCCGCCTGGGGGCCTTCTCCCGGGGCGTGGGCAGCGTGGGCCTGGGCACTCTTTAGTTCAGAAAGCGGTGCCCACACAGGGCGGTTCCAGCCCCACAGGCGGTGAATACGCCCTGGAAAAGAGAAGTGTTTCTGCTGTTGCTGTGAGGTTGCAGACCAGGACTGCCGTGGGTTTGGCAGTCTCGGGACGTGTTCAAGAGAATGGTGTGGGTTCGGCCTGGGTTGTCCTCTCATCCTTTTCCTGCCGTGGGCTGGGTGCTCCTTTGTCCTCCCAGGCTCACGTGTTGGAACCGAACCCCCAGTGTGACGGTGCTGGGAGGGGCCTCTCGGGGGTGACTCGGATGTGGGGGCGGGGCCCTCGCAGCCGCGTTAGCCCTTGAGAGCCCCCAGAGCTCCCTCGTCCTGCCCGTCACAGGCTTACAGCCAGAAGGTGCCATCGATGACTCAGAAAGGGGCCCTCGGCAGAGCAGGATCAGCCGGCCCCTTGGTCTTGAACGTCCAGCCTCCAGGACTGGGAGCGGTCACTCTGTTGTTTATAAGCCTGGCTGTGGTGTGTTGTCTTGGCAACCCGAGCCAACGAGTGGCCTCGTTCTGGTGCGATTAAGCGTGACGTGGGAAGAGCGAGCGCTCAGACTGAAGGGTGGTCCTTTAAATCGCACACCGTCTTTCCCGTCGTGGCCTCGGGGCTGTCAGGAGCCGCCGCTGGGCGCTGGCCTGGAGTGGGACCTTCTGGGCCAGGGTTCGGGCATCTCGCGGCCCCTCCCTCACCAGGCACGCGTGCCCAGCCCGGCCCAGCCCACCGCCCTGCTCCTTCCTGGTTGTGCCCTGGAAATTGCTCTGTTGGGGACATTGCCGTCCCTTCTCTTTGTGCGGTGTCCAGAGTCCCGCCCTCCCAGGGGTGCCCCGGGCACAGCCAGCCTGACCACACAGGGCACCCAGGACATCTGACCGGGGCCGGGGGCACCACGTCCTCCTTTTCTGAAGGCCGCCTGGTGCTTCCGTGCAGGTCGGCGCTGGTGTGCCGTGGGGCCCCAAGACCCGTGGCAGACGACCTGTGGAAATGAAGTGCGTGTCCACACCTGCCCATCTCGCCTGTCCCCCCACCCCCCCAAATACAGATGAGGTTGGTTTTGCCCACTAATTAGTGAGCGGTGCTGGTCTGAAAGGCTCCGACACACGGCAGCGCTTTCGGGCGGGGGACCACGGGCTTCGGGATCTGGATCGGTCTCCGTCCGTCAGGTCTGAGACCCGCCGCTTCACTGCCAGGCGACCCTAGGGGCCAGGGCTGTGCCAGGCGCCAGAGCGGCACAGAGGATCCGGGGAGGGAGTAACGGAGGCTGTGTCGGCGTTAAAGTCGTGAGGGGCGCCGGGCCTTGGCGGTGCCGTTGCCCCGGGGGGAGGGGGGGCGCGGGGCTCTTGGAGGCTCGTCCCTCTCGGTGCACACTTGCTCACTGCCCGAGGAGGCCAGAGGGCTGAAGACAAGAATCACCCTTAAAAATGGAAATTTGCTGCGACCCGAACACAGGTTTCTCCTAGGGAAGCGTGAGGGGCTTTGCGCCCCCTGCAGAGGCAGTGTTTTAACTGAGACTAGAGTCGTGGGTGGGAAGCCTCCCCTGGGCTTTGCCCGCAGCCCAGACCCACCCGTCCGTCAGCGCAGAGCTGCAGGGAGTAGGCACCCGGCAGGGGTGGGCTGTGCCCTGTGCTCTGGGTGCCCGGCTCCTGCTCAGCCACCAGCCCGCAGCCATATGCGACGAGTGGCCCGTGTGGCTTCCAGCCGGCCAGGTGGCAGGCGCTCCAGCCACAGCACAGGACCACGGGCTGAGCGCTGGCCTTCTGCGGCCCTGCTCTGGGGGTGCTGTGACCTCTGGAGTCCTGGCCTGCGCAGGCGTCTGGGCACCATGCCGGGAGTGCTGCGCTTTCTCTCGCGTGCGCACTGCGCGCCCAGGCCTTGGGGACCAGCAGCCCTGTTTCTGCCTGTGGGTAGGGACCGGCCATGTGGGAGGCCAGCGCAGGTGTGCACAGAGCCTGGGGGCCCTCCTGGCCCGGGCCTGGGGGCCCAGACCTCGCAGATCCTCCCGGGGGGGGACCCTCCCAGGGTCGGGCGGTGGCCGTGCCCCTCCCTGGCCCCGGCGTCTGGAATTGCAGGTGGCCCCGCCAGCCCGTGGTTGGCTGGGGGGAGGCCCTCGGAGCCGCACTCTGGGGCCGGACTCCGCGGAGCACGGAGGCGCTGCGGGGCTGCAGCTGGTCCAAGCCCCCCGCCCCCGCCGGGAGCAGAGGCAGAACCCTTTGAGTCACGTCCGCGCGGCACCTGTCCGGCACCTCGCCTTCGTTCTCACTTGCGGAAAGGTGGTTCCAGCGACTCGGAGGGTTTTGTGGAAGAGCTTACACTTTCTTGTTCCTTTTAAAATCCACGCCGGCGGGCAGCCCTCCGAAGTCGGCCCTCAGCTCCCGTGGCTGTCTGGCCAAATGGTGCCACTTTTAAAGGAGGTTCGAGTGGAGACTCAGGTGCAGTTGTGAGCTCGGTGTCGGCGGCTCCAGTGGCTGCAGGGTGACTGGCTGTCAGCCAAGGCCCCTGCCCTGCAGTCCTGCGTGACGCCCTGGGAGCCCCGGTGGGGACTGAGCCAGCCCTTCTCCTCTAACTGTGGGGTGTGGCGAGCTTGGGGTGCCTCGGTGGGGAGTTTCTGTGCTGGCACTGTGACACCCAAGACTCCTGGCCTCCAGAATGAGCTTCGCGGGCACCGTTGTTGCTGAAATTTGTCATAGCAGTTAGACGACATGGTGGCCGGGGGCCCCTTGCCCGCGGGCGGCGGCAGCCACGCGTGGTCTGCTCGGGGAGGCAGACGGTTCACCGGCGCAGCCCTCCGCAGCGCGTGCACCGGGCCGAGCCCTAGGCTTCGGGAGCACGTGGCCGCACGGTGCGAGCAGGGGCAGACCAGCCTCTCGGAGCAGCAGAGTGGCCGACAAGATCTGTATTTCGGTCGCTTCTCCGCTGTAGGCAGCTCCTGGTTCTTCAGCCGCGTCGCCCGGGCGGCCAGGGCTGGCGCAGAGCTGGCGGGCCGGTGCGCGGACGCTCCCGGGGGCCGGGGCTGCACGGCACTCCCCGCCTCTCCAGCCCGCCTCTCTTGGGCTCAGGGCTTTGGTCGCCTCTTTCTCAGGAGGCGACGCGTTGAGGCCACGAGTGCCCCTTGTTCTCACCCCCATTCAGCCTCAACAGTCTGGTCACAGAAATCCTGTCGGCAGACGGTGGCTGGGAAGCCCAGTCCGTGGCAGTTTGAGAATGAGGGGCTCAGCCTGCCCGGGGCTTCCTCTGTCCCCTTGTTAGGCGGCGTGGCTGGCATGGTGGCACAGAGCCGCCCAGACCCGGCCAGATGCCGCCCATCACTCGCCTCAGGTCTCTGGGCCCAGCCTGTCCTCCGTGGCCCCCAGGCCGCGTGCTTCAGCTGGGCCCGATGAGGAAAGCTGAAGTGACAGGTGTGCACAGAGCAGAACAGGACCCGCGCCGGGGTGCCGGGCGGAGGGTCCCTGTCCCCATCCCAGGGCTGGGCGCGAGGGCCGCCTGCTGGTCAGCGAGAGCGACGGTCCTGACCTTCTCGGCGTTTCCGCCGGGTGCCCCCCGCCCCCCCGCAGCTGGAGGAGTGAGCCCCCTGCCCGCACCAGGAACTGTGAGCTGCGCCCAAGAGTCGGCAGCCCCCCGCCCTGCCGAGGGGCCAGGCGCTCCGGGCAGGCGTGGCGGCCATGGGGTCGCCGCGGCCCCTGCCTCCTTCTCCGCCAAGGGAAAGCTGCAGCCGCTGTGGCTGCCGCCCCCGCAGCAGAGGCCCGGTGTGCGGGAGCAGCGGTTCGGGAAGGGCGGGCCCACCCCCCACGCTTGCCCGGCGGCACCCCACGGGGCTGGAGGCAGCGGGGGGATGGCCCCTGCGGAGTATGCGGTCCCGGCGGGGGAGCGGCGGGTCTGCCCACGGCCCTTCCCACCCAGCATGGTGCCCTCTCGATCGATGCCGCGTGTGGGGCGAGGGGCTGACCGCGTCACAGCAGGAGCCCTGGCCCATGAGGGGGTAGGTGCCAGCCCTCACCAGAAGGCGGCCTCTGTGACCGGCAGCCTGTGGGTTTGCCGGGGTGGCCGTAACAGAGCCCCGCGGACAGACGGACCGACGGGGCGGCGCAGACGGCGACTTCTCGTCTCAGCCCTGGAGGCTGACGCCCCAGGGTGGGTGGGCTGCTTCCCCTGGCCTCCCCTCCCTGCGTGCTCCCCAGGCCGGCCCCCAGACCTGATGCTCTCGTGTCAGGACACAGGCCCTTTGGCTCAGGGTCCACCCCAGTGACCTCGTCTTGGCGCAGCCCGCACCCGGGCAGCAGGTTGTGGACGTGGCTGCGGCTGCCTTTGGAACCGCAGCTTTACGGCCGGTCTGAGGGCACTGAGTTCCCGAGTGCTCTGGAACGGGAACCCAGGAAGCCTCTCGGCCGGGCAGCTTCTGGAGGGGGCTGCGCGTCACGTCCCCCGCACCCCTGAGGCTGAGCCTGTCCCTCCTTAGCAGGTTCAGCGGGAGGAAGCCGCCGGCCCCGTGCGGGAAAAGGCTCCCCATCTCCAGTGTCACCCCCCACCCTGGCCTCTGCCCACTCCTCCCCACGGTGCTGCCGCAGAGCTGGTGACCGGCTGCTCCCGGGAGACCGAGGGGCCTTGCGGGTGCAGTCCTGATGCCAAGCGAGGGTGGCACCAGCGCCTGGGGCAGAGGGTGGGTCCCCTTCAGTGGAGGTGGAAGCCACCAGCCCGTGCACCGGGCACCTCACAGCCCAGCCGTGTCCGGCTGGGGCAAAGCTGGCCTGCGGCCCTGGCCAGGCCGGCCTCCGCGGGGCGGCCTCGTGCACCTGGACGCTGGGCCGCGGGGCCTTGGCTTTGCTGCGAATTTCAGCCTCTCCCGTGTGGTCGTGTGTCTGGTGACCATGCTGCCAGCAGGGAACGCAGTCTGTCAGTCCTGCAGCAGCCAGAGGGATTCGTAGTCCAGGAAACTGTAACCACCTTTGAGCTCTGAAGTCAGAGGAGCAGCAAGGCGCGAGACCATTTTGCCATCGAACTCGGTGAGTCTAGGAGCGCCGTGGCAGGACCAGGGCCTTCTGCGCACCTGGGACAGCCGCCCTGCCCGCGGCCTTGTCCCGGGCACGCGGTCGGCGATGCGGGGCCCTCGCGGCTTGTCCTTCCTGTCACCCGCGGGTCCCCGTCCTGAGCTGCCGAACCTCTGGGACCCAGCCTCAGCGGAAGCTCACAGCCAGGCGCGGCCCAGGTTCAGCTCTGACTTCTGACACAAAAGCTGCCTCGTGCGGCTCTCTGCAGGGACGCGGAGGCCGCTGGCTGTCCTCTCCTCCGGCCGGGCGTCCAGCCCTCGAGGCCACATCTGGACCCTCAGAGGCTCCCCGCTAACCGCAGACTGTCCCGCGGCCCTGCCACTGCCGGCTCAGCCGTCCCAGGAGGCCCGGCCCGGGCTGCGCTGCTGCGCGGATGGCCTGCGTCCCTCCCCGGCCCGGGCTGAGCTGGCCCTGCCTTCGCTCCTGGCTGGAGAGAGCGGTGCTGTCTTTGCCCCGCGCCAGGAGGTTGAGGGGGCTGTGACAGGTGGAAGACACACACCTTGCCCATCGCCCGTAGGCCCATCCCGGGCACCTGGTCCCAGCCGGCCCCGGCCCCAGTGTCCGGGTGCTCTCGGCCCGGTGGCGTCTCCGCGCTCTCCCCTCTGCGCCCCTCCGGCCTCTTGGCAGCCATGCGTCAACGTCTCCGTTGGCCTCTTGCCGCCGGGAGCACCTGGAGCTGCCCACTGGCTGGTCCTCGGGTCCCGAGAGGCGCCTCCACCCACACACTTAGGACGCCCCGGGGCTGGCAGGATGCACTGAACGGCTGGGTGCAGAAAACGGGGACCCGGGGACCGCAGTGCTGTCCTGGGCTGGCTAGGCTGTGGGGGACCTCAAGAGCTGCGTCCGAGCACACAGCTTACACGGACAGAGGTGCACCCCTGAGAACACACCTGACACAGACACAGCCC
>PVHT021183504.1:24206-37690 GCA_004024745.2 Catagonus wagneri | reverse complement strand
CCTGACACAGCCCCGCCCCCCGCACACACCTGGCAGACATGGGGGCCTAGATGTCCATCCACCACCTGCTTGTCACCCACAGAGGGGGCCACCCTCTCCCAGGGGCTGCGGGCAGAGGGCTGAGGAATCCCGTGCTGGGGGCACTGCCCAAGGCCCTGGTTTATAACCAAAGGGACCAGGCAAGGGACGCTCGGCCCTGCTGCCCGCGGCGTCTTAGCGCCTCCCACACCCTCACAGACGCGCTGTGAAGTCAAAAGTGTGGGAGTTTGTGGGCGAGGAAGGGGGTGGTGAAAGGACGGCTTGGAGGAGAGTGTCGGGGCCCGGCCTCCGCGGGGGTCAGCGGCTCTGGAGTGCGCGGGGGCCGCGGGGAGCAGACGCAGGGCCGCGGGCTCCAGCCCCCCGGCAGCCTGGCCCTGCAGCGGCGTTGCGGTGGGCTCTCCCGAGGGACACTGACTGGCCTGGGCTCTAGGCACTGAGCGAGGCAGGTGCCTGCAGGGCCCATGGACACACTGTGGCCCCCGGTCCTATAAGGAGGCCAGGCCCGGGCAGCGGGGTGGGGGGGTCTCCAGGGAGGTCCCGCCTGCAGGGCCCTGGGGACAGCCCCGGGGGCCGCGCTCGGGGACACGGACCCCACAGCACCCACGCGTCAGCGTCTCGGGGCCTTCCGAGCTCTGGAGAAACAGGCCGGAGCCCTTTCTGGGCTCCCTTGGTTTGTCTGAAATGATTCGTTTCCTTAAAACAAAAGTGGTTTGGCTGTTGGGAGACACGGTGCCGCTGGGGGGCTCATCGCAGCTGCCACAGCGCGGGCCCCGCCCGTCAGGGTGGTCGCCCCGGGCGGTGGGGGGCCACCGATGCGCCCGCGCCTGGGAGAGGGGCAGCCGCGAGGACCTGGACCCCGGGCCCCGTCCGCGTCCCTCCCGTTGGGTCCCGTCAGGTCTCCGGCGGTAACCGGCGGAGAAGGGTGGCGAGGCCAGGCGGGTCTCCCGTGCTGCCCGGAGTCTTCAGCCACACGCCGTCCTGGGCCTGGCTCTGCTTCTGAGACAAGACCCCCATTAACAAAGACACTTTTCCAAAGACTTCCGGCGGCCAACAGGCACACAAAAAGATGCTCCATATCACCCATCGCCGGGCAAACGCCAGCAAATCGCAGTAAGGCACAGCCTCACACCTGTCAGGACGGCTGCCGTCAAAGACAAGAGACGAGTCCCCTGGTGGCCCAGCAGTTAGGCTGTGACTCGGGTTTGATCCCCGGCCCGCATGGCGAGGGTGTGGAGGAAAGGGAACCTGCGTGCTCTGTTGCTGGGATACAAATTGGTGCAGCTTCTGCAGAAAACAGCACGGAGGATCCTGAGAAAGTTCCAGCTGTGCAGCCATCGCGTGATCCAGCAATGCCACTCCTGGGCGTGTGTCCAAAGAGAACAAAAACTCTAACTCAGAAAGGTGTGTGCAGCCCGTGCCCACTGCAGCGTTCTCTACAACGGCCAAGGCTTGGAGCCTACCTAAATGTCCACTGACGGAGGGACAGGTGAAGACGCGGCGAATGTATTCAGTGGAATACGATTGGGCCTAGAGGAGAAAATCTGGCCAAAAGCATGCGTGGCCCCTTGAGGGTCCGTGCGGAGTAAACCAAGTCAGGACAATGCACGGTGTCCCCTCTGTGGGGCTGTGAGCAGAGAGCGAGCTCCGGACGCGGAGGAGAGGTCGCTGGCTGTGGGGGATGGGGTGCGGGTGGGGAAAGGGGCCAAAAGCTTAAGAAGGCCAGTCGCAGCTCACGTTGGGGTTGAAACTGAATTGCTTCAAGGGTGGACTTGGTTCCTATTTGTGTGGGGGGCCCGCCCCGTTGGGCCCCGGGGCCAGCGGGCAGGTGTTCCCTCGCGGGCGTTAGCACCTGAGGCGCTGGAGGTGCTTTTCAAAGGGCAGAGGGCCCGTTACTTTCTCCGAGGAGCTCGGCACGGGGTCCTGGGCTGGAATCGAGTGCAGGCTGGCGGCGTGTCCGGGCTGCTGCTGCTGTGGGCGCCGGCAGCACGTGAGTGCGTGGGGCCTTCTAAACTGAAACCAACCTAAATGCACGGCTCTTTTCCCTCTGGCTCTTCCTTTGAAGTACGAGACACAAGGCTTTCACACGAATGAAAAAAACGAAAGGCCCAGGGGTTCTTCTAGGGGGAGATTTCCGGTGGAGGAAGATCGGTGGTTCGGTGGTCGTCTCAACAGGAGCGGCGAGGGCGCCAGGGGGTGTCCTGGGCTGCCACGAAGTTCCGTGCGTTGTGCGCCCTCCGCGCCGGGAAGCTGGGAAACGTGGCGGCGGCAGCAGGTGTTGGAAGGTTGATCCCTGTGATTTCCCTTTTTCTGTGAAGTTACTCACTGTTAGCTCTGGACGTGGACACAGGAGCAGGCACGACTGGGAGAAACTTACGTCTGCAGATCTGGAGCCAAATGATTTAGTGTTAAACTAAAAGCAAAACTGCAGGGTGCTAAGAATTGAAATCACTGAAGAATTTTGGGCATATCTTAGGGCCACTTCTCAGTTACCCGGGGTAGAGACTGTGTGTGTGTGTGTGTGTGTGTGTACACATGTGTGTACTTGTGTTCGTGCACGCGGATGTGGGGTGTCGAGAGAGCTTCTTCCGTACCCCGTGTTTATTATGTTTTCCCTGCACAGCCCAATGGGGGTTCTTTCCCCAGGGTGGCCTGGGTGTCCCCCCAGAGCATGTTCACACCTGTGCTGTGAGCCAGCGTCTGGGCTCAGTGCCCCGCGGGTGTGTTTTCAGGCCTTCCTCCCACGGGTGTGGCAGCCACTCTCCCAGGTCCCAGCCTGGGGCCTGGGGACCTCTCAGGGGTCCTGGTGTTTTCGATGAGGTTGCCGCGGACCAGGCTGAACGGGTGTGCGGGACGTGCTGTGTCTTTGCTCATTAAAATGGGCGGCATCGCAAAGCGCTGTGCTGGGCTCGGGGAGGACGGGGCAGGCCTCACGCAGGAAGCAGGTGTGGCGGCGAGCAGCTCCGCGAGCACTGCGGACGGTCCTTTCGGGGGGCCCTGGGGTCCCCGGAGCACTGAGCATCTAGACGTAAGCTCCAGAGTTGGTTTTTACAAAGTCCGGCTAAACAGCCCTAACCAGGAAGTAGCGGTGGGCAAGGTCTAGAGACACCCCTGGGGCCTCGAAGCTCGAAAGCAAGAAACCCAAGGATCCCGGTTCGTGGGGAGGCCGCCCGGCCCCTCCCCGAGGCTTCACGGTCCCGAATCTTTCCCTTTAAAGTCACAAGTGCACAGTCGCAGCCACAGCCGCCCTTGAATGGAAACCCCCACGGGCCCCTCGCATACGTGCTGGGGCATTAAGCCCATGAAACGCCCTTGTCACACCTGAAGCCGTTTAGCCTCCAGAGCCGAGCCTCCCACCGCCAGCGCCTTCCAGTCAGTTCTGCCCCTCTGTCTGCCTCGCGGGGGTTTCTGAGCAGTGTCCCCCGTCAGTGGGCGAAGTGGGGGCACAGCCTCTGACGCCGCACCCCGTCCGCCCGCACGGAGATGCCCGGATTCTGTGCTCCGGCTCCTGGAGCCCAGCTGGAGCTCAGCAGAGTCTGGCGGGGTGTAGGACCAGGGCCTCTGGGGACAGTGACCCAGGGTCCTGCCGGGTCCCCCTGGGAACCCCCACAGGCTGAGGGGCCGGGATGGGGCGCGGACCCCGCCGTGAAGGCAAAGGGGGGAGAGTAACGTGAGCGCAGACGCCTGGGGTGATGGCAGGTGCCGCGGGCGTGCACGGCAGAGAGCGTGCCTCAGCCGGGTCGGCAGGAGGCCTGGCCCTGGCCGGGCATCGTGGGGTGTCAGCAAGGGGGGCCCCCTCCAGGCAGCAGGGAAGTGAGAAGGCGGGGCCAGAACGAGTGAGAGGCGGGGCTGGAGGGTCGTATCTGCTGGAGGCGGGGGCGCGGCGGTGTGGGGGCCAACGCCGCGGCGGGGGCTCCGGGCTGGAGAGGGGTCCGGGCTCAGCTGAGTGGGGCCGGCCCGCCCCGAAGGCGCTGCTGCGCGGGGGCCCTTGCCTGGGACGTCGGACAGGGGGCCGGTCTGCGCCTTAGTCTTGCGTGAGGGCCCAGGTTTCTGGTCACTTGGGTCACCCTGGCGGGCGGGGCTGCACGTGCTGCCGGCAGCCCTGAGGTGGGTTTTCTCTGTCGCAGTTAAAGCTCTTGGCCCTTCAGCTCAGCCAGCGTGGCACAGGTTAACGGGCACTCTGTATCACCAGGATGGGCGTGACCGACTCACTGGTCAGGACGAGAAGGGCTCCTTTCCCGCAAATGCACTTCTTCCTCCTTCGACCGCGTCCCATCGCAGCGGTTGCTGACTTTGAGCTCAGACGCGCGTGTGCTCACGTCGGGGCACGCCTTCGAGGGTTCGGACGCCCAGCAGTCCCGGGAGCGCGGCCGCGGCCGCACTGCTCGGACTGCGGGGCCCGGCCCCGGTCGGCATGCTGCGAGCGAGCGTCTCGGGGTCCGGCCCGCGCCGCGCGGACCCGTTCGGACCGCTCCCCACCCAGAGCATCCAGCTTGTTTGCAAGCAGCACGACCCCCAAAGCAAGCGCCCGTTACTTTAAAGCCCAGAACGTGAAATGACCTCTGAACCTTCAGCGGCTTTGCGCTTGTGTGGGGTCCCCGTGTCTCAGCCGAGCCCCATGGGAGCCAGCCGCCCGCCAGCCCGGGCCTCGGCTCTTTCACCCGAGGCTGCTCTTCTGGCCAGAGGCGCTGTGCCCGCTGCCATCCAGACCCTTAGGCCCAGAGGGCGGTAGTGGCCGTTCTTTGTCCCTCTCTGACTGGCCGGGATGGGCATACGCTGCTGGGCGGGAGCTGGGGGCAGGCGGGTGTCTGGTCCTGTGCCACCTCTCAGCACAGACCAGGCCCAGGGTGTTCTCAGGGCGGCCGCGCCCTCGGGCAAGGCCGTGCCACCCGTCCTGGGCACGCGGGGCTCATTTTGAAGCAGCAGCGCCGCTGAGGGGCCGTGTCTCGTCCCGGAGATGGTTCTGAAGGAGCCAGGTGACACTGTGGGATGTGTGAGTTTGACTTTCAAAACCCTGAGGCTGGGTGCGCAGGCAGAGGCGGGCGTCTCCGGTTCCGGCCCCACCCAGAGCATGTGCCGGGGTGGGCACCGACGGCCCGGTCCTCTCTCCCACAGGAGCTGCCTGGCGGGGACCTCAAGGAAGGGCCTTTCTGGGAGGGCCAGTGCGCCCTAGAGGGTGAGTCCTGACCCCCGGCCTCACCGCCTCCCCGTCCCGGGACCCTGAACAAGCTGAGCCCCTGGCCACGTGCACAGCCCACACCCCACCCTCTCAACCTACCGCCAAACCCAGACCATCCCAGGGCAGCCACGGTCCACCTGTGTGCGGGTGCAGGCGTCTGCATTCCCCAGGCCTAAAAGCAAGCTGTCTGGGAGTTCCCATCGCGGCTCAGTGGTAAAGAATCTGACCAGTAACCATGAGGACGAAGGTTCAGTCCCTGGCCTGGCTCAGTGGGTTGCTGTGGCTGTGGTGTAGGCTAGCGGCTACAGCTCCGATTCAGCCCCTAGCCTGGGAACCTCCATATGCCTCAAGTGCAGCCCTAAAAAGAAAAGAAAAAAAAAGTTGTCTGTAAAGTCTGCTTAGAAACGCAGCTCACTTGGGCTCTGTGGGGAGTGATGGCCTGGACCGTCCCGGGGTTTGGAGAAGCACAGTCAGGGGACCTGGGCCTCCACGTCCTCGGGTCCCACGAGCCCAGGCAGGCGGGACGGGCAGCTGGCGAGTCCCCGGCTCGGGTGTGGGTCTGCCGTGCTGCGTGGGTGTCCGGCTGCCCGAGACGGTCAGCGTGTGGGGCGTGCCGCCCGGGTCCCCGCCCACGTGTGCACCCTCAGTGGGGTGGGGCCAGCTGTGCACCGCAACGGGGGAGCCCAGGCCCGTGGGAGGCGGGGAGTCCCCAGGGAGCAGGGCCGCCTGCAGATGGGCCCTGAGGGTCTTCGGTGGCCGCTTCCCCCCAGCCCGGGAATAAGGATCCCAGAGACCAGAGAGCTGGTGGTCCAGCCACGCCAGAGCTCCGGGAGGGGCTGCCCAGCGCACGGGGACCCCCAGGGACGCCGGGCTTGGGGGGCAGAAGCTGGGCCCTGTGGGAACCGTCCTGCAGGCCCCATCGGGGTTGCTTCGTAGCCACTGCCGGCCCACGGGGGGTGGAGGGGCAGGCGGAGCAGGGCCTTGGCACCGCCTGTTCCCGAAGGACGGGTTCGGCTCAGACCCGCTGGGGAGGACCAGAGGCTGGCGGGGACTCGGTGGCTCAGGGTCGTGCCCGCCCGCCCCCGCCCCACGTCACCCCGGGCCTTCTCACCCGCCCTTCCCTGCAGTGGCGCTGCCGCCCGAGAGGGCCGAGGGCCGGGCGGGCCCAGGACAGCTCTTCGGCACGGACGATGGAGAGAGAGCCGCAAACCGCGAGGGCCCCCGGTGGCTGGGCAAGAAGCGCCTCAACGTGGACGTAGGTCTTCCTGCCGCCTGCTCCGTGCAGGCGGCCAGGGGCCCTGCAGCTTCCTGCGGCCGTGGCCTCCGCACTCAGCTGGGGGGGGTGGGGGGGCGCCAGTGACGCGGAAGCCCGCTGGGGGGGAGCGGCCCGTGTGCTGCAGGGTCGGGGCTCCCGCTGGCGCAGGCGAGGCCCACCGCCTCCTGTCCCCCGCCCCCGCAGGCGCTGCAGTGTGACGTCTCCGTGGAGGAGGACAACCACCAGGAGTGGACGTTCACGCTCTACGGCTTTGACAACAGTGGCAAGGCCACCAGAGAGGTGACACGCTGTGTCTGTGTCAGACGGCCCCCTGGAAGGGCGCTGGCAGATGACGGTGGGGGGCTCTGTGCTGGGGGACGCTGAGCCCCTCTCTCGGCTGGGAGGGGAGGCCGGGGCCTTTCCCGGGGCGGGCCCGGGGCTGCGGACCAGGTACCCGACGAGCCCGCTGTGCCGGCGCCGTGCCGACTCCCAGCAGAGCCCGGGCCGGCCCGGCCAGCAGCCCCCCAAGCCCGGCAGGGCGGGGAGGATCCCGGGGGCCCCGCCACTCCAGGCCGCCCGCCCGCGTGGCCGAGCGGCAGAGCACGGCCACACGGAAGCAGACAGGCCGACTGCAACAGGCGTGTGAGTTGGGACCAAAACTGCGGTGGTTTATCTGTCGCCGAGTCCTTTGAACACGGGTTCGGTTTGAAATTTTACACGGTCAGAGAGCTGCGCTTCTGGCCGAGCTGCCGACCCGGCCGCTGGGCCCACCCGTGGCGCCGCGGGCTGCCGGCGCAGACGAGCTTTCTCCTGCAGCCGGGCCGTGGCTGGGGCGCCGACCCTGAACCAGAAGGGCAGGCGGCTGCAGGCGGCGGGTCCTCCCCATGCGGCCCCCCGTGCTGACGCCCACGCCCGCCCTCAGGACATGTCCAGCCTGATGCACACCATCTACGAGGTCGTGGACGCCTCTGTCAGCCACCCCTCGGGCAGCAGCAAGACCCTCCGCGTGAAGCTGACTGTCAGCCCGGAGCCCGCGGGCGAGAGGAAGGCGGGGCCCCCGGCCGTGCAGGGTGAGGCCCGGGCTGGCGCTGGGGCTCCCCGCTCAGGCCCTGAGGACCCTGCGTGGCGGCGGCCCCGCGCCCGCAGCCCGCCCCCCGCCCCCCGCCCCCACGCAGCGCCCCCCGGCGCCCGCCCGCCGTGCCCTGCACACCCGCTCATCGCGCCCGGTGCCCCCTCGGGACAAAGATCTGCACGGTCCCCTGAACATGGAGAGAAGGGCCTGGCCCCGGCAGAGGCTCGAACGTGTTCAGGACGTGAATGCGAGCGAGTGGGGAGGGGCGAGGGCGGGGTGGGGGTGAGGGGCGGAGGAGATGACCAGGGCGCCCGCCCGCCTCTTCAGACCGGGAGCCCTTTCGCTGCAGGATGGAGGGGGAGCTCGCCGAGGACCCCGGGCTGGTCGACAAGAGGCTGTGCGTGCACATCAGGTGAGGGACCGGGCCCCGCCCCGGCTCCTTGCGGGGAGCCGCCCACCGCCCCGCCTCCTGCAGGCCTCACGGTTGTCCCCTCGGGGGGCTGGCCAAGCCGGGCGAAGGCCGGACACTGGGGGCGGGCGCTCCCTGCCCTCTGAGAGGCCGTGCTGCTTGCAGGGGCCTAGTGGGTGCGACGTGGTCCTGGGGTCCCACTGGAACCCGCCCAGCGGGCGGGGCGCACGGCAGAGCGGAGGTCAGCGCCCCGCCCTGTGCCCCGCGCAGAAGGCCGCACGCCGCCGCCCAGCCCTGCTCCGAGCGGGGGCCCTACTGCGTGGACGAGAGCACGGAGCGGAGGAACCACTACCTGGACCTGGCCGGGATCGAGAACTACGCGTCCAGGCTCGGAGCAGGTGGGGCGGGCGCGGCCCCAGGGGGCGGCCGGCGGGCCTGGGTCCCTGCAGGGGGTCTCACGGGCGCCCGCGTCCGCAGGGTCCCCTCTGGCGCAGGCGCGGCAGGAGCCCCAGGCCAAGGCCTCGCAGCCCCAGGGCAGGTCGCGCTCCCAGGAGTCGGACGCGCACGCCCCGCACTCCCGCCGGGGCCAGGTGCCGCCGGAGCACGCCCTGCTGGCCGTGGAGCCCGTCCCGCGGGCGCTGGAGCTGCCGCCCCGGCCGAAGGGGCAGGAGAAGCAGTTCCTGAGGTCCCCCCAGGGTTCAGGGAGGCCGCCGGGCGGGGGCCGGCCCGCGAGGTCCTTCAGCTACCACCCGCCGCCGCCGCCCCCGCCGCAGGCCCCGCAGGACGGCCCGCAGCTCCCGCAGCCGCCGCCCCCGCCCTACGGCCACCGGCGCTGCCGGCAGAGGGGCAGGGAGGGCCACTCGCCGCTCAAGGCCGCGCTGGGCCAGCCCCCGGGGCTGGAGCACGAGGCGGTGCGGGACCTGCCGCCCGCGCTGCTGGGCGAGGCCCTGGCGGTGCCCGCGATCCAGCGCCACGAGCACCACCACCCCCACCCCCACCCCCCGGCCTAGCCGCCCGCCCGCTTCGCAGCACACGCGTAGCTTAGGACGACACCCCCGCTCTCATCCGGCTCCCGTCACGCAGTTCCCCCGGGAGCCCCGCTGTGCGTGCTCTGCCGGCCGCGGGGGCGCGAGCCTTGTGGTTGCCCGACCCCAGTGAACAAGGCCCGCAGGCCCCGGGGGAGCAGTCGGCCCTCGGGTGGCCACGCGGGTGGGCCCCAGCTCCTCGCGGAGTCAGCGGTGACAGCCGGGAGGGGGGTGGCTGGGCCCTTAGGACGCAGAGGCGCCACCTGGGCCGGGAGAGGTGGGCCCCCCAGACCCGTGCACAGCCAGCCAGGCACGAGGCGGGCTCCTGTCCTCCGTGGACTCCCAGAAACCACCCGTCGCTTGGGCACAGCTTCAGCTCTGCAAACACGTGGTTCCCTTGTGACGCTGGGAAGTCGCAGAAAGCACGAAACCCGGGGCGTCCGGGACCCCCACCCCACCGCCACCCCCGCACAGGCAGGCAGCTGCTGCCGCTTGGCCCACGTGACAGCTTGTGAATTTGTGCAGCTGGTTTTGTATTTGCCTCCCTGCCGCCGGCTTTAAGGATAAAGCAAATTAGCGGTCGGCCTGTGATTGACTTTCTCCCATCGTAATAAAGAAGCGTGCGTTTGGTAGCCTGTCAACCCTCGTGACGCGTCATC
Organism: Catagonus wagneri; assembly: GCA_004024745.2. NCBI lineage: Eukaryota > Metazoa > Chordata > Mammalia > Artiodactyla > Tayassuidae > Catagonus > Catagonus wagneri. Next base: position 28,055 of record PVHT021183504.1, on the reverse strand, counting down.
CGTGTGTCTCCAGTCCCGCTGGGCGGCACCTGCCTGTGCATCACCACGCCGCGACCCTGGCCCGGTCCCTCTCCCCACGGATCGAGCTCTCCCACCTGGTCGCCTGGACTCCTCCAGCCCCGCGGCTGCCGCCCCCGCCCCGGGCACCTGCCCACGGACTGGGAGCGTGTGGTCCACGGAGCCGAGAGGCCCACCCAGACTCCAGAGCGGGTCCAGGATGCTCGCTCCAGCCTGAAAGGGACAGAAAGCTCCTAAGGGCAACAAGAAAGGCCACCTGTGAGCACACGAGGGCCGTGCTGCCCTGGGCATGTTAAGTAAACGTCCACACATGGACGGCAGCCTCTCCCATGGGGATAGCGTGCCCCGGGGCTGCGGGCTCGGGAAGCAGGCGCCCACCTGGGAGAAAGGCTGTGACACGGTGGTCGCGGCCCTCGGAAGTCAGCAGGGCCGTGGCCAGCTTCAGGGGCTGCTCCTGGCCGCTGGGCCGGGCGGGAGCCAGAGGCTCTGATGCCAAGCCCGCCTCCTTGCTGGGCACCCGGACGGCCACGTGGTGCCAGGCCCAGGGGAGGAGGGCTGCCTTTTGTAGCAGAAATGAAGGCCCTCATCCCTTCCTTAGAGCGACCTGGGCGCTGGGCGACCTCGGGCTGGACCACGCTGCGTCCCCCACCCCCAGGAAAGCCCACCTGGAAAGTGCGTTGCCAAATAAAGCTGGTGTGGAGTGAAGGAAGGTGTTCTCCGTGGCCCTGTGGGGTGTGGCCTCAGTCCTTGGCTGCTCATGTGGCACCTGTGCGGGACGTGGCAGCAGGCCGCCGGGCCCAGGCCCCACGCCGCCCCCGGGGCCCCTCTGCCCACAGCCGTCGTGACTATCTGGCCGGAGGTGACCTCTGTGCCCCCGCACATGCCTGCCCCTGGGGCCCTGCAGCTTGTCCCGGGCACCAGGCCGTGCACAGGGGGAGCTCCGCGAGCACGGGGGCCAGCACCAGGCCGAGCCTGCAGGGACGCCGGTTCCTGGCCAGCGGCCGAGAAGTGGGACTCGAGCCTCACGAGCCACAGGCTCCGGCCAAACACCCACAACACCTCCGTTAGGGTGGAGGGTGGGGTTTGGGGGCCGAACCGTGGGCAAGCCCGTGCCCCCAGCCGCCCTCTTGCCCTCGGCAGTGCCTGCAGTCGGGGGGGTCCCGGCCTGGCCGCACCCCCACAAGACCCCAGGCAATGACACCCGTGCGGGGACGAGCACCACTCGGTCCCACAAGAGACTCGGCAAAGAGCACACCCAGGACTCGGCGGGCACCCAGGGTTCGAGCACAGCTGTTGTCCACACCGAGGGGTTGAGCTGGACGAGAGCCTGAGTGCCCTGAGTCGGGGGTGGCACCAGAGAGGGGTCTGGGGGAAGCGGGGATCAGACCTGACCAGGAAGGGGCAGGCCACCAACGTGGGGGAGGGGAGGCAGACAGCAGGGTGGTGGCCGGGGCGGGCCATGGACAGGAGGCAGCCTCAGGACAGAGGGGCTCCGAGGTGCCAGCCCTGCCTTGTCCGCTGGCCCGGGCTCCGCCAGACGCTGGAGAGTCAGGTGTGGCGACCTCTGGCGGGCGGCCCGCGCTGCCACGCCTGGCCTTCGGCAGGGACCGTGCAGCCAGGTGACTGCGTCTCCGGCCACGGGGCGGTGTGTGTGCGTGGGGGGCCGCGGCCGGGCCGGGCGTGCCGTGAACACGCATCTGCACCTCTTACTGGACGCGCTCTCATCGAGGAGCGGAGCTGCCGGGCACAGAGCGGGGCACAGCGCCGCCCCGCGGCTCCCCGTGCGGGCAACACCGTCCAGCTGCCGCTTCCTCCGTGGCACCCACACGCTCGCAGGCGACCCAGGAGAGCCGCCCTCAGACCAGAGGGCGATTCCAGCCTCACAGAAACTGGGTCACTTCAGTCAACAGCGTGTTGTCGCCACGCTGCGCACGGACTGAGCCGCGGGCGGACCCGGGGCAGCTCCCCGGGACGGCGCTGGTTTGGGTTGTTTTTGTTTTCACTCCTTGCAGCCAATTCGCACGGCAACTCCTCTGCCATCTGAGTTCGCTCTGGTGATCGGACCTGAAATAAACCCCGAGATGCGGGGCGAGGCTTCTCAGTTTCTGTGCCGAATGAGTCACAGAAGATTCTTCAACGTACTCAGACTTTATGTAATTTTATTTTTCTACAGACAAAATTATACAAACATCCTAAAAAAGGAAAACGTGAAGTCAGCGTTAAAGGGCTGCAGTTACGGCTACGTGGCTGCCAGTGCAGAAGGGAGCTTGCTGTAGACACGGCGGGAGGTGGCGGGCTGCGGGCACCCACTGCCAACGAGCCGGGGACACAAGACATGGAAGAGGACCGCTGTTCCCACAGGCTGCTGGCCAGCCGCTGGCCAGCCTGCCCGCCGCTGCACAGGGACCGGGGTGGGCGCCTGGCGAGAGCAAGGTGGGCTTGCTGGCAAACTCAGTGCTGAATCGAGAAACCCCCTGCCCCCCCGAGCCCATCTGTGGCATTTGGCACACTGGCCGCGGCCACCCTGTCGGTGACACAGACCCTCCACGCTGCGTGACCGCCCCTCAGAAGCAGCAGGAGCACGTGCTCCGCTCCTGCCTGACCTGAGATCCGGGTGCCAGGCTGATTCTCTGCGGAGCCCACGGAAGCCAGAGGAAGTCGGGGCCCGGCTGTTTGGGGCCCCTTTCACGGAAGCAATCTCCTCACGGACAATTATCACTGAAACACCCCCAGATCTTAAATAAATAAATAAGCCGAACAGAAAGTGAGGCACAAGGGACGGCGACGACACGCAGCCGCGCGAGCAGGCGTGCAAAGCGCGGAGCCCAGGGTCACCAGGAGGTGCAGTGTCGGCACCCTCGGCGCGGCCGGGACCAGCCGTCAGTGCCCTCGGCGCGGCCGGGACCAGCCGTCAGTGCCCTCGGTGTGGCCGGGACCAGCCGTCAGTGCTGGTGGGAGGCGACAGAGGCTTGGCTGACCGGCGGGTGCCGTGGCCATTGCAGGGCCTCCCACGGCCGCGGCCTCACCCATGTTCCCAAGACCGAAGAGGTCGTGGGGACAGGTGCATGTCGGACTGAACCGCGCGGCAGGCCCTGTCCCGAAGGCCCTCCGCTGTCACCTGCCGCTCCTGGAGCACAAACCCCGGCGGGAGGCGCCCGCCAGCTAACGCTGCCCCAGGTCCGAGCTGGTGTCGTGAGGACAGCTCCTGTCTTCCCCCCAGAAACACAAGCCCAGACACTCGGGGGCTGACAGGGCGGGGCTGCCCGAGGAGCCTGCACCAAGGCCTCGGCCAGAGAGGGTCAGCTTCAGCCTGTGGGCCCGGGATGGGGGTGTCTGAGCGAGCGTAACTGCATGACGGAAGGTCCAGCCGGGAAGACTGACTCCAGAGCCCAAGGGCGTCCTGCTCCGCACGGCCTCCGGGAGGGACCAGGCCCCGGGCCCCTGCTGGTCCCACTCCCTCCTTGGGCTCGCGGCCCGTGGCCTGGACGGGGAGCCCCAGGTAGTCTTCTAGGAACTTCTACGTGGCGCCAGGCGCTGGTCGGTGTGCGCGGCCCCGTCCCTGCACTGGGCGCGGCCCGAGCGGCGTGGCACTAGGAGTAGATGGTGACCACCTCCCGGCCGCTGCCCCGGACCAGGAGGACCCTGTTGAGCCCCTCGGTCAGCACCTCCAGGAACTCCATGTCTGGGGCGCTCCCAGTCAAGGACGACACCGACCCCACCAGGCGCGCAGCCGGAAGCGTGAAGGGGCGCCCGCACCACAAGACCCCTGCCCAGTTAGCACTCGGTCTGCGGAGGTGGAGGAGGGAGGGGAGCCAGGCCCTTTCAGGGCAG
>PVHT021183504.1:0-23206 GCA_004024745.2 Catagonus wagneri | reverse complement strand
GGGCTGACCGAGGGGCTCCACCAGCAGCGAGGTGCTTCAGGGGCTGTGCCGGGAGGGCTGGGAGCAGAGCCACCGGCAGAGCCCAGGCCCCCAGAGCTGCCCGGAGCTGGTGCCACGGCAGGAAGGCTCCACCCCCATCCCAGCCACGCGTGCTCACGCACAGCCCTAACTCCCGAGTCGTGTGAACGCACCGCACCCCTCCCCGCGCACTTGTGCCCCAGGGTCGACCAGGGCGACTCCCAGGCCACCCACGCCCACCCCGGCCCCACGGCGAGGCCCGTGGCTCCTGACCCAGCCCCCGGCGCCTCCACTGAGCAGGAAGGACAAGGTGCCAAGCCACGCGCAGCAGCTGAGCCCGCCCCAGTGGGGACCGCGTCCACATCAGGGCAAGGATACAGTTCTCGTCCCCCTGGCGGTTTCTGGGGGGCCCGGGCATGTTCAGCAGGACCAGCTGGGCGTCCCGGGACTTGTCGAGGACGACGCCGTTGAGCTTGACGGCCGTGTGCATCCTCCTGACGTTCGACTGGTTCCTGCGAGACACGGGCAGCCCTGCGTCTGCGCCCGCCTGCCCACTCCGCCCGCGGCGGAAAGGACGGGCACAGACGGCTCGGATCCGCTGCCCCAAGAACCGAGGGCTGGGAGCTGGCGGGAGGCTGGCGGGGGGCCAAGAGCCGCCTGCGGGCGCATCGGTGGGGAGAACGCTCCTGCACCACGGGCCCCACCGGACCGGCGGAAGGGCGCGTTTGACGGCACAGCACGCACCTTTCTAGGCTACCGAGCGTCTCCCGCCGAGACCCCCGCCCTGTGGCTGAGCCCGCCTTAAACGCTGCCCGAGAGGAATTCCAACAAGGCCCGTGCGGCCCCCCGCTCCTGCCCACACGGGCTGGAGGCCAGGGGGCTGCACAGAGGCGCCTGCACCCCCACCCCTGGCCCTGAGGCCAGAGGTCCTGCCACAGAACCAGGAGATTCTGGCCCAGAGCACGGCCACCGTGAGGTCCTTCTACCCGGACGCGGCTGCGACAGAAGCTTCCAGCATCTGGTGACCCGGACCCCGTGTCGCCTGTCCCGGCTGCCTGGCCTCCACTGCCAAAGCTGACAGGGCACTGATGCTTCTTCAAGGTCCTGGGAAGCCAGGCCCGGCAACTGGCCGGAACGAAGGGACCCCGGGGACGCTGAGCCCCGTGCCACCGGCCCGAGGGTTCAGGCACGGCGCACAGCCTCTCCAGCGAGCTGCGGTCCAGGGCGCACAGAGCCGGCCCGGCCGCGCGGTCTCGCCTCACGGCACCAGAGCTTCCCTCAGCACCAGACACCCCAGCACTGTCGCCGAGGCCGGGGCCACGGGCAGCGGAACCCACGGCCTGCGTGGGAGAGGCCAAAGGTCACCGTGCCCCAGACGCGAGAGACGGGGCTGCCACGGGCGGATCAGGGAAAGGCCTGAAGGACACGTGCCCTGGCCACGACCTCTGACTGGCCCGGCCCTTGGGGGGAGAAATCCAGTTACAGCCGCCCACCACCAGGAGGGACCTGGGGACACGGAGCCCAGGTTTTCTCTCCAATTCCGCCTGATAAAATCACAGGTTAGGTCCCTGTTCACGGCCCGGTCAGGAGCCTTCAGTTCCCAGAACCATGAATTAGCTGCCGGGATCAGCCACAACCACCAGCATTTGGTGAAGAAAAGCAGTTCCCGAAAAGCGTGGGCGATATTACAGGACCTCTCGGGTCAAGAGTCTGAAAACACATATAATCTTCCAATCAGGAGTCTGGGCCTGGACAGACCCGCGGCTCCAGGGCGCCGGGCCCGTGGAGGCCAGGGGGGCAGAGATCGTGCCCAGGCCGCGAGGACAGCCGGCGGGAAACGCCGCACGCTGAGCCCCGCGGGGGCGGCGAGCGTCCCACAGGGCTGAGGACCGGGGCGGGGGCCAAAGCCAGGCCCCGGCTCCTGGTGGAGACACGGAGGAGGCTGAGGAAACAGAAAAAACACACAGGCCGGGTGCCCCTCCCGCGCAGACACCCCTAAGTCGGCACGTGTCACCTGTGGGCTGACCTCCCACCTTCCAGACGCTTCCCCCGGCCAAGACCTGAGGACGAGCTGGACAGGAGTGAGGTCCCGTCCCCAGGCCACGTCCACGAGGCCGCCTCGCACCGGCTTCCTGCTGCCCCGTCAGCGCCGGCCCAGGACCCACATGCCTTCTGGGGGCACCGACTCCCACGTCTGCAGGCCCCCTCGTCTCCTCCGCTGGAGGCTGCGCTGGGGGCGCTGCAAGCTCGTGAACAAGCGGCAGGAAGCACGGCGCTCGGCCGCGTCCCCAGTGTGTGTGACCCACTCTGGGGAGTCACGGGTCCCTCTGAACCTGCCGGCCAAGGCTCCCACAGGAGAGGGCACAGCCTGGAAGGTTCAGGGGCGCTGGGGCACCGACAGAGGAGTGGCCAGCGGACAGAGGGACAGAAAACAGCCCAGTGTTGGCCCTGGGACTAAGCCCCGAGGGCCTGGCCATGCAGAGGGCTCACCCACAGCCCGTCTCGGGGTCGGAGCTGGCGGCCCCCCACAGGAGGAGGCCCCTGCTGCCGGGGGGACGGGAGGAGATGTGGTCCTGGCAGAGCTGAGATCTGGCGCCCGCGCCTCGGGGCCGTGGCTGCGGGTGCGTGACGACCACCAGCAAGCAGAGCACACCCCTCGGCTCCGTCCAGGGCGGCTCCCGACAGCGTCCCGCGTCCCAGCTCTGGGATTTCGGGGACGCGCCTGAGCCACTCCGAACGGAGGGAGCAAACTAAACAGGAAGTTACTGAAAGCACAGCGGGCACATGCGGGACAGCGCACACCACTTCGCGGGCACACGCACACACGGGCCGTGCACACACGGACATGCACCCGCAGTTCACGAGGGCGGTGCGGACAGCACGTGCCGGGCAACCAGGTCTACGCGGCCGCGGTGCGGGACGACTTACAGGTTTCCCCACTGTCTACATGGAAGCGAGGACAGAGAGGAACTTCAGGGGGGACAGGACAGCTGCCGCCGGGTCGGCTCCAATGCCACAGACCCGGAGATGCCACCCTGGCACCCCCACCCGGGACCCCGACCCGGCACCCACGCCGCAGGCAGGAGCCAAGGAGCGTGCGGGCGGGGGCGTCCAGCCCGGCCAGCAGCCCTGACCTCCAGGAGAAACCCTGATGGCGGCCCGGCTGACTGGCCCTAAAGGGAACCGTGGCGCGTGGCGCGGTCCGCCTCTCACGGCCGCGTCTGCGGCTTCTCGGGGCAGCAGGGGGCCCACCCTCCTGAGGCCACGAAGGCGACACTCACGGCTTCAGGCTGAAAAGGTCCTTGAACCCGGACACGCTGGCGTCCTTGCTGCGATGCTTCTCGGCAACCAGCTTTTCCTTAGTCCAGGTCATCTGCACCTTGTCCGGCGTGGGCGGGGCCTGGGTCCTGGCGGCCGCTGCAGAGTGGGACGCGGTGTTCCTGTCGTGGATCAGCTGAGCCTGGAGGGAGAGCAGGGGCACAGCTGTCTGTGACAGGCAGGTGCCAACCTGGGGAAGGGAGGCCGCAGGTGGGGAGGCTGGGCCCGCCCCGAGGACCAAGACCAAAGGGGCGGCTGGGCCGCGCCTCCCAGCCCCGCCCTGGCCAGGCCCCGCCCCCTGGGCCTCCTGACCGAGCAGCGTCTCGCCTCCTGCCCCGGCGCTGAAAGCCCCCGAGAAAGTGCCCAGGCCTCCGTGCTGACAAGAGGCCATGATAGGCACGTCTCTGCACTTGATGCAGCCCCGCCCGACCCAGCACCCTCTGCTCACCTGCTCATCCCCCACATCCTCCATCCACCCACCCCTCGGCCCCTCCATCCTTCCTCCCACCCCGTCCCTCCATCTCCTCACCCCCACCCGTCCCCTCCCCCTCAGCAGCAGAGAGGCCACCAGGGAGCCCGGGACCCTGTGGGGTGGGGGCGGTAAGCGCTGTGGGAGGGGGAGGGGAAGGCACGGAGGCGGCACCACAGCCACACAGGAGGGCAGGGGGGAGAGGCCGCACCACCAGCCGGTCACAGGGCACACAGGGCCCAGAAAAGGACGGGCCAGGCCGAGGCAGACAGACAGCTGGGCTTTGTCGGGCCCCAAGCCCGGGCACACCTCCCGCTCGCGCTCCGTCTTAGACAGCTGCATCTGCTTCAGCATCTGGGACCGCTGCTCCATCATCAGCGTCTTCTCGTAGGTGAACGCCGAGATGTCGTTTTCAACCTGCCAGGTCCAAACCCGGGGGTCGGCAAGCACGACACTGACACCCACCATGCGTCTCCCGTCCCCAGTGCCACGAGGCGCGAGCCGCACCGCACGCCCGGGCGCCCACTCGGGCTCAGAGCTGAGTGCGTGCGCGACCACGAGCGCGTGAACAGCCGCCACGACCGGATGCCCTCCGCCCACCCCAGGACCCAGTGACACATGAGACACCCACGAGGGGGAGACGCCCCAGCTGTGGGCTCTGGACGCCGGCTGCCTGCAGTCGCCTCGAGGAACACCGGGACTGAGGCCCAGGCCTGCAAGTGACAGGAAGCGCAGCTCGCCCACAGAGCTCAGCTGTCACCGGCCCGCTGGCCTTGGCACTCCAATACCCCGACCGAGGGCCTGTCCCTCGGTGCAGATGTGGCCCTCAGGCACGTTCGGTCCGGCTGGGTCTTCCTCCCGGAAACCCACGACCCAGACCAGCAGCGAGGACGGCAGACACACCTAAACCTAAACCTAAACCCGACCCTGCCGGCGCGGTCACGGCCACAGGAAGCAAAGAAGGAGGCCGAGACCAGCCCCCGGCCACACGGCGCAGAGGGACGCGGCGGAAGGTAACAGCTCGTCCCCGAGCCGTGGGGGCTGCGGGTCCCTGCAGATCGGCGCTCGGCCCACAGACGCCGGCCGCTCCCTCACCATCTCCACCACCTCCACCTCGGCACTGATCCGGAGGTGGTACAGGAAGGTCTGCAGGTCCTTCTTCATCTGGATGCTGTTGTCGTCCACCTGGGCCACCGTGAAGATACGCATGCGGCACCGCCTCCACACCTGGCGACGGGGCGGGACGTCACCGCTGCCCCGCCCCGCGCCCCACACGCTCCACCCCGGGGGCGGGACGGTCACCCCACTGCCCCCCAGCTCCCCCGGCCCCCACCTTGTGCTGCCGCAGCAGGAAGGGCAGCAGCATGAGCAGCCCCCCGTCGTGCACGATCCACCACACGTCGATGTTCCCATCGCTGAAACGCTCCTGGTTTTGCGGAAACAGGTCCACGTTCTTGGCCACCAGCAGGGCCTGATGTGCCGCCGTGGTGTCTCGCACAGTGTCTGCAGAGAAGCGGGCGGGTCAGGGGTCACAGGCCCCGCACGACCGGGCACCCCGGACCTGCGGGCACCTGTGGAGACCGGGGTGGGTGAGCCTGGGGTCTCCACGAAGTCCCACGTGGGGTGCAGCTGCCCCCATCACACCACAGCCCAGCTGCAGCGCTGTGGGGACCCTGAGCAGGTGCCCCGGGAATCACCAAATGAGGGCAGGGCCAAGCGAAACGGCTCCGTCTCCAGGCTTCTGAACGTCCGCTGGCTTTTCTAGAAGCAGCACAGCCAGAGCTCCCAACGGCCCTCAGGGATCAGCTCTTGGCCCAGGGCCCTGAGACCCAGCCTGGGACCCCAACACTCACCCTGGGGCCCTGACACCCAGCCCGGGGCCCTGAGACCCAGCCTGGGACCCCAACACCCGCCCGGGCCCTGAGACTCACCGACAAAGTTCTTCCAGGAGAAAGGGCTGTCCCCCTGCCTCCAGGCTGCGGGCCAGGCCATGAGCACGGTGTTGTGCCGCATGCCCCCCAGGCCGGCCGACTGGATCAGGTGGGACATGCCGTCCCGCAGGCTGGACGACACCACCAGCTGGCAGAAGCCCTTGGTCTTCTCGGTCCCCATCAGAGCCCGGATGTTCTGCGGACGTGGGGCCGGGGTCGGGGTCAGCCTGGCCCTCGGGGCCGCCTGCGTGTGCACGCAGGTGCACGCGTGTGTGTGCCCACCCGCCTCTGGGAGGGCGAGCAGAGGTCCCCCCGTGGGCACTCCCGGACCCGCAAGGTCACAGACGCCCCGCTCTTCCACACGGACACCCCGGGCCCGCCGCTCCTGGTCCAGACGCAGCCACCCAGCAGTGCTCCCGACAAGGACGGTGGGGCCTGGACGCTCAGAGCGACGGGCCCGGTGTGTGCGGTTCTGCTACTCAGCCACGCACCGGGCATCAGACCAGGGCAGCTCGATGTCGCGGGGAGGCCAGGCACACAGCGACCGCAGCGGGCCTTTCGCTAAGGACCTGTGCCTGCCGGTACCCACCCCCACCCCGGCTACGCAGACCAGCCCTGGGGGCCTGGCCTGGGAGGCGCCGACAGCAGGTGACCAGCCCCGCTGGAGCCTGTGCGCCCGTCTCCTCCAGCCTGGGCCTCCCGGGCTGGGACGGCCTCCTGCTCAAGTCCCACAGGAGGTGGACGCCCCTTGGGATGTCCCAGCACCTGAGCCGGGCGGGCAGAAGACGAGAGCTGGGACCCGGCTGACACTGTAAGGGGTAGGGACCCGGAGGACGCCGAGATGAGACAAATGCTTTTGCGTGGAAGGCACGGGTGCATCTTGGGGCCCAGAGGGCAGACACACCCGCGTCCTAAACCGGAACCCGGGAGCGCGGCCTCCCGGGAAGATCTTCGCTGACGTTAGCGAGTTACGGGTCTTGACACAAAGCCATCCTGGACTGCCCGGGTGGCCCCAAGCCCATGACAGTGTCCTCGGAGGGGACAGAAGACACTGAGGAGAAGCCACAAGAAGACAGAGGAAGAGGTGGGAGGCGGCCAGCCCTGAGCTCAGGGCCGCCTGGAGCCCGGAAGCTGGAAAAAGCAGACAGGACCTGGGTTCAGGATGGGACGGCCCTGGGCTCCTCCATGTTGGATCTGGCCCCAGAGCCGGGACAAAAGGGACCGGTGTGTGTTCCGGCAGCCCCAGGACCTTGCAGCAGGGGCTGGAGCCGCGTCCCCTCAAACACCTGACCTGAGCTGCCACCATGTCGAAGGGCGAGTCGGCTGCAGACGGAAGAGTCCACATACAGCCTTGGATGTGACCTGGGATGGCCTCGGTGCCGCGGAAATGCAGCTCAGGGCTCGCGGGACCCACGCTTCCCAGAGGCCAGAGCACAGGGGCTTGGCGGGGTCAGGACGTGGCCGCTCTGGGGGCTTTAAATGCCTCGCGTGCCCACTTTGAGACCGAGGCTCTCAGGTCACTGGTGGGAAGGCTGAGCTGAGCTGCGGTTTCGGGGAGATGCAGGGGGTTCGGGGTCCTCCGGTCTCGCTGGTGGAGAACCCGCCTTGCTGCCCCGAGAGGTTTCGGGGGTCGCAGCGTCAGCCCAGTGGTCCCCGCTGGCGCCTCAACCTCTGCAGCCCCTGCTCCAAGCCCGGCCCTGGGTCCCCAAAACAAGGCCCCACGGAACCTGGGGTCAGTGTGAGAGGCCTCTGCCCCCGTAACCCGGCCTCAGCCCTTGCCGCATCCTGGCCGACCCCTCTCGGCCGTCCTTCCACTGGATCGTGAGCCGCGATCCTGGCGGGAAGCAGCAGGGCCTGCCCCCAGGAGGCCCCCGCTTCGGACACTAACCAAAGTCGAAGCAGGTGGAAGCCACGTGGGGGCCTCCTGCAGAAGAGACGCTGTGGGTGCACCGACTGTGTCACCCCCAGGTCCCCGCCTTCCGAGACCCCACCGAGAGCCTCTGCCCAGCCCTCTCCTGGGGACACGCACAGCCCCGAGCCCCACCCCAGCCGTGCCTCCTCCACGAGGCTTCCCCTCCTCCACGGTGGCCACGGGGCCCAGCCCCCCCGCCCCGCCCCGTCAGAGACACACTGGGCCTGAGCGCCTCTGTTTACATAAACTGCCAGGCAGGCAAGAACCGAACTCAGCCAGACCCTCAGAGGCCAGGCCCCAGGGAGGCTCCAGCCTGAGAATGCATCCTAAAAGCAGCCTCTCGTGGAACAAGGCAGGCCCGCAGACATGCACGCTGCCGCGCCCCTGAGCCCACAGTGACGGGAACTCCCTCAATTTCAGGGAGTAAACCTCAGAGCCTCCAGGAGACAAACGCGCGCAGCCGGCGATGACACAGGCACCCAGCCAACCGGAAGGCCTGGCTCCGAAGCACAAACAGCATGAGTGTGTCTGCAGGACCGTTTGTGAACAACAACAACAGGAAAAAGCCCAGAAGAACCCACATCAGATGACAACACTTGAGTCTGCCAAGGGCTGTGAGTCGAGCCGTGTGGGTGCCCTTCTGCACACTCGGAGCTGGGGGCCGGGTGCCCGTCTCCCCGCCCGGCCCTGCCTCCTCCCCGGGTCCCTGGAAGTGCTGGGGGACAAAAGGAGCCACGAGCACGTCACCCCTGGCGGCCAGAGGCCACGGTCAGACACGAGAACCAGGCCCCTCCCACACGCGGAAATGGCAAGAAACACACGAGACAGGCTTGAGCTTCCTCACGCACGCAGGGAGCCGTCGAGGGGCCTAGGGCGCCAGCTGAGAGCCTGCCAGCCAGCACATCGCAAGGACGACCCGCCACGTCTCCAGCCAGGCTCACGGCCACAGCCCAGTGTGTACACCCAGGCCCATGGGAGCAGCGGCCACGGTAAACGCCGGGGTCAGAGAATGGCTGGCGCCTTTGGAGGGAAGGACGCAGCCGAGCTGACCAGGCCCTCGTGGGGCCGGCGGTGCCCTGAGCGGAGGGGCGGGTGCCGATGCACCGGGCTCTGCAGCCGAGCCTGTCCCGGGAAGGCCTGGCCGTGGTGCAGCCCGGCCCCCAGACCCACGGACAGCAGCGCTGCCCCGGGCGCCTGGATGCGGGACACAGGCGAGGGGCCCACACACGGTGACACTCAGCGAGGATGCCGTTCCAGCGCAGAGGCAGACACGGGGTCTGGGGTGAGAGGGCAGCGCGTGGTGGCTCCGCGTCAAGCCCCCGGGGTGGGAGGTGACAGGACACGGGCCCCGCTCGCCGTTCGCCGCGTTTCTAGGTACCTCTGAAACCGCCCACGAGACGGGGGCTGAAGAGCAGGAGACGAAGCTCAGAACCCGGGGCTGCCCGGACCGAGGTCGGAAGTCAGAGCGGCACAAGCCAAGCGTCCGAGTCAGGACGACAGGGGCCTGGCACCCCCGCCCTCCGTCCTCTCTGGCCGAGAACTCAGGACCGGCGGACCCGGCAGTGCTGCCCCGGCCGCTGAAGTCCAGGATCAGGGGCTGGGCCCCGCGGCCGCACTCGGCCTGACGGCGTCCCCGAGGTCACCGGCCACCTCGGGCCTCGCACGGCAGACGCTCCTCGGCAGGTTTTCCATCCTGCTCGTCCGAGCCCCCACAGCGGTGTGGACTTTGCAACAAGAACACGGCGCTGCACCACGCAGACCGCGGGGGCTCGGCTGGGGCTGCGCCAGCTGGAACCCCGAGCGGCCCGGGCGGGAGACGCCCCTTCCCAGCGCCCAGCCCACCTCCTCGGCCTGCTGGGCCTCCGCGTGCCGGTCCAGGAAGGTGCCCTCCAGCACGGAGCCCACGATGGTCAGGCCCTTGCCGGCCTTGAGCTGCGAGGTGAAGGACAGCAGGCGGGGGTGCTTCACACGCCGCTCGGAGTCCAGGTTCAGCATCACCAGCACCTGGGGTCTGGGCGGGAGCAGCCGCGGCCTTGACAACAGGCACCCCCACCCCCGCCCGGGGTCTCGTGCCCCCGGCCCCCTGCTGGGCGGCGCCCCCAGGTCCCCGTGGGACCGAGGTCAAGGTGCCTCCAGCGCAGGGCGGCCTCCCCACCCCCGCCCAGAAACGAGAAGACCCACAGGCGTCCTCTGTCCGTGGCAGGTCCCCAAAGGTCACCTCACCCCAATCCCCCACCTCCGCCCTCGCGAGGTCTCCTGACCCCGCGATCAGATCCGAGCCGATCACGCCCGCGAGTGGGGCGGGGGCACCAGCGACAAGGCCACGGCAGCTCCCCTGACAACCTAACTGGGGGGGAGTTTCTCGCCACCGAGCCTGAGCCACGAGCACTCCCAGGGGTCAGAGGGTGCGAGGGCGGCGCTCACCTCCAGTTCTTGGTGTGGAGCGGGCCGTGCTCCACGCGCAGCAGGGCGTAGTGGGCCGCGTTCAGCGACAGCCCCCGGATGCCGTCCCCCCACTCCTTCTCGGCCCTGGGAGGGTGGGGGCAGCCGTGAGCCCTCCCCGCAGTGCACCCAGGTGGTACGCGGGCAGCCCCCAAGAGGCCACTCAAGGACACTTCTAGGACAGCGCGGGCGGCTTCTGAGGCCGGCCAGGGACAGGAGGGAGCAAGACGGACAGCGCGGGCGGCTTCCGAGGCCGGCCAGGGACAGGAGGGAGCAAAGACGGACAGCGCGGGCGGCTTCCGAGGCCGGCCAGGGACAGGAGGGAGCAAGACGGACAGCGCGGGCGGCTTCCGAGGCCGGCCAGGGACAGGAGGGAGCAAGACGCGGGGTGGGGCACTGGGCACGTGAGGGACCTCGGAGCTGAGGCCACCGGCAGAGGAGAGGGCAGGGACTCCGGTGGGCAGGCGATGGCCGGGCCCCAGCGGGAGCGGCAGAGTCCCCGGACCTCCTCCTGGCCGTGAGGCCCCCCAGGGCCTCAGGGGAAACGCCCCAGCGGTGGGCCAGGGGCCCTGGGCTGCAGTTAACCTGCCCATCGCGGCTGTCCACCGTGCACCTTTCAGAATTGTTGAAATCCACCGCACAGCAGTGCCGTCATCAGACGGCTTTCAAAGTTCCCAAAGGACACACTTAAAAGCACCACCTTTTACACTTAGATGCAGTTAAACCCGCCGATGCGTCGCAACGAACGTGGAACAGCAGCACTAGGCTCACAGGCAGGAAACCTGATCGGCCCGTGGGAAAGGGGGGCTTTGACAGCTCGGTCAGGAGAGGTCCCCGTGCGCCCGCCCCCGGGGCCCACCGCGTTGGGCCGTGCGGACCCAGCCCGGGCCGGCACAGCAGCTCACCCGCGGTACTCGATGTACTTGTAGATGCAGCCGGCTATGAGCATGGCGAAGAGCGCGTAGTACCAGGAGCAGATGAACATCAGGGCGAAGCAGAGGCTCATGCCCAGGAAGGACAGGGTCCTGGGGACACGCAGCTCGTGGGGGGGGCACGCCTCGCCGCCCGGGCCCCAGACGGGCGTCCGAGCAGCCGCCTCGAACCGTCCCGTCCCTCAGCAGAAACCCTCCGTCCGCTCAGGAGCACGGCCGGGCGTCCTCGGCCCCACCCCCGGCACCCCCCGCGGGGCGCCAACAACGGGCTCCACGCACCCGCCGGGGCGCCGGCACCCTGGGCACACTGGGCACACGGAGACCCGGCGGCCAGAGGCCCCGCACTCGGAGCCGGGGGATCCAAGCCTGACCACGGGGGCCACGGGGCTCGAGATGCCCGGGCGTCCAGGGTGACAGACGGCACGGGGCCCTCACCCACCCACCGGGCTCCTTCCGCAGGGGACAGCCAGGGCCCCGCAGCTGGCCTTGCGGGCGCCGTGCTCACCAGTGGTAGTACTTGAAGCGCGGGCGCCAGTTGGGCGTGCGCAGCAGCGTCTGCAGAGCGCAAGCCAGGTTCACGAACATGTAGCACATGAGGAAGAACCTGGGGACGGGAGCGCAGCGTGGGGGCCGGGCCTGGTCCCACGGGGCCCAAGCAGCCACCGCTGCCGGGAGCCCAGCCTCCACGCCACTGTCCCCGCCCCCTTCACCCACGCGCTGTCCCACCAGCCCGGCCCCGCTCCACACGCACACACGTGGGCGCCGGGCCTCCGCGCAGCCCCGTCGGCCGACCCCTGAGCGGGAGGGAGCCGAGAGGCAGAGGCCTGACGTTACAAGGCGGCCGACAGGGCCGGACCCTCACATGGAGAGGATGGGGGCCACGCTGTCCAGGGAGGCGATGAGGATGCCAGTCTCGCAGATGAGAGCCGTGAGCAGCAGGGCCCAGGTGGGCTCCCCGTTGGCCTTCCCGTGGCCGAACACCTGCAAGGAGAAGGGCGGTGGGCCCGCGGCCTCCGGGCAGAGGCCGGGGAAAAGCTCGCGCTCGGGCCTGAGGACGGCTGGTCGACTCGAGGGTCTCAGAGACGCAACGGAGGCAGAGGGGGACTCCTGACCACAGGCATCCCGGATGCGCCTCGTCCGGGAAGGAAGCGACGCCCAGAGGGTGCCATCGAGACCCGCCGCCCTCGCAGGGCCCCGCCAGGGTGCAGGGCGACACCCCAGGGCACACGTCCGGGGAGAGTTCTGCGGGGACCCTCACCCACAGGGACCCCCACGGGGACGGCAGGGCTCCCGCAGGGGTTTTTCTCCCCCTCCCCCGCACGCACGGTCCCGGGAGGGGAGGCTCAGAGCGCGCCGCGGACACACACGGCAACACGGAACGCAGGCGCGGGACGGGGGCTCGGATCCACGGCCTTCGGCCACGAGGATGGCACGTGGAGGGCCTCGGGCCCCTCCGGACGCCGCCCTCGCGGGGCCCGCGCTCGCTGGGGCGGGAGGCCCACCTGCAGGACCGGAATGACGCCGTCCCGGGCGATGGCCTGCAGCAGGCGCGGCGCCCCCGTCAGGCTCTGCAGCCCGGCCCCACAGGTGGAGAAGAAGGAGCCGATGACGATGACCCAGGGGGACGGCCAGGCCAGCGCGCCCACGACGAGCTTCCCCTGCAGCGCCTCCCCGAACCTGCGGGGCGGGGCGGACACAGCTCTCCCACCTGAGTGGGAGCAGCGGCCGCTCCCGGAAGCCCCCCGCCCCAGCGCCTGGGTCCGAAGTCGCCATGAGGGCCCCCACTCCAGGCTACAGCCAGAAACGGACAGACGGTCAGACCCCAACACACGGCCACAGGGCCGCCTGCCGCTCGCAAAGCCGGAAACCCCGAGGCATCTCAGCCTCCAAACTAAAGCCCTAGGAGACCAGCACGGGCCCCAGAAGTTTCCAGAAGCCATACAAGACACCAACGCACTTATCTCGTAAGACCACGCCTTCGATGCAGGCCCCAAAGAGCAGGACGCAGGAGAGGTCTGCGGCCAGGTCAAGGACGGGCGGGTGACACGCTCCAGCTGCAGGCGGGCCCGGACCGGCCCGACCCCCGACACCCCCACCCCTGGTTCCACGGGGCCTCCAGTCGGTGGGGATGGGCCTGGCCTGCAGTGCGTCCAGCGCGGGGACCTGGCAGGCGACCTCACTGGCTGGGAGGGCATGAGCCCAGTGACAGTGCCCCCGGCCGGTCCGAGCCAGTGACCCCAGCCCGCCCCTCAAGCCCCAAGGATACAGATGAAGGACGTGGTCGCGATGGCCAGGATGGTGCCCGCGGGGATGGACTTCTGGGCGTCCCTGAGGTCCCCGGACCGGTTCGAGCCCGCCATGATGCCTGCGGGGACCGAGGGGACCTAGGTCACGGCACAGGGAGCGGCCGCCGCCCGCCCAGGCCTGTCTGCGCAGCGCCAGACGAGCGGGACCAGGCTTGTGTGTGACGTACAGGACAACCCCGAGACTGCACAGGCTGCCGTCCCCACATCGGGCCTCACAGCCGGGCTGGGCCTCCCGTCCACGCCGTGGGACGGCTGCTGCAGGACGCGCGGACAGGTGCCCAAATGTCCCACCACACCCTCCTGGGGGCCAGCTGGCCAAGGTGACTACGTCACGGTGAGGCCAGAGCGCGGCTCGGCCCAGAACCAGGCGTGGCGCCGTCGGCACCAGGCTCCGAGCCTGTCCCCCACCGCATGTGCTTGTCCGACCCCGGTGGCCGGGGTCAGAACCCCCCGGAGCGCGCTGCCCAAGGCGAGCCTCTCCCGAGGCCAGGCCCAGGGCGGGGTGCAGCTCAGCCTCGGCTCTATGCTGCTCCAAACCACCCCTGCCCACTGGCGGCCGGCCGGCACCTCTGCCTGTCACCCCGCTGGGCACACAGACTGTAAGTGATTCTGACTGGACCCCAAGAAAAGCCGGCTGGTGGCGGGTTCAGCAGCCGTGACCCTCTCCCCGGCGCGGCCGCCCAACAGGGCCAGCGGCCCGGGCACGACGGGCCGTTCCCACGCTCTCCTCCACCGGGCCGCTCTCGTGCGGGGGACGGCAGTACAGAAGGAAGACCCTCCGAGGGCCAGATCCGCCCCACGCCCGTCTAAGGGAGACCGTGTCCCACCTTTGAGGGCACAGTAACGAGAGACGCTGGTCAAGGCCTCTGCATCCGCCCCCGACTCCAGGCCGTGGGGCATCCGGGAGCCGCACGAGTACACGCGTGTGCGCATGCACGCGTGTGTGTGTGTGGGGGGGTGACTCTCGTAAGGACAGGACCAGGACGGCTGCAGCTCCCGGCCTCCGACGGCCCGTGTCCGCTCCTAACCACCAAGGTCGGGCAGCTTCTAAGGACATGTGCGTCTCGGGAGAGCGCGGACAAAGCTCCCTGAGGCCACGCGCCGTCCCAAGTCTGCCCCCGAGAGCAGGCAGGGAGCAGAGACCCCGGGCCGCTTCCTGAGCCAAAGGGAGAAGACAGGGGGGACAGCGTGGGCGTGTCGGCGGGGCTGGCGCCGGGGTCGCCGGCTCACCGGTCACGGAGGGGAAGTAGATGCCGACCAGCAGCGTGAAGTAGGTGGTGATGTCGGCGAGCACGTAGGGCAGCCGGCCAGCTCCGCGCTCCTCCTCCGGGACGGGCACCGAGGCCGCGCCCCTCTTCTCCACGAACGCCCCCTGGTCCGCGTACGCGCTCCACAGGTTATCTGCGGGAGCAGCAGGCTGGCCGCCAGACCCCGGGACCCGCCCCCAGGGCTCCCGCCCCAGAGGCAGAGAGGCCGCTGTTTAGAGGGAGGCAGACGGAGACCCGCCACGGGGCAGGGGGTCCCCTACACACACAGCTGAGGTCAGCGCCTGGCCCACCTCCCACTGTGCAGACCCCCGCCCGGCAGCCTCGCCGTGGCCCACGACCCCTGCCCGCCCGGACCCCTTCCCACCAGGGACCCCCACAGAGAAGCCCACGCCTCTCTCCGCTCCCACTGTCCCCGCCCCCTGTGACCTGCCGACCGCTGCCACTCGCAGGTTTGCTCTGCGGCCGAGAAGCCAGAACCCAGAGGCGGGGCCTGGGGCTGTCACGGCCGGCGCCCCAGAAAGGCTCGGACGGGGCACTGCAGCCCCCCCCACCACCGCAGCTCAGCACGGCCCGAGGCCGAGGACAGCGCTACAGCCCTCACGTCCACCGGTCACGGCCTCGGGGACACTGCTCGGCATCTACGGAGCAGGCGGCCAAGGCCCGGCGCCCAGGGTCTGGTCCTTTGCCTTCCGGCCTGAGCGGCGAGGAGCCGGCCCAGCCTCTCTCCGCAGCCCTGAAGACCCAAGGTCGGGCCCGAAGCCCTGGCCGCTGCCCCCAGCACACCCGGCGGCTACGGGTCCAGACGGTCAGCTGCTGGGGACAGGGCAACACTGCCACAGGCGGGGCAGAGGATGGTAGCCGGCACCGGGCTGCGTGACCCGGCCCGGCCCAGCCCCGCCCCACCGGATGCTCGCCGGGACGGCAGTCACCCGGGAGGACGCTCACCCAGCAGCACGCCGCTGGCCACGCCAGGAATGCCCTGGGCCTCCGTGACGTTGTTCTGCACAAAGTACGGGTCGCACGAGCTGCTGGCCGTGGAGCTGTTGCAGAAGAGGCCCCAGAGGGCGGTGGGGGCGGAGCCGTTGCCGGCGGCCTGGACTTTGGCGCAGACGTCGAAGCCGCGTCGGGACAGCGTGCGGTTCCCCAGCAGACAGACCCTGTTGGGAGTGGGGCTCAGCCGCCTTCCTCCGCCGGCCCCAGCACGGGCCTCGGTGAGCTGGCAGAGGCCGGGGTCCCTCGCCAGGAGCTGACGCCCTCATCCAGGGCAACGGGGACGCTTGCGTGAGCTGCCCGGGGTGGGCCTCTCGCGGCTCGGCAGCGCTGAGCCAGGGGTGGCGGGCGCAGGAGGGAACGGCCCGCGGCTCCCCGACGTGGAGAGCAAAGCATGGGGCGGGGGGGGCCTTGGCGCCAGTGCTGCCCACCCAGGCTCCCAATCAGCCCCCCGGGGGTCCTCGCCCAAAAGGGACGAGCAAAGACCCCCTCGGGGCTCAGGGAGGGCGGTGGAGCCGCTGCGCAGCACGGTCACCTGACAGGTCCCTGCAGACGGCGCAGCTACGAGACCGCTGCGACCGGCCGGAGAGGGGAGGGCTGCCGGGCACCCGCCGCGGCCGAGCCGGCCGAGCCGCGCGGTCAGGGGTTAAACCCGAGTCACAAACCAGCCGAGGAGGCAGAGCCGGCCTCCGGCCGGGGACTCACGGGACGTCGGGCGGGGAGAAGGCCGTCTTGATGACGCCGGCGTAGATGGCGAGGATGGACAGCACGACGCAGGCCAGGAACACCAGCGCCAGCTTGTTGACGTACTTGACGCCCACGAAGACCACCAGGGCCATGAGTGCCAGCGTGCCCGTGCCGTACACGCGCATGTTGTGCAGCATGGCCGCCGCCTCGCCGCCCGCAGCCTCGGCCTCGACGATGGCCGCGCCGGGGGAGATGTAGGTCTGTGGGGGCGAGGCGAGGCGAGGTCGGAGGGGCTGCCCGCCCGCCCGCCCGCACCCCCGGCAGCCCGAGGGCCCCGCGCAGGGCGCCCCCTCCCCTCGAGCCCGCCCCCACCGGACGGACGCACTTGGGACGGGCCCTCGGGGCATCGGACGGCAAGGGTCAGGGCTCGCTCCTGAGGGACCGCCGGGACCCCCGGGGAAGCAGGTCAGAACACCAGGACCTGCTCCCTGCAGAGTAAAGGCAGCACCGTCCTGCCAGCAGGGCCGTGCTTCCCGCCGGGAAGGCCCAGCGGCAGCCCACGTGGGCAAGGCGCGGGTGCCAGTGCTAAGACGAGGCCAGGTGGCTCCCGGAGAGGCAGGGCCTCCCAGGGGCCTGGCAAATCGGGGGCTCTTCCACTTCAAGACACATCAGAAACAGCGCAGACACTTCAGTTTCCGGTTCTGGGGACCCCATGGTCAGCACAGCAGGGCCGTGCCCCGTGAATTCAGCCTGCAGGCCTCTGGGCTCCACTCCCCACTCGATCACAGCCGCCTGACCACGCCAGCCTGACCCAGAAGGCCCCAAGGCCACCTGCCGAGCGCCCTGTCGCGTGCACAGCGAACTCAGGGCAGGGACAGTCCTGGCCGAGGGCCGGCCTCACTGCCAGCCCGCACCCTCCAACAGCTCGGCCGCGAGCCCACGCACGCTGCCCTGGCAAGCGCAAGGGGGTTGCCCCGAAAGGCAGCTGAGACGGAGGGCAGGTCACTGCCAAGCGGGAGCCCAAGCAGGCGTTCACGTCCCGAGGGGAGGACACGCCTCGGGGTCAGCGTGCCTGACGGAGGGACAGACGGTGCCCTTTCCGGGTGTCCCGCTGCTGACGGTGGCTAAGCTGGACAGGTGAAGGGAAACCAGCCGCAAACAGAGCACTTACCAAAAAAATCTCAATGGTGCCCAGGATGTACATGGCCCCCGCGAAGGTGGTGCCCAGGTAGAAGCAGAGGCCCACGGCCCCCCCGAACTCCGGCCCCAGGGAGCGCGATATCATGTAGTAAGAGCCACCAGCTGCAGAAACGCCGAACGAGAAGCAGCCGGTTACGACGCGCCGATGACCGTGAGTGCGGGCTCCCCAGGGCAGACGGGCTGGGCCTCAGGACGGGGAGCCAGACACAGAGGGTGACACGCAGGCACCGTGCCTGGTGCCCCCACCCCCGGCACCCCCGCCTGCAGAGCTCAGCCCCTCGCCTCGCCGGAGGCCGATCTCGACGAGGTCAAGGTCAAAACCAGGCACAAGCAGGAGGCCGGACCACGGGCCTCGACCGAACGAGGTCTGCAGCTGACCCCACACCTGACGCCTGGGTTCCCTCGACTTCTGCACAGAACGGTCGAGGAGAGCCAGGGTCACTGTGTCACCGCTCCTGCCTGACCCCAAGGGCCCGGCCCCAGGCGTCTGCTGGTCAGCTGAGACCCTTCGGACACCGCAGGGTGACGCTGGCCTCCTGGAGCGTGTGGCAGGGTGCAGGCCTCCTGAAAGCCAACCTGAAGGCCGTCTCCCCACGCCAGCGGGGTGCAGCCCCTTCTCCCAGCCTCGGATGGCCGCCGGCCCCCCGGGGGCGGCCTCCCCACTCTGCCATGGGCCCCGCCTGCCACCCCGCTGCCCGCGGCAGGTCCTGAGGGAGGGGCTGCCGCCCCACCATGGGGTGCAGACAAGCTGGGCCGCGCAGATGCACACAGGCTGGGCAACCGCAGGGGCGCGGAAGTCCTCGGGCCACCTGCTGCTCCCAAGGCCACTGACCCGCGGCACTGCCCACCCCAACGACGGAACGGTCACCACGCCACGCCACGGCCACGGCAGGCACCGCGACGTCAGGGCTGCCCCCGCCCCTGGCCCCTCGGTCAGCACCCAAGGCAAGAGGCCCACCCTGGAGCCTTCCTGGAAATGACTCGGCTTAAGAGCCAAAGTGGGACTTCCTGTCGTGGCTGAGCAGCAGCGAATCTGACTAGATTCCATGAGGACGCGGGTTCGATCCCCGGCCTCGCTCAGCGGGTTAAGGATCCAGCGTTGCCATCAGCTGAGGTACAGGTCACAGACCTGGCCTGGATCCTGCATTGCTGTGGCTGTGGCGCAGGCTGGCAGCTATAGCTCCGATTCAACCCCTAGCCTGGGATCGTCCGTATGCTGTGGGTGTGGCCGTAAGTAGATGATAAATAAAAATAAAAGGAGAACCCAGTTTCACGGTGACTCCCGAGCATGCAGGCTCCAGGGGACGAGCCTCAGTGCAGCACCACCCAGGTCTCGGAAAGGCCGCCCTGGGCCTGCCTGACCCTCCGGACGCGGGACCTGCTCTCTGCCGCACCTGAGGCCTGGGGCGAAGGCCTCAAAACGATGCAGAGCCCGCTCGGTCACTCCCGCCGCCTGACGCCCTTACCTGGGACCACGCCGTTGGTGGCGATTGCGCTCATGGAGATGGCGGTCAGCATGGTCTGCAAAGGGACGGGCGGTCAGCATCGTCAGCACTCCCACAGGCCGCCCTGCGGTGGGCAGCGCCAGGCCCGGGCAGCGCCACCTGCCGACGCCCGGCTCCGGAGCGCAGAGCGCTCTGCGCCACCAGCAGTGGGCGCCGGGCACTGCGAACGCCCATGCTAAGCCGCCTCGGCCGCCCAGCTCAGGGCTCTGTCCAGGGCCTACCTGCCCCCTGAGGAGCAGGGGCCGCTGGAGCCTCCCCGGGGCCTCCCCACCCACGCGGGAAAGCGGCCACGCCTGCGGGTCGGGGCAGTCACTTCACACCCGAGTGAGGACGGGAAGAAACGGCCCGGGGAGGCCTGAGCCCCAAGTGCCCCCTGACCAGCTGCGGGCACGCGCCCGGCTCCGCGAGGCCCTGCGGCGCTCTGCTCTCCGTCCTTCTCCGGGGCCGACTGCCCCAAAGCTACTTCCGGGCTCCCTCAGTGAGAGGAGCACGCGCAGAGCAGCATGGACGAGGCAGGACCTGCAGGCAACACACGGCACCAGAGCGGCCGCGACCGCGGACCCAGGCTCGGCCCGGGCGGCCAGGGCAGCCCAGCGGGGTCGAGGGGACTCCTCCAGGACGCTGGCACTCGGGGCCAGTGGCTGCGTCACACTCATTGAGAGCAGAGCGGAGCGACGTAAGGCGGGGGCTGGGGGCACTGAGGACACTCAGAGGCTGAGCCAAAACCGACAAGGCCATGGAGGAGACACGTCCACGCCACCCAGGCAGACGGGACGCGGAGGCCAGGGGCTGAACACGGCCCCTCCCCTCGGCAGGAATCCCTGAAGACACCCAGATGCCCCGCCGTTGTCAGGGGACCTTGTCTGGTGCAGACAGGCGGCTGTGACCGTGGCGGCCCAAGGACACTCACCCCGTGCTGCCCACGCAGCCCCCCGAGACCCGCCCAGCCCGTGGGCAGGGCAGCTGGCGACCGCCGGTCCCAGCCTGACGCCCACAAAGCCACGCCCACGGCAGGGCCGGCAAGGGGCTGCCCGGGGCTCAGAGCAGGGCCGGGTGCGGACGCGGCGCGCACTCACGCAGGTGCAGCACAGGAACACGATGAGGAAGGAGCCCAGGACGCCGGCCGCGCCCACGATCCACGTCAGGCGCAGGAAGAGGATCACGCCGAGAATGTTCTGCAGGCAGGGCAGGTAGACGCCGATGAGGGTGCCCATGCGCGGGTTCTAGGGAGAGCACAGCGGTCGGCTGCGACCAGCCCCTCGCGGAGCCGCGTCCCCACGCGGGCCCAGCGGTGAACGGGTCGCAGGGCGGGCCACAAGCTTCGGTTACGCGGAAAAGGGCTAAAGCAAGGCGGGGGCTGGAGAGAACCAGAACAGGCCCCGGGCGCCCAGGAGCACGGAGCCGTGGGGCCCCGGGGAGCGCAGGGCTCAGCCCTCCCTGCCAGGCCCAGAGCCGGAGGGGGGCGGCCGGAGGAACGGGGCGCAAGCCGAGCCAGGGCCTGGGCAAGGCGGCCGCAGCCCACGCCCTCAGGAAACCCGACGTGAGGGGAGGCAGGGCCCGGCCGCCACGGAGGGCGCGGGACGCCCGGTCCCGACAGAAGCCCGCGGTGAGCTGACTCGCTTGGAGGAAGCGACCGGGGACTCGGCGAGTTCGGAGGATGTGCGCCTGAGCGCACAGCCCCCCGGTGAAGCCACCAGACCGCGGAGGAGCACGGCAGCCCCGGGAAGCCTCGGGGACACGGCCGGGGCCCGCCCTGCCCCGCGGCCAGGTGACACCGGGGTGGCCCAGTTCAGGACATCCTGGCTAAAACGACAAGAGGACGTCGGATGGGAAATGGCTCAACCTGAGGCGAACAAAAGGAACGAAAACTTGGAAGATGCACCTTGACGGCACCTCAGCAGGTGGGTGACGTGTGAACGGGGCCAGGCTGGCCGAAACAGGGGGTCCTGTGGGGGTCCTGCTGGGCCGGAGGCAGACCCCGAGGGAGCGGGTGGGCTTCTCGGAGAGTGGACACACAGGAGCCGGCCCAGGGCAGGTGACAGCGTGGAGACCCCGAGCCCAGCGAGTGCAGACACCCCAGCAGCGGCTTCCCACGCTGGGTGCCCGCCCTGGCCCCCTACCCGCAGGATCCCTAGTGTTTTGTGGTCATGGGTCTGGACCCTGCACCGAGGCAGATGGAAGAGGTCTCAGGGGCTTTTATTTGTACAAAGAAAAGGCAAACCCGGGAGTTCCCGTCGTGTCGCAGCGGAAACAAATCCCATTAGTATCTGTGAGGATGCGGGTTCCATCCCAGGCCTCACTCAGCAGGTCGGGGATCCCGCGTTGCTGTGGCTGTGGTGCAGGCCGGCAGCTGTGGCTCTGATTCGACCCCTAGCCAGAGAACTTCCATATGCCGTGTGTGAGCGGCCCTAACAGCAACAATAAATAAAAAAGCAAAGGCAAACCCAAGGTGGCAGCTGTGCCCACTCCCGCTCTCCAGCCTCAGCAGCCGGAGCCACAGGTGCAGTCCCCGCCATCTGCGCAGAGAACCCCTGCCCCGCCCCCGCCTAGACCCGGCTCGTCCATGGCCAGTCTCTGTCCTGCAGCTGAGATGACTCTGAAAGGCCGTGATGGAGACCTGGCCTCTCATAAAGTGCAGCTTTGAAGCGTCAACCCAACAGGTTACGAGGCCCAGGACACTGGAGGCACCTGGACCCCAGAGAAGATACCTTGGGGGGGACCAAGCCCCAACGCTGCGCCCCGCAGCTGGAGGGATGACGCGTGCAGTTCCCGCTCCACATCCCAGCCTGGGTCCAGGCTGCGCCAGGCACGGCCCAGAGAGTCAGCCCCCCGGCAACGGGAGCCCGCCTGCATCTGCGGGGCCTGCTCCAGTCCCCAGGGGACCGAGGCCAGGGGGCCGCCTGCCCTGGGGGCCCGTGCTTAAAGTCCCTATCTGTCCGCTCTCCAGGCTCAGCAGGCTGGACTCAGGTCAGACTCAGAACAAACGACAGCAGGTGCAGGCTGCACTTGTGTCTGGGCCGTGAGGAGAGCTGAGAAAGCGCTGCAGCGCCCCCAGAGCAGGCGGACAGAGGGCCGGACATTCTGCACAGAAGGCCTGCAGTCCCCGCAACCTGGAGCCAGGCAAGAGCCTGAAACCCCAGAAACGCGCCCGTGAGCAACCGACCCACACGGCTGTGACCTCCCCGCGGGGTGGCGTCCCCGCGCCAGAGGAGGAGCTGGGGAAGGTCCTGGTGGGGGAGGAAAGGCGGGGACCAGACATGCCGCTGCGGAAGGGGCCGCCTCTGTGCCGGGGGGGGGGGGGGCGGCTGCACAGGCCCCACGGGAGCCCTTGCCAGGCCCCGAGGGCACCAGGGCTGCGCGTCTGCTACTCCCGTCCTGAGCAACCCGTTTCCCAGACACACATCCCGGGGGCAGGACGTGCGTGCTCGGTCACGGCAGGAGGAGGAAGGAAAGACACGGCGAGCCTGCGACCTGGCCTCCTGCGGCCGCGGGACGGGGGTCAGGCCAGGCATCCGCGTGAGGGCGGCACTGGGCTTCTGGAACCTCGGCCCCAGGGCTGGCCGGACGGACAGACGGGCGGGTGGGAGGGGGATGGCAGCCAGAGTCCAGTAGGACCCCAGCCCTGCCTCAGCTCCCGCGCTGGGGGCCGCCCGACCGTCCCGTCCAGCCATCTGGAGTCGAGGGAGGGGTGCAGGCCGCACCCCCTCCTCCTGCACCCGGGCGCCCCGGGCACGAGCAGCCCCCAAGAACATAGGGCCCCATGGGCTGTGCTCCACCCACGCTAGAAAATACAGGAAAAGGTCACTGGGGAAACTGAAAGAAGCCCCTACCCGCAGCAGAGACAGAGAGAGAAACTGCTGCTGAGATGAGGCCGATTTTTTGGCCAAGGTTTCAGATGGAAGGAGGCAGGAAGACGGAGAGAAAGACGTGTGTATAATTTTTCTTGAAATTGGTTCTGAGCATTTTCTCAAGTCTCAGGGCGCTGCCCTGCCCTGCGAGCCCTCAGCCCCACAGCCTCTCCTGGGCTTCTAAGGGCTTCCAGAACCTTCCCAAGGTCTCTGCACTGGACCCTCACAGCAGCTGGGCTCAGCTCAGGGTGGATTCCCAGAAACAAACAAACCCCTAAGAAACAGCTTCCGGGAAGAGACAGCAGGATCATGGGCCCGGGATTGAGAAACGGAGTGGGGGCAGCTGGGGGAGGGGAGACCGGGGTGGGGGATGGGGGGAT
>PVHT021183503.1:0-85782 GCA_004024745.2 Catagonus wagneri | reverse complement strand
AGTGACTCTCCCACAGGTAATAACTGGCGGCCCTGGAAAAAATGTGAAACACCAGTTAAAGACACTGATGGGCGACTTGGGCACAGACGCCCCTTGAAAGGATGGCACGACAGCAGCTGAGACTCACGCATGCAGCTCTCTGCCTGGGGGCTGCCGTAACCCAAACCGAAAGCTGCAGCCCTGCTGGCCTGAGAGTCAGATGTTGGGGAATGAAGGCTAAAATCACGAAAAGGAGGGAGCACGAGCTTGTGTGCAAAGTCCTTCCAAATCCTGTCCCGCCCTGATGCCGCACAGGGGGGACGCCCCGGTCCCATGAAGGAAGACGACGCCTGGAAGGCCTGAGCAGGGGACCCGGTCCACAGAGCCGGTGTCTGAGCTCAGCCAGGCACGTGACCCAATGGGACCAAAACAAACACTCCTCAGAGGAAGGTCACGTGATCCAGAGCAGCCGCAACACACGGACACCTCGACAGACGTACAAGAGTTTACAATCAAAGTTACTAGTGTGCAAAGAAAGAGGAAATGTGACTTGTTACCTCAAGAAAAAACAGTCAGTAGAGACATCTCAGGATAATGAAAAATGATGAAATTAGAAGGCCAGACTTTAATATGCTCAGGGAATTCAAGGACAGTGCAGTGGTGATGAATAAACAGAGAACTGCAACAGAGAAATGGGACTGATTCTTTAAAAAGAACCAAATGGAAATTCTGGAACTTAAAAGTGCTATAGGTCATATGATGGGTGATAAAATATACGTCTCAAATATTTCCAGTATATTCTCTGGTCACAATGGAGTTAAATTAGAAATCGATGACTTACACAAATGTTTGTGAATTAAAGAACACACTTCAAAGTAATTTATGGGTCTGGGGTTCCCGTTGTGGTTCTGCGGGTTAAGACCCCGGCTCTGTCCACGACGATGTAGGTTCGCTCCCTCACCTCGCTTAGGGGGTTAAGGATCCGGTGTTGCCACGAGCTGCGGCGTAGGGCGCAGATGCGCCTCGGATCCCGCCTTGCTATGGCTCTGGCGTCGGCCAGGCAGCTGCGGCTCTGATTCGACCCCTAGCTGGGAACTTCCATATGCTGCAGGTGGGCCCTTAAAACACAGAAAGAAAAAAGGAAAGAAGAGAGGAAGAACCTACTGCATATGGCACAGGAAAATCTACACAACAGTTTGCAATAACCTGTATGGGAAAAAGGACAGCTATATGTATAATGAATTCGCTTTGCTGTACGCCTGAAACAACACAGCACTGTAAATCAATTCTACTCTAATATGATTTAAAATGAATTAATTAATTAAATAAAATAACTATGGGCAAAAAAATCACAAGGGAAATTAGAGAATATTTGAAATGGAGTGATAAAGAGTATATAACATATCAAATCTGTATAATGAGCTAAAGATGAGCTTAAAGGGAAAATAATAACTGCAAATGTTAAATGTTAGAAAAAAATTTTCAAAGAAAGTTCTAAGAATTCACGTCAGGAAATTTTAAAAAGATGAGAACATTAAATCCAAAATAAGTAGAAGGAAGAAGATGACGGTCAAAGGAAAAAGTGATCGTATGTTACCAACACCGGGGCCAGGAACGAGGGCGTCGTTGCTAATTCTAGGGAGCTTAGGAGGATAGTAACAGGTCTGAACATCTGACAATTTAGATAACACGCAAATTCTGTTAAAACCGCAGGTACCCAGACTGACAGCCAG
The DNA here is from genome assembly GCA_004024745.2 of Catagonus wagneri. Taxonomy (NCBI): domain Eukaryota; kingdom Metazoa; phylum Chordata; class Mammalia; order Artiodactyla; family Tayassuidae; genus Catagonus; species Catagonus wagneri. The sequence continues at coordinate 84,070 of PVHT021183503.1, read as the reverse complement.
CGAGACGGAGACGCAGAACAGCCTCGATTCCTGGGCAGGAAAAGTGATGAACTCTATTACTGACAGCACTTCGTTTATTCCAGAAGTTGATTTTGTATCCAAATCCTTTCCACAAAGAAAGCTCCTGGGCTGGATGTCTTCAAATGAATCCTACGAAACAGTTCATGAAGACACAACACCCATATTCCATAAACTACCCCCAAAACCGGGGAGGCGGGGACACTTCTGACTCAACTCATGAGGCCACCTGAACCCTGACATCAAGACGTGACGACGCCAGGGTGAGAGCTGACAGTGAGGACGGAGAGCTTCACAAAGCACACAAGCCAGGTAGACGAAGGGTTAGCAAACGAATCCGGCAATTCATGGAAAAAGGCCATATGTCATGACAAAGTTGGGCTTTTCTAGAATGAATGCAAGACCAGTTAGTATCTAAAAATCACCGTATTGACAAAATAAAGGAGAAAACCCCATAAAAATCACGTAAAGGAGCAGAAAGACCATTTACCAAGATTCAAAACTGTACGGGACACAGGCTCTCCACAGCAAAGGCGTCTGTGTTAGACCTACGGCTGACGTTACACTTAGCGGCAAACCCTGAACATGTCCCCGAGACCGGGACCAGGGAGGCAAGCCTCTCTAGTCATTTCTGTCTCACACTTCACGGCGAGTCTTAGAGCAGTAAAGCAAGAAAGATGCAGAAGGAATATAGATCAGCCAGGAAAAAGTCAAGCCACCGCTAACCATGCACGGATGTCCAACTGTTTACATGGAAAATGCTGAGGAATCTTTGAAGCGACTGTTAGAATTAATAAGAGCTTAGCCGTCAAGCTGCTGAGTGCACGATCATTTTATATACTCGCAGCAAATAGCTTGAAAACAAAAACGTTGAATTATTCAGTTCTTCAAACTAGCATCAAAACTGTAAAATGCTTAGGACTAAATTCAACAAAAAGTAGAGAGGACGTACCTACGTGCCCAGAGGAAGCGAAGGACCGCGACGCCGGGAAACAGCCTCCGTGGCTTAGAACGTTCGCTGTGGATGAAACGTCAATTGTACCCGAGTCCACTAGAGACCGGCCCCCGCCCGCCGCAATCCCAGCGGGTCAGACTACTCTGCGGGGGGGAAGGGGCGAGGACGGCTCTTCTACCCCCTCATGGACACTGAGGCACAGAGAGGCTGCTCGGCCGGGCCGGAGCCACACAGCTGGACAGAGGCTGACGCTGAGCCCCTGCCCCACGCGTCATCCTCCATCTCACTTTGATTTCCTTATCACCATCCTGTTCCTCAACAGAATCAAGGAGGCCCGAAATGTTACCTGTGGACAGTTATTTGGGGACTTTGCTCTGAATTCTCAGGGTAGAGGAAGACCGCTGCCCCGGCCTGTGCCTCCGCCCGAAGCCCCAGGGCGCCGGCGCCGGCTCCGGGCTGGCTGGGCCGCTGGGCGCTCGCAGGCTCCGTCTGACGACGAGGGTCTGGCCCCAGCCTCCCGGAGCTTGGGTATGTCATGGTGCCGGCCGTGGGGAGGACACGTGAGGCCCGGCCCCCTCCTCGGCGTGAGCCCTGCAGCGCCCGTCTCTGGGCGGCGGGTGGGTGCCCCGTGTCTGCACCTCCCAGGGGCTCTCTCGCCTCCTCTGTGGGACAAGGACCTCTGATGAGGCCCCAGGATCGTCAGGCGTGAGAGCCACACACGGTTAACTGAATGCGTGAGCGAACCCCACACCCTCGGGTCCTACCCCTTAAGTAAGTGGCAGTTTCCCCCTGCAGTAAGCTCTGCCTTGTTTTGAATTTCATCCAGTCCGTGTGTTTTTTAAGGTTTTCTCGCATCTGCTCCACCCTGTTAGGGCATCCGTGTGACAGCAGGTATATAAAGTGTTCCCTTCTCTGCTCTTAATCCTCCCGTTTCTGCTGATACTTAATATTTCTAATTCCTGAGCCTTCACACGGGTATTATGCTCTGTTTGCTACAGAATTAAAAGGTAGGAAGAGAATGAACAAAGCCCTGCCTTTCGTGTGGCAAGCCCCGGTGGCCCTCACCCTCGGCGTTCCTGCTGGGGCAGCCGCCCTGTGCCCCAGCCACCTGGGCAGGTGGAAGCTGTCACACCTGCAGCCGTTTCGAAACCAGGCTGGAGGAGCTGGGTGGAGAGCGGACGGGTGGGGTTTGAGGAAAGCCAAATGCGCGCCACTTATAATTATACTTTTGGGGGGTAGACTTACATCCTAAAGTCACCATATAAATTAGCGATGTGTGTTTCTTCTTGGAATGACAGGCTTGCTTTTCAGGTAGTTTTTCAGGTCGTGGACAGAACTCATTTTGACGTTTTGCTGTTGAAGTCACAGAAGGACTCTTAGGACAACATCCTGCTGTTTTCAGCTGGCGCAGAAAACAGGCTGCACTGCCAGCCAGCACCGCTCCGGCCGGTGCTCTAGATAAGCCACGCTGACCTCCTGCTCCCACTCTGGGGCAGCCCCAACTCACTCAGGTGCGGCTGGATCCAGGTGCTTGAGTGACAAGTTCACGAACCTGCGCCAGGCTATCTCTTAGCCGTGGCCTCGCTGTTCTCGAGTTCTCAGGTGGAGCCCTCCTGAGTAGCAGCAAACCGACCCCAACTCCAGTCATGGTGCCAACACTGCTTCTTTCCTAAGAGTCAGCAGAACATTTGCCAGAATTCAAAGGTGCTCAAGATTCAGCCTCTCACCCAGCCACCTCGAGCTGGGCGCCCACTCTGCTGTCCTTGGAAACGTGGACTGAGCGTGAGAGAAGCAGCCCCAGAGGAAAACTGGGGTTTGGCATCAGAAAAGGGGAGCCGCCTGCAGCGGCCGAGAACGCGTGTGCCCGGCGATGGGTGAGGCTGAGGTGAGGAGAAGCCACTCCGACGTGAGAAAGAGAGCCAGCAGGGTCTTTGACGGCGGGCGGCGGGGGGCATGGGGTGGGAGTTCCAGCTGGAAGGGAGCTGCACGCCTGCAGGCAGCCGATGGGGCCTGACCCAGGTTTCACGCGGGGCATGGCCTCACTCTCTCTCTGCAGCCTGGGGTGGTACAAGGCGCGGCACCCACGGACCCTTAATGGTTGGATGGCTAGTTGGATGGATGGGTGGGTGAGCGGGTGCTGGACCATGAGGGACTGAGCTCCAGAAGCCCGGAGGCTCAAGCGAAGGGTGTGGGCTGTGTGGTCTGAGGCTTGAGCTTGAATCCTGGCTCTGCCACTTCCTGGTTGTGGCTCCCAGGCAGGCCTGACCCCTCGTCTGTAAAATAGGGCGAATGGGGCAGGCCCCCCACCCACGGTTCCCTCCTCAGCTTGCTTTCTGGCGGTGACCTCAGATTTAGCAGGTGTGCTTGGCAGCCACTGCCTGCTTGGGTGGGCATGCAGGGGAGAGGTGAGAAGGGGGGTGACTTCCAGGGGACCCCCTCGAGGCAGGCGCCACCCCACAGGCATGAATTAGACGTGGTGGAAAAGGAGTCATGCCTGCTGCCTTGCACGGGGGGGGGGGGCGCTAACCTCTGTGTGACCCAGATTTTTGTGCATGTGCTTAATTGTTGCTTTAGAAGGAAGGTGCGAATTGGAGCAAAATGTAAAGAAATACATAACAGCTCACACGTGCTTGCTCCCTGCTGGGCCGATTCCAGCGCTGTGCCTGTGTGTCCAGCGCTGTGCAGACCCAGGCAGCTGGGCTCCATGCTGGGCGGCGATCAGACACTCACCACTAGCACTGCCTGGTCTGTCCAGCCCGACCCCCACCACAGCCTTGGACCCTGCCACTCACCCTGACTGGGACAGGGAGTTGGAACTTTCCTGGGGTAACCTGAGGTCCCCAGGGGCCCTGATGTCCTGGGATCTCCAAGAGTCAAGGTTGAAGCAAGAGGACAGAGACAACACGACCCAGGAGTGGGCTTTCTGCCATCAGAGCCCTGGCGTCTTCCTCCGCCTTTATCTTCCCCCCGCCCAGGTATGCCTCAAGTTTCTTTCTCTCAGCTGGCTAACCAGATGTCAGGAAACAGTGTGCCCAGAATGCTTGTGGGGCAGCCACTCCACGCAGCCCTTGTTCTCAGTTTTTCTCCTGGAACGGGGGTCTCAGGTCCTGGGATGAAACCCCAGCTAGCAAGGCGGCGCCGAGCCACGTTCGCAAGTTTCTGGGCAGCGCTCCTCCGCCAGGCGCCGCGCATCGCATCGTCCCAGGAGGAGCCCGCGCAGCCTCAGAACCTGCCCATCACGTTCCTATCACTTTTGTGACCGAAAAGCGGAAAACATTACCACTGCTCCGTGACCTATCAGCTTTAGACGCGCTATGAAATGTTTGTAGACATTAGATTTTTAAGTAATGTGGCATTTTCAGTCCCTAACCATAGAATACAAATGAGTGAGATGTCCCGCCCTTCCGCCATCGTTGAAACGTCGCCCGCGGCGCGTGGGGCTCGGATCCGCCAACACCCGCGGCGGCGCAGCGATGCGGCCGGTCCAGGTCGGCGCGCAGGCCCGCCTCGTCCCGGGCACCGCCTCCGTCCGCACGTGCACACGCCGGGGCACCTGCGGCTCCGGCTGGGAAGCCTCCCACCTTCGGGAGGAGCGGTGTCGTTCTCTGCCACCTGGTCCCGGGCCATCAGGAAGTGTCCCGGGAAGCAGGGGCCGAGCCCGCTGGGCCAGGCGCTTTGACAGCGACCCCTTCCGGTGCCGCGATCGGTATCCTTGTTTCGCAGTCACCACTGCGTGGCTGAGTCATAAATAACAGGGTGCTTTTTCTCCGAAAGAGAGAAATAATGGATGCAAAGTTGAGAAGGATGCTCTGGAGTGACATACATTCAGAAATATAAATAATCACTCATTTTGAACTCATGCAGCAGATACAATTTACAAAGACTAAGTTTATAATTAGAACCTATATTATATCAGGGCAGAAACGTAAAGGAAATGATAATAATTACGTGAAACTCTTGGCAGATGTCGGATTTTGGGGGTTTATATATTCAATTTCATATTGCATCTCCCATAGGGTCTGAATCAAATATATTAACATTTCTACATAGTCACCCACAGAGGGACGGCACCCGGAGGCCAGACCCCCTGAGCTCCGCGGCTCCACCCAGACCAGCTGCTGAGAAGACAGGCAGTTACCCGTGTCTGAGTAACTAACTGCCCGAAACAACAGCATTAAGATGCCCTGGCTCCTGGGTGAGGACCCGGGGCGCTGGCTGGCTGGGGACCTGCCATCTGCCCCGGAGGCGCGCGCGGTGGCCGGTGGATAATGCGCAAGCGCACGCGCAGGGCTGGCGGGAGGCCCCGGTCCTACCCCGGAGGCTGCAGGCTCCCCGCGAGCCCGAGTGCGGAGGGACCCAGCCGCTAACAGCGCGGCGCACAGCGACCTCCCTCCGCGCATGCCACGTCCGAGGCCACCCGGCTGCCCGGTGGGAGAGGGGTGGCTGCACCAGGGTGCGAGGCCAGGGAGGACCAGGGGCCCCCGAGGCGCTGCCACGCAAAGTAAGCCATCCAGGCAGACTGCCTTTATTTTCAACAAGCATCACCCGGCTGCCTGATGGCCTCTAGTGCTGTGCTAAGCGTTCAAGCAGAGCGGCACACATCCGCCCGGGCCTTAGCGGTTACAGTCTCATTTTCCTGTCTGTCTGCGGAGTCACGCGGGCCTTGCAGAGGGCTTAGAAGCTTCTTGTCCCAGATACAAAGGCCATGAGCTGGTGATGGAGAAGACTCCTGTTTCTATTTCACACAATTTCTAAAAAAAAGTAAACTCTTGCCTTAAGAAGAATCTGAGAAATTTCTCTGGAAGATAAATGCCTTTTTAGTGAATGAATTTGAGGGATCACAGCGTCAGCATTTGCCATAAACTATAGTTGAATTTATTGTTCATAAATTCATAGACTGTTCATAAAGAATTCTCTCATTGCCGCTAAACTTCTGTTAAACTTATTTTTGCGTGTGTGTTCTTAATTTTTAGCTATTGTAGTAAAGTTTGAAAATTTGTCTTTGGTTCTTCTTCGATCTGCTATGTCATTTAAAAAGTTCTTTTTTTATTTTATTTTTTGTCTTTTTTAAGACCGCACCTGTGACATATGGAGGTTCCCAGGCTAGGGGTCAACTGCAGCTGTAACTGCCGGCCTACACCACAGCCACAGCAAGGCCAGATCCGAGTCGAATCTGCGACCTACACCACAGTTCATGGCAACACCGAATCCTTAACCCACTGATCAAGGCCAGGGACTGAAACTGCACCCTCGTGGATACTAGATTCAGATTCATTTCCACTGACCCACCTGTGGCATTTTTTGATCATTCCAGTTCTCCGTTGGTATTTTCAGTCTTACATCTGTCTCCTTGAATATGTAAGCACCGCTGCCTAAAGGCTTTGCACTGTCATTACAATACTGGGACCTCTGAGGGCTGATTTCTCACTGTGAGTTATTTCTGCCCGTTTGTGCTCATTTCTGATGGTCTCTTCATGTACGCTGTTAATGCTCATTGGGTGCAGGCACCCTGTCTGAAATTTGTGGAAGTAACTTGAGCCTAATGTCCCATTTTCTTGCTCTAGTGAAGATTTCGTTTGCTTCTTCATGGAGCCTGGAGCCACTGACCATGTGGGGTCACGTTGCTTCTCCTGGGCCGCTGCCCTCAGCCCGCCTTCCTGCTCTGGAGCAGCAGCGGAGGCCCCTAAGCCAAGAGCCTTCACTCCCACCGGGTCTGGATGCCTGCATTTGCCCCCTGGCCACAGAGAGCTTTCAAAGGAACGGCTCTATTAGCCACTCTCCCCGGACTTGGCGTGGCCCGCAGAAGTCATGACCCCAAAGGGAAGATCACCTCCCGGATTTATTCATTATAAAATAAAATAATTTTATTATTCTCTCAGCTATTGGCTAGTGGCCTTTGCACTGCATGTCAGCTTCCAGTGCTTGCAGACAAATATGCTGTATTTTGTCCATCTTCTCCAGCTGTTCTTAGCAACAGGATTGGTTTAAGCTAACTAGTCATCCATTCCTGAAAGCTGAATTCTCTTGGCTGATTTTTTTCCAGTTCAGTATTTAAAGGACATTGTGCATTTTCCAACGCTTCTGCCGGCACCGGCTTTGGGTATGTGGTCGAAGGCACAGCTGGCTTGTTGCCATGGAGTATTCTTTCCTTCAAGGTGTCCCAGACCTGTTCCTCATGGCCTTGGGAACATGCTTTCGCTGGCTTTCCCATGACAGAGCCTGCCCTCATTAACATCCCAGCTACAGCACAGGGCCTGGCTGACCCCACATCAGAGGCAGCAGACGCCACGGGCAGATCGGCTACCCATCCAGTTCAGTGCAGTGTTCAAGAAGCTCTCTGGCTCCTTGGAGGTGACTGGAGAGTCGTCCTCCCCAAGGCAGCGATGGCGCCGTGAGCCTGCTGATGGCCCTGGGACAGCAGGACTCTGTTCCCTCACCGCTGGAGGCCAGGTCTGTGCCAGACCCTCCCCGCCTCTTGCTGCTTCCAGCGCTGCCAGTGTCCTTGGTGCCCCTGGGCCTGGAGCAGCGTCGCTCCAGCTCAGCCTCCCGCCTCGCCTGGTCGCCTTCCTCCTGTGTGTCTGGTCCAAGGTTTCTTCTTCTTGTCTGGCCACCTGCCATTGCATTAGGGTCACCTAATGCAGTAGGACTTCATCTTGACCAAGTTCACCTGCAAAGACCCTACTTCGCAGGCCCGGGGCTCAGGATTTTAACACGTCTTGGCGGGAGACACATTTCAATCCACAGCACTGTGCTTCTTCTTCTGCTTAAACTTACAGTGGTTCTCCTGCCTGGAGCTGGGGTTCTGCTTTCCCCAAAGTTCTGCAGGATGAACCGATGGCTCCTGTCGATCAGAGAGGGCAGCTTGTCTGCTGTGCTCCTGGACGGGGCTCTGTCCCCTACTGTGCCTAGTAAGTGACAGGTGACTGGTGTTCCATAAAGTGTTTGCTGGGAAAGGAGTGTTTATTTAAAGTAATTAAGCTGGTGCCGGGCAGCCGTCAGAGAGAAGTGACACACTCACCACATGGGGACTTTACTTACACGACTGCGGGCTTCATACCAGACCACGGAGACCAGAGGACGTGGAGGGACGTCTTTAAAAGGCTGAACCCAAAGGGTCACCAAGTCAGAGTGCTGTCCCCCACAGGGGCATCCTCCAAAACGGGGACATGGAGACATTCTCCGGGGAGGGGGCGCTGAGCCCGCCTGTGGCCGCGCCTGCTTCAGCGGATACGGATACGCCGCCGGGAAGCCCTCCGCGGGGGACCCGGTCCCAGAGGGAGGGAGAAGGAAGGCAGGTCCCGGGCCAGCTGGGTGCGCGGTTTCTCCTTGTCACTCCTGCGGATCTTCCCAGCCCTGGAGTCTATTGGTCTAACAACGACAGGGCTATTGCAGGGGTTTTTTTAAACTGAAGTTTCATTCTTTTATTTACAACGTAACTACACTATTATATTTCAAACTGTAGACAAGTTGTAGAAGTGTCTTCAGAATATGGGTGACGGCTGAATGCGGCAATTATAACATCGTGTGCTGGAATTTCAGCACGTGTGGACGTGATCCCGCACGACAACCACAGCACAAGGTGAAGCAGAGGGAGCTCTGCGGTGACAGTCTTTGCAAGTCCCCCCCGAAATGGTGAAGTACTAATGTGGTGGGATGACAGGCGGAGGGGAAGTTAAGGTTTACGTCGTAATCCCGGCACCACTACAAAACTGTGGAAACAGATCTGGTTAAGAAACTAGCAGGTAAATCAAAATGAAATACTGAAAACCATCCCAATAAAAAAGAAGACAATAAACCCGGGAGAGGAGAAAAAACAGATGGCATGCGGTAAACTGGTGGCCCTAAATTCAAATGTATCAGCAATTAAAATACAGGCAGACGACCTAAGAATCAGAGACCACGCTGCCTCCAGAAACCTGCTGCAGCTAGAAAGACATGGGACATAGAAGGACGAAAGCTACACCAAACAAACACTGAAGCTGCCAGGTGGACATCAGAGTATGGAAAATTAATGGAAATAGAGAAATATTACATAACCACGGAATAATCAAGTCACCGAGGCATAATGACCCTAAATGCAGGTGCGTCTGACAGCAGAGCTTCAAAACACAAGGGCAAAGCTGGGGAGCCGGGAGGCGAAGAGACGCCCGCAGCCAGGGGCGGCCGCTGTCACCGCTTAGTCACCGCAGCCTGAACCTTGACCAGCACTTACGCTCCCACGGCCTGGACCCAACGTCCAAGCCCAGGGTGCAGGCAGGGCTGGTGTCGGTGAGCGTCCTCTCCCTGGCGGTAGGCAGCCACCGTCTCCCGTGTCCCCGCACGACATCCGTCTGTGCGTGCCGGACAGACAGAGGCGAGGTCTGGGGTCGTCCTCTTCTCATAAAGCACCAGTCCTTTGGGACGGGAGCCCCTCTCCACGACCTACCGAACCCTAACTGCCTCTTAGAAACCCCGCACCCAAATACGGGTGCACTGGTGGTGTTAGGGCTTCAAAGCACAAATTTTGGGGAACCACAGTTCTGTCCACACAACCCCTCTCTCTGTGATGACAGAATAGCTGGCAGAAAATTAGCAGGGATACGGGGGACTGGCCAGGACCATGAACAATCTGGATTTAATTTATATTTATAGAACACTATGCCAAACAACATCAAAATACACACTTTTTTAAAGCACCCGAGAAACATTCAGCAAGATAGACATATGTTGGGCCATAACACACACCTTAATAAACTTAAAATGAAAAAAAATCCACTATAGAATTAAACTGGAAATCAATAACAGAAAAATACCTAGAAAATTCTCCAAATATGTGTAAATTAAACAACACACTCGTGGATAATCTGTGTGCCAAGCAGGTTATCTCAGAAAAATTAGAAATTATTTGAACTGAGTGAAAAGACACAACATATCAAAACCAAACAGTGTTTAGAGGACAATTTATAGAATTAATTGCTTATATTAGAAACATTTAATTAGAAAGAATAAAGAAATATCTAAAACATAAGAAAAGTAGAAATTAACAATGGAAGTTTCCACCTTAAGAAATTGAAAAATTGAGACCAAATCAAACTGAAAGCAAGCAGAAAGAAAGAAATAATAAAGATAAGAGAAATCGATGAAATTAAAAACAGAAAGACAATAAAGAAAAAATCAATGAAAGTAAAAGGTTCTTTGAAAAGATCAATAAAACCGACGAACCTTTAACCAGACTGATGAGAGCGTGGAGGAGAAGGACACTGAGGATGCGCAGGGAGAGGGCGCCACGGCCAAGCCCTCGGCACACACCCACGACCTCGCTGGCTAAGGGTCTGAGAGTCACAAATTGCAACAACTCATCCAGGAGGAATTAAATAACCCGAATAACCCTTCTTGTATTAAAGTCATGGAATTCAAAGTGAAAAGCCTGAAAATGAAAATTCCAGGCACAGACAGTCCCACAAGTGACTTTTATGAATATTTAAAGAAGAACCACAACCAACTCTACACGATCCACCCAGAAGACGGAAGCAGAAAAGCACGTCCCGTGTGACGTTCTGAGGCCAGCATCACCTGGAGAGCAAAACCAGGTAAATGACAGCAAAAAATAAAACTTCCCAGAAATATACCTCATAGACCTAGATGTAAAAATATATCACAATGTGTTAGCAAACGCAGCTAAACAACATGTAAAAATGACAGCACATTCCGACCAAGTGGGATGTAAGGCCGGGTCGGCACTTAAATTCAGCCAGGACCATCCACTGTATTCACAGACGTAGAAGAGAAACTGCGTGGTCATTTCAAATGAGGCAGAAAAAAAATGACGAGACTCAAAATCAGCTCGCGGAGTTCCCGTCGTGGCTCAGTGGTTAACGAATCTGACTAGGAACCATGAGGTTGCGGGTTCGATCCCTGGCCTTGCTCAGTGGGTTAACGATCCGATGTTGCCGTGAGCCGTGGTGTAAGTTGCAGACACAGCTCGGATCTGGCGTTGCTGTGGCTGTGGCGAAGGCCGGCGGCTACAGCTCCCGTTAGACCCCTAGCCTGGGAACCTCCATATGCCGCGAGTGCGACCCTAGAAAAGGCAAAAAGACAAAAAAAAAAAAAAAAAAAAAACAAGATCCACTCACAACAAAAACTCTCAGCAGGCTAGGAACAGAAGGGAGCTTCCTTAACCTGATAAAGGCATCTGTTTAAAATGTACGGTTAACACCCTACTCGATGGCAAAAAATTGAATACTTTTCCTTAGAATCTGGTTTAAGGAAACGATGCTTGCTTGCAACATCAACCTGGAAAATAGTGCAACAAAAAAGAGAAAGGCATAAGGAATTACAGATAGGAAAGGGTAGCTAGAATCATATTTATTTGTAGATGTTATAATTGTTTATGTAAAAAAAAATCAAGGAATTTTAAAACAAAACACCTTGAACTAATGATAAAAAATTCAGCAAAGGCCGCAGAGTACAATCTCAACACACATCACCCTCATTGGGCACACTATATTAACAACAGATCAAAATTTATGGCTCAGTGCCATTCACAACTGCTCCAAAGAAAAGAAAATAAGTACACACTTAACAAAGCATGACAGGGTCTATATGCTGAAAATTACAATATGCTGACGAAAGAGCTCAAAGAAGACATTATGTGTTCCTGGATTATAAGACTCAACATAGTCAAAATGTCAGTTTTCCCCAATGTGAACTACAGGTTTAGTGCCATTTTGATAAAAAAATTTCAGTAAGATGTTTCTAGATGAGAAGCAGTTGTAAAACGTATACAGAAAAAAGGACAGGGCTGGGTTAGTCCCACGAGTCTGCAGAAGGGAAAGTGAGGTGGGGAGACATACCACCTGATTTAAGACTTATGGAAAATGTGATGTGGCAAAGGCAGCGTGGTATTGACAACAAGCTAGATACAAATCAATGAGGAAAACAGAGAGTCCAGAAGCAGAACCACACAAACACGGCCCGTTGATTTCTATGATCGGTGCAAAGGCAATTCAGTGGAGAAAAGGATGTGTTTTCAGCAAATGATGTTGAAACAACTGGACATCTGAAAGCAAAAAAATGAGCATTTATATACACATCTGTGTTGATCTATGAAAATTAACTCAAATGGATCAAAAATCTAAGTGAAAAATGTAAAACTCTAAATCTTTTAGAAGAAAACGTAAAAGAAAATGTTTTTGACTTTGGGTTAGAATATGAATTCATAGATATAACACCCAAAACACATATTATAGAAGAAAAATAGGTCAATTAGACTTCATGAAAATCAAAACCTTTGTTCTGCAAAGCACACTATTAAGAGAATGAAAAGATAAGCTACGGACTAAAAGAAAACGTCCGCAGGTCACGTATCTGGGGAAGCGCTTGCACGCAGAACGTGCACAGAACTCTCCATCAAACAGCCCCATGGATGAGATTCAAACAGACTTCTCATCGAAGAACTGTGGATGTCAAGTACGCACATAAAAAGATACTCAGCATTGCCTGTCACGGGGGGAATGCAAATTAAAACCCCAGTGTGAAACTGCTCTGCATTAACTAGAACAGCACAAAAGGAGGAAGAGAAGAAAAGAAGAGAAATAAAACACTTGACAGGACCAAGCGCTGGTGAGGAAGTTGAGCGGCTGGAACTGCCCTCTGTTACTGGCGGGAAAGTAAACAGCACAGCCGCTCTGGAAAGTGGTGCCTTCAAGCGGCTTCTTTTAAGGTTCAGCTCTGCAGTCCCGTCCCTTCGCACTCACCCTGAGGAAATGGAAACTTGTCTCACGGGAGGAGCTGCACGCGCTCTACCCCAAATCACCAACACCTGCATCTTTCAACAGGTGAGCGGACAGAGCTGTCCGGCCACACCGTGGAGCGGCCCGCAGAAAGCAGAAGGGCCACACTGTTCATGCGCGTCACAACTTGGATGACTCCAAGTACACCCCGCTGAGGGAAAGATGCGGGGGCTCGGCAAGCGAAGCTCCCGTGGCATTCTGCAAGAGACAAAACTTTAGAGACGGAGAAATGGGGGGGTTAGAAGTTTCGGGTGGAGGAGGGTGTTGGTTACAAAAAGGAAGCCCAAAGGAAATGTTTGGGGTAATGGGGCTGTTTTGTGTCCTCATCAAGGTGCCACTGAAGAAAAAAGTGGACTTTGTAGTGTGCAGGTAAGCTAATGAATTAACCGAATGAAGATGAAAAGGAAAGAGCACAGGTTTGTCAGCTTAAGAAATGCGTCGGTCTCGGCACTAACCACTCAGCCGACACCTCCAAGTCCTCTCCGGGGTCTCGCTTTTAACTTGCCGGTGTAAGCTCCGGGTTCAGATTCTGGGATCCGAGTTCCGTGCTAAGAATCTTGCACCCCAAACCAATGAGTTCCCAGTTCTAAATGTGAATTCTGATCTGTTTCACCGGCCCGATACGCTGCCTCCCTGGTCCTCTGCTCGTCTGAGGCCAGTTCCTGGCACAGAAGCCAGCAAACCCACTCCCAGGCGGCATCAAGCGCAGCGCCTGTTTTTCTGGGGCCCAGGAAGAGTGGGCTCTGTGTTAGACGGTTACACGAGCGCTCACGCGGTAGGCTCGGTCTGTCTCTCCCCCAGAGCCCAGAAGATTACCGTCCATCCCCGCAGGAGAGGCCGCGGCTCCTCGGGCGGACCCGACACCGGGCAGCCGGGTCACGCGGCTGGTCCCCGGCCCTTCTGTTAGCCCTGAGGTCATTCTGGCTGGAGTGCAGTCCCAGCCCGCACTCTTTTTCCTTGATTATCAGTAACACGTCACCCCAGCATCTTCCGGCAAAAAGGTGACGCTCGTTTTCTTCCCTTTACCAGTGACTTGGTCTTTTTGTCTTGACGACCAAACACTTTCTCTTCTCCTGCAAAGCTCACCAGTTTTGTTGCTGAGGGCCTCTGTGCTGGCCACTCGGGCGGTCTTCCCAGCACCTGATGAACTCTTTCAACACACATTTTCAGCTGACTTCTCTTCTTCCAGGAAGTCCTCCTGGTTCTCGCCCGCGGCCCTGGTCTTGGTCCCGACCCGCGTGACACCCTCCATGGGTCTGTGCCATCTCCACCACTTCCCCACAATCCTCTCCTCCTCTCCCTGCGATTTTTAGTTTAAAATTTTTCTGCTTTTATTTTATCTCCCTTAAGTCAATATCCATTGAGATTTTCATAGTTGTCTTGCTTCTGGTTTAGTCTTCTTTGAATTTTAAAAATATTTTAAATTTTCCTGAGTTTAGTCACTTGTCTTTTCAAATAAATATTCATTTTCCCCAATCACTTTACTTCTAAGTTGTTCCAAATTATGTAGTTCTTTCATCATTTTGTTTCTTTTTATCACATTGTTTCTTTCCTTCCTTCCTTTTTTTTTGTCTTTTTAGGGCTGTACCCACAGCATATGGACGTTCCCAGGAGGCTAGGGGTTGAACTGGTGCTGCAGCTGCCAGCCTACTCCGCAGACACAGCAACGTGGGATCCAATCTCCATCTGTGACCTACACCACAGCTCACGGCAACCTCAGACCCTTAACCCACTGAGCGAAGCCTGGAATCAAACCCACGTCGTCATGGATACAAGTCGGGTTGGTTTCCATTGCGTCTATGGGAACTCCTTGTTTATCATGCTGTTTCCTCTCGGCTCCTTCTGAGTGTTAGGTTATGGTCGTCATCTGCTTTCTGTTATGTCCCACCGCCGGGGTAGCTGAATTTAAAGACGCCCCATCCCTGGTTCATGTCAGAGGCTAGCCCACAAACCGCTTCCGAGCTCACTTCAGGAATTAGAAAATGAACCACTTGAAAGGATCCAGTTAATATTCACCAAAAATAATAAATCGACTTCTGAATGTGTAAACCACAAAACTGAAAACTACTAAAAATTGAAAGGTATCTGTTTATGCTTCTTTGATATTCTGCAACAAATCTTTATTTATTCTTCCAATACCTATGGCTAATTCTACTACTCAAGGGCATCAAACTAATCATTTGACTACTTAAATAACTGATATGATGTTTATTTGAAGAAACTAAATGAAATTCATTTTTGTGTGAAACCTGCCACTGGGTTTTATATCCTGTGGGTCTGCACAAAAATGGAGAAAGACCTCATGCACTAAAAGATTAAGTGGGGAAGTAGAGTCTTTTTCTTTTTATGGCCACACCCACATCATATCAGAGCTACAGCCGCCAGCCTACACCCAGCCACGGCAAAACAGGATCTGAGCTGTGACTGCAACCTACACCACAGCTCGCGGCAATGCCACATGCCCGACCCAAAGAGAGAAGCTAGGGATCGAACCCGCATCCCGATGGATACTATTTGGATTAGTTTTCGCTCAGCCACAACGGGAACTCTGGGGAAGTGGATTTAATGGAGATCAGCAGAAAAATAATTCCAGGCAAGCAGAAGAAGCGGGTAGAAAGAGTAGCAAATACTTATTTGCCTTTTGCTCCGAGATCCAAGAGGGGCTGGTGCTGGGCAGCGCAGGCCACGCCCCCCATGGGTGGGACTGCCCACCTGCGGTCTGGATTTCAGCTCCCGACCCCCCAACCCCTGCCTCCACACTCTCCCTCGGAGCCCCTGGTGTGGACAGCCAACCTCAGGCCCATCAGCTCTTTGCTCAAACACCTGCGCTGAGAGCTGGGACCCGCCCAGTGCCACGTCCCCGTCCTGCCCCCCGCTTGCTGGTCTCCACGGCGCTCTTCATCCTTTGGGCATTTTCTCTGCGGGGCGTGTCACCTGTGCACCCCTCGGGGCTAAGAAGAGGGGTGTCAGCCAATCCCAAGCCCGTGTCTCAACACCCTCGAAGCTGGCGAGGATTCAGGTGTGCATCTGTGCGCCAGGCTGGGCCCCACCCGAGTGCCAGGTGTAGCCGCCTCACTCGGACTTCAAAGGTCCAGGAGGAAAGGGCTGCAAACAGGTGAGTCAGCCTCATTGTTTGCAATCTGAAAAACCAATCAGGTCCAAAGTAAAAATATTTATTTAATGAGCCAAAATATGTGGCTAATTGGTTTTTGAAAGGCTATTGCTTCCTGCTCCTTGAGACTGAAAAGAAGCCTTTGAACAAAATCATTAGTAGAGACAGAGTACTGAAAACGGTTATTTGAGGTGAAAGAAGTACAGAACACAGCACGCTCCGCGGCAGACAACTCGGTCTCCCCCTGGGCCCCCAGGACGGCGGACCCCCGGGTGCCAGGAAGCCGGAAAGTGTGCTCTTGGGCCCCGCGGCGCAGGCTGGCGACAAGGTGACCCGCCCCCTCCCTCTGGCGTCGCGGGGTCTCTCTGGGAGCTGGTCTCCCTCTGCGGAGAAGCGCCAGGCCAGGGGTCAGGGCTGGGTGTGGGCGGCCGCAAGCGGCTGGTTTCTTGGGCGTCAGTTCACCCCGCTGGAAAACGGGTGTGAGCGCGGGAACCCCTGTGGCTGTTCGTCCAGAAAAGACCTGCTCCGTGGCTGACAAAGCCCCTCTCGGGCCTCCGGGGGTGCAGGGTAGGGCGCCCCTGAGACGTGAGAGGACGCGGGCCCAGGACCCTCTGCGCACGTGCAGATCCCCGTGACGGCGAGGACCCGACCCTGGATGCTCCTCCCAGATGAAAGCAGCCGCGCTCCTGGCGCCGCCCCAGTCCCTCGGGGCCCACCTCCACCTGCCCTGCGGGAGCGACGACATCCCAGCTGGCTCTGCGTTTTACCGCTACCAGATGGGGCGCGTGTGCGCGGGCTCCCGGGGCGGCCGTGACAAATCTCCCCAGACGGGGGCGCGGCGGTGGGGGCGGCAGGACCAGGGTCACCGCCTCTCCCCCACCTCCGCCTGTCTTCTCTGGCTCTTGTAAAGGTGACTTAAGGGGCGTTTACGGCCCACCCGAATAATCCAGGATGACATGTAAGGTCACATCCCGAGTTTTGCATGGATTCTGTCAGTGAAAAGGGGGCATTTTTCAGTTTACAAAAGTTTTCCCAAATAGCCTCAGGTCCACACTCTCCAGTAAACCATAAGCAGCGCGAAGACAGCACTCCCCTTCCGCTCAGGTTTTGTTTCTCTGAAGCTCCTGAGACTTAGTCTGCGTTGACTGTTTACTTCAACTACTGATAACATTAACGACAAAGCGCAGGGGGACGGAGGCCAGACTTCCCACCGACTTAGTGCTGGGAAACCAGGTAAGTTTCAAGTTCTGTTCCTACTTCAGCCTGGTCGCTCCATCGTCTGCACAACGTCTGGATTTGGCCAGCCTGGACCCCCACTCAGAACCACGTGCCACCCGAGCCCCTCCTCCTCTCTGTCGAGCCTTGGACACGTGGGGCCCCGCGCTCCACGCTCTGCTGGGATCGCCCACCTCCAGGCCCCTCCCCTCCCTCCTCCAGGACCGCGTCTTGTCTCCGCCCTTTGGCAAAGTCGCCTCTACACCTCCGCCCTTAGCCGCGTCCCACGGATCTTCCACACAGGCTTCATCCGCTCCCCCGACAGAGCCCAGGATGCACGGCGGTGGCGACAGCCACTCCACTCTAGTCCTTTCTCACTGAGCCAGGGGGCTGGAGGGCCAGGGACTGGCATCAGTTTGGAGTCCGGGTTGGGCACCTCTGCGACGCCAGCTTCTTTTCCTGTCATTGTCCCAAGGTGGCTGCTGCAACTCCAGGCGTCACAGCCGCGTCAAGGCAGGAAGAAGGGGGGCATGGCACGTGTCGCCTACACTTATTCCTTTTTCCGGAAAATCAAAACTTTACCCTAAATGCCGCTGTGGCCTCCTGCCTACTTATTATCGGCTGGAAGCAGCCAATCACAGCTGCAAGAGACAAGGGGAAGTCTTCTGTCCCCGCCTTGGACATGTGCAAGGTTGTAGAGGGCTGGGAGCCACCGGTCCCCTCAAGAGCCCTGCTAATTTTTTTCTAGAGATGAGAAATCTGGGTTTGGAGAACAGCCCAAGATGGAGCCGTGCTGCCTGCAGGGGCTGCTTCTCGCCCCCAGCTGCTGCAGTACAGAAAGACAGGCCCCGCTGTCCTGCCTCCCTACTTTCAGAACAGGTGGAAGCTTCCATTTTCCTGAGACATCTCAGGTTTTTAGGTGTCGGCAACTGTGGAAGCAGCTGGCGTCTGCTTCCTCTTTCCCAGGCCTCGCTAGACGCAGGTGCTCACAGACACTCGTCAGTGAGGCAAAGCTCTGTTCTCTGGGTCTAGAGGAGCTAGTGAGGGCATCAGGCGTTCACGCAGGCCCCCAGCCTGCCGCCCCGTTTCCCTCCCAGCAGCCCCCGAGGCCCCCCTGCAGCTCACCTCACACTTCAGATGGCGGTTACTTGGCCAAAAGCATCGACGGCCCACAGATACTGGCCTTGACCCTGCGCAGAAAAAGCCTTGGGAAGGGCTCTTTTGTCCAACATTCGAGAAGAACCAGCCAGCAGCTGTCATCGGTCAGACACTTCTTCACCCGGTCCAGGGTGTAAGGCAAGGCCGCAGAGCCCTGGCCGCTGGGCGGTGCCTCGCACGGGACCAGGGCAGACTGGCTGTCAGAGGCGGGGGGTGCGTGTGACCGAGTGCGTGTGTGCGTGCAGGGGAGCCCAGAGATGTGTTCTTGAGGGTCTCCAGGCTCACGGGGGCTGCTGCCTCCCGTTCGGAGGGCTGGTACAGCTGCAACACAGGCCTGGGCTCGAATCTGCTCTGGCGTTTGGTCCAAAGGCACCCAGCTGGCTGGTGTTTCCGTGTGGTGAGGGGACAGTGACGTTCACCCCAGGACAGAGGGGTGTCAGCTCATGACAGCTCGCCCAGCGCTTCAGGAGCGTACAGCCAGCACCCCAGCCACTCTGCTTCTGGGGCCTGGACGAGCTCCCCTCTCCTCCCGCCTCCGCCCCTTCCCAGCTGAGGCCAGTCCAAGTGTAGGAGAAGTCCAGGATGTGCCCTGGGGGCCCCCTCTGGCCGCCCCTCCCACAGTGCTGACACGTGTCCGTCCTGGGGTCTCTGTCGCCAACCTCTTCCTTGAGATGGGCTGACCCTGCAGTTGGGGGCTCAAGTCTGATGGGCCTGGAAGACCCCCTAGAATGTCCTAGAAAGGTGTGGAGGGCTCGAGACCAAGCTGCCCAGCCTGAAGTGACGGGCAGCAGGAGGAAGCAGTGGTGTTTGAGTGTGGACTGTGCCCTGGCTGACAAGCTGCTTTTCTTGGGGGACAGTGACAGAAGCCTTTGTTTGCCTCTGTTTACTTCTGAACGCCAGGATATTTGCCGACTGTTTCTAGCCTCCTGGCTGCAGCAGTTCCACTCAGGGGCACCTGGTTGGTGACCACATGCCCAGCCTCAGAAGTCCCAAGTCCCTCCTGGGTCGTGCAGGGTGCCGAACACTGGGCGGTTTCTGGACTAGAGCTGTTACGTGACAGTCTTGATTCAATATATTACTGAGTGCTTTGCCGGTCTCAGTCAGTGACTCAGGCCCCAGGAGGCCTCGTGCAGGTTGGAAGCCCTCCCCTGCTCGGGGAGGTCTGGCCGCCCTGATGCCTCACCTGTGCCTCAGCCCTCCGCGTACACCCTGTACCTCTCGCTGAACCCCCGTTCCTATACCCCGTCTACAGCCCCCCCCCCGGCTGTGACAGTCAGGGCTGAGGTGAGAAGTACCGGGGCACCCCCAGACACCAGGAGACCCAGGAGGGAGGGGCAGCCTCAGACCCAGAACGGAGATCTCTGAAGGTGAGACACAGGACAGCGAACCCCGGGTCAGCTGAGTCTCAAAGTCAGACTCCTACTTCATCATTTGGAAACTGAGGGTGGAGACAGAGGAACACCCCTAGTGATTTGACTGTAGCAGGAGAGCACTGCCCCCCATTTGAGGGCCGCCCCGCCGTCCCCCACAGAAGCCGGGGCGCCCCGAGCCCAGGACTCAGGCAACTCTAGGGCTGGGTAGGGTTCCCAGGTGAGGCACGTCCTCAGGTGAGGCGAGGTCTACAGGTGGGGAGGGTCCCCAGGTGATCCGGGCATCCTTGGCCGCTTCCCCACACCCGCCGGGGGTCCTCGGCCCCGCCCCACGCGGCCCCGCCCCACGCGGCCCCGCCCACCCAGGCCCCGCCCCACGCGGCCCCGCCCCACGCGGCCCCGCCCCACCCAGGCCCCGCCCACACGCGGCCCCGCCCCACCCAGGCCCCGCCCGCACGCGGCCCCGCCCACGCCCTCAGTCCCTGCGCGCAGGCGCTGGCGGGCACGGGCAGGTGCGCGCCGTTTGAAAGCATGGCGCCGGCGGGGCGGCTGGTGCTGTGTGAGGAAAAGATCCGGGAGAGGAGCGGCCTGGCGCCTCACTGCGACCTGGGTGCGCGCCGGGCGGCGGGCGGGCGGCGCTGGCCGGGGGCACGAGCTTTCGGTCCCCGGGTCTGCGGTCGGTCAGGCCCGAGGTGCCGAAACACGACTGCGCGGCCCCCGAACGGTCGCGGGCCTCGAGGGTGAGGGAGCGGGTGGGTCGGGCGCCGGGGTCCAGAGTCCAGGCGGGGAGAGGGTGGGTCGGGGGTCCGGGGGCGGGTGGTCGCGGGCCGGGCCGAGGGCGGGGGCGGGGGTAGCGGGTGGGTCGCGGGCCGGGCCGGGGCCGGGCCGGGGGCGGTGGGGAGCCCCTAGTGCGGTGGGGCCAGAGCCGCGGTGGGGGTCAGGGGTCGCCCTCGGGGAGCGTGGGGAGCGAGGGACTGGACCCCGCTCCGAGGGAGGTGGGGACCCGGGGTGCTGAGCCCTTTCAGGAGTGCTTTTTGCATTACTTGATAAGACCGCTTGGGTAACAAAGTGGATTAGGCTGGTTTTCTAATAAAGCTTGAACCGCCGTCCTTTCTGCGTACGCGCCGGTCCTCCTTTTGTAGGTGTTTTCCTGGACGCGGCCCCTCCTGTGCAAGGGTCTCCGTACCTGTGCTCGTGAGGGATATTGGTCGCTAGTTTTCTTTGTTCCAGTTTTTGTCTGGTTTTGGCATCAAGGTAATGCCGAGCTCATGCAATAGGTGGTAAGTTGCCTTTTCTGTTTTCTAGAAGAGCTTGTGTAAAACTGATGCTAATTTTCCAGTTAAACCTTATGCGCCTGGAAATTTCTGTATTTGAAACTTTTAAATGATCCAGTTGCTATAGAATTATTCATGTTATCAACTTCATTTTAGGTGAGTTAGAGTTGTCTGGGGTTTAATGAAAAGAACTGATCGTTTTTATCCAAGTTGTTAGACTTACGTGTGTAGAGTTTGTGGTGTTTCTTTATCAGCCTGTTAATACCTCTGCGGTCTGCAGTGACACTTCTTCTATTCGTGCTGTTGGTCACTTTTGTCTTCTCTTTCTTGGTCTTTCTAGAGGTTTATTAATTGTATTGATCTTTTCGATGAGCCAACTTTGGAGTTTTCTCCATTCGTTTTCTGCTTTCAGATTTTACTGATTCTACATTCTTTATTCTTCTTTCTACTGCTTTGCATCTGCTTGCTTTTCTTTTTCTCAGTTCAGCAGATGAAAGTTTAGATTACTAATTTGAGGCCTTTTTATATAATGTAAACTTTTAGTACTATAAATTTCCCTCCAGGCGTTCCCGTCCTGGCTCAGCAGTTAAGAATTCTGACCAGCAACCATGAGGATGCAGGTTCCATCCCTGGCCTCGCTCAGTGGGTTAAGGATCCAGTGTTGCTGTGAGCTGTGCTGTAGGTCGCAGATGCAGCTCAGATCCCAAGTTGCCGTGCCTGTCTGTGGTGTAGGCCGGCAGCAACAGCTCCAATTAGACACCTAGCCTGGGAACCTCCATATGCCACGGGTGTGGCCCTAAAAAGCAAAAAAAAAAAAAAATAATAATAATAATTTCCCTCTAGGCACAGCTTTAGCAGCATCTACAAGTTTTGTTGTATTTTCATTTTCATTGTTTACTCTTTGTCATGATTTCTCTTGACTTCCTTTTTGACCTATAGATTATTCAGAAGTGTTTTTTCTTTTTCACATGGAAATTTTCTTAGTTTTTTTTTTCTTTCTTTCTGTTATTGATTCTGGTGTGATTCCATAACAGTCAGAAAACATACTCTAGGGAGTTCCTGTTGCGGCTCAGTGGTAGTGAACCTGACTAGTAGTATCAATGAGGACTCAGGTTCCATCCCTGGCCTCCCTCAGGGGGTTAAGGATCCCTAATTGCCATGAACCATGGTGTAGGTGGCAGACACAGCTTAGATCTGGTGTCGCTGTGGCTGTGCTTAGGCCAGCAGCTATAGTTCCTATGCCACCTCTAGCCTGGGAACTGACTTATGCCATGGGTGCCTCCTTAAAAAGAAAAAAAAGCGTACCAAAACAAAAAAAGAAAGCGTACTCTGTATGATCGTTATTGCTTTAAATTTGTTGACGTTTGTCTTATGGCCCAAGACCTGGTCTCTGTTGGTGGTTCCAAGAGCAGTTGGGTGGAAGGAAATGCGTGCTGTTACTGACTGGAGTGTTAGGTAAATGTCCGTGTGACCCTGTTGACTTACGATGTTGTTCAGGTCTTTATGGCCTTGCTGAGTTTCCGTTTAGTGATTCTGCTAATTACCAGAGAGTATTGAAAATTTTAACTGGAGGAGTTCCCATCGTGGCTCAGTGGTTAACGAATCCGACTAGGAACCATGAGGTTGCGGGTGCGATCCCTCGCCTTGCTCCGTGGGTTAAGGATCCAGTGTTGCCGTGAGCTGTGGTGTAGGTCGCAGACACGGCTCAGATCCCACGTTCCTGTGGCTGTGGTGTAGGCCAGCAGCCACAGCTCCTGTTAGACTCCTAGCCTGGGAACCTCCGTATGCCACAGGTGCAGCCCTAGATAAGGCAGAAAGACAAAAAAAAAAAAAAAAATTCCAACTGTTATTGTGGATTTGACTGTTCTGTTTTCACTTCTTGCATTTTGAAACTGTGCTATTTAGTGCATACATTTTTAGGATTTTTATGTCATCTTTTTGGAGTGATCTCTGTGGCATATGTAGTATTTCTCCTTATCCCTGATAATTTTCTATATTGAGACATCTGTTTTATCTGATATTAATGTAGCCACTCCAGCTTTCTTTTGTTTGGTGTTTGCAGGGCGTATCTTTACCCATCTGTTTACTGTTTCATTTTTAAACCTACCTATATCATAATATTTGAAATGCGTTCCTTGTATATTATTTTTATACACTCTGCCAGTTTCTGTCTTTTAGTGTATCATTTACATTTAATGTAAGTATTTTTTAAGATTTTTATTTTTTCCATTATGGTTGGTTTACAGTATTCTGTCAGTTTGTACTGTACAGCAAAGGGACGCAGTCTATATATGTATACATTCTTTGTCTCACGTCCCCTATCATGCTCCATCATAAGTTAGTGCCCTGTGCTGTACAGCAGGATCTCATTGCTTATCCACTCCAAATGCAATTGTTTGCATCTATTAACCCCAGAATCCCTGTCCATCCCACTCCCTCCCCATCCCCCTTGGCAACCACAAGTATGTTCTCCAAGTCCATGAGTTTCTTTTCTGTGGAAGGTTTCATTTGTGCCATATATTAGATTCCAGGTATAAGTGGTATCACATGGTATTTGTCTTTCTCTTTCTGACTTACTTCACTTAGTGTGAGAGTCTCTAGTTCCATCCATGTTGCTGCAAATGGCATTATTTTTCCTTTTTCATGACCGAGTAGTAGTCCATTGCATATATATATATACTACATCTTCTTAATTTATTCATCTGTCAACCTAAATGGACATTTAGGGTTGTTTCCATGTCTTGGCTATTGTGAATAGTGCTGCAGTGAACATACGGGTGCATGTGTCTTTTTCAAGGAAAGTTTTGTCCGGATATATGCCCAGGAGTGGGATTGCTGGGTCATATGGTAGTTCTCTATTTAGTTTCCTGAGGTACCTCCATACTGTTTTCCATAGCGGCTGTATCAATTAACATTCCCACCAACAGTGTAGGAGGGTTCCCTTTTCTCCACACCCTCTCCAGCATTTGTTATTTGTAGACTTACTCATGAAGGCCATCTGACAGGTATGAGGTGATACCTCATAGTAGTTTTGATTTGCATTTCTCTAATAATTAGTGATGTTGAGCATTTTTTCATGTGCCTGTTGGCCATCAGTATATCTTCTTTGGAAAAACGTCTTTTCAGGTCTTTTGCCCATTTTTCAACTGGGTTGTTGCTTTTTGGTGTTGAGTTGTGTAAGTTGTTTGTATATTTTAGAGATTAAGCCCCTGTCAGTTGCATCATTTGAAACTGTTTTCTCCCATTCTTTAGGTTGTCTTTTGTTTTTGTTTTTTTGTTTGTTTTTTATGGTCTCCTTTGCTGTGCAAAAGCTTGTCTGTTTGATTAGGTCCCTTTGGTTTATTTTTGCTTTTATTTCTGTTGCCTTGGGAAACTGACCTAAGAAAAAACATTTGTACAATTTATGTCAGAGAACACTTTGCCTGTGTTCTTTCCTAGAAATTTTTTGCTGTTTTGGGGGACTGCACCTGCACTATATGGGTTTCCAGGCTAGGGGCCAAATTGGAGTTGCAGCTGCCAGCCTACACCACAGACACAGCAATGTGGGATCCAAGCCTCGTCTGCGACCTACACCACAGCTCATGACAACACCAGAGCCCTGGCCCACTGAGTGAGGCCAGGGATCGAACCTGCATCTTCGTGCATACTAGTTGGGTTCATTTCCACTGCACCACAACGGGAACTCCCTGAAGGTTGTTTTTGATGGACATGGATTTGGGGATTGAAAGTTGTTTTCCTTCAGCACTTGAAAAAACTGACAGCTCTTTGTTCAGACCCCATGGTTTCTAAAGCCTCTGCCATGGGAACTGTTTTCCAGAGGGAAAAACAACTTTTCTCTCCCTCTTGTTGCTCTCAAGATTCTTTCTATAGGAGTTCCCATCATGGCTCAGTGGTTAACGAATCCGACTAGGAACCATGAGGGTGCGGGTTCGATCCCTGGCCTTGCTCAGTGGGTTAAGGATCTGGCGTTGCCATGAGCTGTGGTGTAGGTTGCAGACGTGGCTCGGATCCCACGTTGCTATGGCTGTGGTGAAGGCCGGCCTCCACAGCTCCTGTTAGACCCCTAGCCTGGGAACCTCCATATGCCACGGGTGCGGCCCTAGATAAGGCAAAAAGACAAAAAAAAAAAAGGATTCTTTCTTTTCATTCATGTTCAGAAGTTTGATTCCGATGTGTCAGGTTTTGCCTTTATTCTGTTTGGGGTTTTCTCAACTTCTTAAATATGTAAGTTTATGTATTTTTTCCATTTTGGGAAGTTTTTAGCCATTATTTCTTTAATTTAAAATTTTTATTTTTAGACATACAGTTTTTCTCTTCTAGAAATTCTAGTTGAAACTCCATTGGGACCCCAATGACCTGAATATTAGATTTCTTATTCTTCTTCCATAGGCCCCTGAGGCTCCATTCATTTTTTTGGGGGGGGGGTCTTTTTTCTCTCTGTTGGTCAATATATCTTTGCAGTTACTCTCCTTGAATTTTTTCCTCTATCATCTTCATTCTATTATTGAACTAATCCCATGGTTTTGTGTTTGTTTCAGTTATTGTATTTTTCATTTCTGAAATTTCTATTTGTTTCTTTATATTTTCTGTTTCTTTGCCAAGAATTCCTCTTTTCCCATTTGTTTCAAGAGTGTTCATAATTATTAAATCAGTTGCTTAAAAATTCTTATTTGATAATTCTGATTTCTTTCATTTCAGTGTTGGTGTCTCTTGATTAAAGTTTTCTCTCCTTCAGTTTTAGACTTTCCTAGTTCTTGATCATCTCTGACTGGTCACTGGGACTGGGTCTCTGCTTCCTCTGTAAGTCTTGCTGCTCAGCATGGGCACGGCCCGGGTGTGGCCTTGTGCTGAAGCGGAGGCCAGGCCCCGTCACAGACACAGTCTCGGCAGGCTGCTCATGACAACGAGTCCAGTGCAGTAGCTGGGTCCACTCCCCTGGTCCTGGTCCTGGCCACCGTGCAAGGCCAGGTGTACGAGGTGCGGTTTTCCTTGGTGTTGAGCTAGAGTGGGGCTGAGGTCGTCAGAAGTCCGTCCTGGGAGGCCACCCTCCCTGGTCCTCTGCTCAAGGACAGCAGGCTTACCCTTGTCTTTTGGTCAGTGTCCACTGGTGTTTCTGGGTGGCCAGCTTCTCTGTCACTCAGAGCAGAATGTGTAGGAGGCCGACCCAGACCAGCCCAGGGCCCTCTGTGCTCGACCATTTCCTTGAGGTCCCTAGACAGTCGGCCTCTGTCCCCACCCTTCAGAGTCGCCTAGCGCCTGCTTCCCATGTTGTCCCAAGGTTTTTGGCCTAACACGTGGGAAGGAATAGGGTGAAATGTGTCCTGTCTTGTCTGGAATAGAAGCATGAAAAGCCAGTTTCAGATTTAATCAAGACGTATTTTGGGGGTTCCCATTGTTTCTCAGTGGTAGTGAACCCCACTGGTGTGCATGAGGACCTGGGTTTGATCCCTGACCTCGCTCAGTGGGTTAAGGATCCGGCGTTGCCGTGATCTGTGGTGTGGGTCCCAGACAAGGCTCAGATCCCATGTTGCTGTGGCTGTGGTATAGGCTGGCAGCTGCAGCTCCAATTCGACCCCTAGCCTGGGAACTCCAAATGGTGCGGCCCTAAAAAGACAAAAAAGAAGACATGTTTTGAAACATAAAAGTTACCAGGAAAATACTTGTGTACCCAAACACAAAGTGTCCTTTTCATCACAGAAACTTATTTTTGTGGTGACACTTGTTTAGCGTTTGCTTGCTGGCCTGCTGTGTAGAGACGCTAGGCGCACCCAGCCTGCAGCTGCCCCTCACCCGAAAAAGGGCACGGAGAGGTCAGGGCAGCTGCAGGATGGTTTTTGGACTGTGATCTGGACACAGGCCCGCAGGCCGTGGGGCCAAGCAGCCAGATGCAGAAGCAGGAACCCCCTTAGGAGAGGGGAGAAGTAGGCAGTCGGGAGCAGGGCCTGGGCCTGAGACCCCTTTGGAGGTAAAAAGCTAAGACTTTAAATGTAATTCTTTTTAACACTGATGTTCAGACTTCAAGTGAGGTGTACTTACATTTGTGAGTTCTCAGATTATGAAGTTACTGTTTCTTAATTGTAATTATTTTCAGTGAAATAATATAATCTCCTGATTTTCTATTCTTAGCTGAACTTCAGTCATTATCTATCCCTGGAACTTACCAAGAAAAGATCACTCATCTAGGACGTTCTTTCATGAACTTAATGAATCTAAAATCTCTGGATCTTTCACGAAACTCCTTGGTTAGTCTAGAGGTAAGTTTTAGGTTTGTTTCTTAAAAGAAAATGTATTGCTGTTAGTAGCAGGGTTAAGTACGTTTACAGCAAAAAGTGCAGTCTGTTTTTATGACTGTGTTTGTGGCTCTTGTAAACGTGCGCTTCGCAGTGATCGCAAGTGCTGCGCTGGCCCCGTGTGTTCGCCAAGAGCTGGGCTCTCGTGCGCAGCGCTGCGTCTCCACCTGCCCCGACGACGCAAGCACAGCTCCGCGGCCGCGGCGGGGCCTTTAAAGGGAGGGCGGAAGACTCGCGTGTGGGTGCCCATCGCCCTTCCCCTTGTCAGCTGTGCTTTTCCTCGGCCACCTGCACGTCACATCTGCGTCCATCTGAGGCCCTTGACTGGCCGCGTGTGTCACTGGGCAGACGCTGGTTCGTCACTCAGGCGAAATCGAGTTGCGAGTGTTGTGTGGACGCTGCCCCGGCCAGTATGGGGAGAAAGGAGGGCGGGACGCGGCGGCCCGAGAGCACGGCGCTTCAGTGCCCCTGACCCGGGCCGAGAGCCCGCTCGGGGCCAGGTGTGCGTCCCAGCGCTCACCCCGTGGCAGGGGCGCTGACCCCGAGGGCAGGGGCGCCGGTAGTTCCGGCGACGGGCTGTGTACGGGGCGAGTGCGGGTGGGGCGGGCCTTAGCGTGGCGTGCGGAGGACCCACGGGTGGTCCTGCCGTGTGGACGGGCTTGGCTGCTGCGCACGCACGCCGGCCCCCGCGGCCGCCTGCTGAGGCCTGTGCGGCGCGCGTGCCCTGTTGGTTGCGCTGACGCTGTGTGCGTCCGCCGGGGCATCGAGCACCTGACAGCGCTGCAGAGTCTCAGCCTCTACTACCACCGCGTCTCCTCGCTGGCCGAGGTCTTCCGGCTGCACTCCCGGCCGGCGCTCTCGGACGCGGACCTGCGGCTGAACCCCGTGGTGAAGAGCGAGGCCGACTACCGCCTCTTCGTCGTGCACGTGCTCCCGGGGCTCAGGCGGCTGGGTAGGCGGCCGCGCCGTTGGCCCTCCCGGAGAGGGAAGCTGAGTCCTGCTGTCGCGGGAGAGCTGCCGGGAAGATGGCAGGGCCCAGGTGCGGGCCAGCTCTGCTTTCTAGCGGTTCCCAAACTCTTAGCAGCCTGCCTCCTCGCGTCGCCCTGGCCCTGCACCCGCTCTGCAGAACACAGGGTGAGAAAGTCTTTGTGCGCAAGAGCGTGTGAGGTCCTGCTGGCGGGTGCAGTCGCCGCTTTGGCTCAGTGGCCGTGTTCCTAAGAGAACCGGATCTCGCAGGCTGAGCTTCCAGGGTGCCCACAGCCTTGCTCACCAGTAGGCGGTGCCTGGGGAGCCAGATCCCCTTCCCACCCGCTGCTCTGTTCCCAGAAGTCTCTCTGCGGTGACCGGTGTGACTGGGCACTGCCGACGCCACCCCCCCACGTGCCACATCACACTGCCAGGGGGAGCTGGGCTGTGAGCTGGGGGGCAGGCTGGCCACGCAGACCCTGGCGAAGGTAGGTCCTAGCGTCTTGGACCCAGTCCTCTTTGGGAAGTGCCAAGGAGTAGCCACTTGGGAGTGTCTGGCAGTAGGTGGTCCTCCTGTGCCCCCCGTGGTGGTCGGCGTGGCCTCTGGGCAGCCTGGCTGCACTGTTGGGCCGTGTCTGCCTGGGCCTGGCAGCACCAGCCCCCAAAAGCACACTCTTTAGTTTCAAACCTACTTAGAATTTCCATGTTTAATTTTAATTTTTAGGTACTTGGGAGGATTAGGTGTTCTCTTATTTAACTAATAAGTGTCTGTGAAGCAATTGAATTTGGCTCTTTTTCAGAAGCATCGCAGTCCTTCTAAGACGTGTGTGCAGTCTGCAGTCATAAATCATGACTTTCCTTTTGTCATAAAAGTTTAGATTCAGGAGCTCCCGTTGCGGCTCAGCAGGTTGAGATCATGATACAGTGTCTGTGAGGTTGCGGGTTCATCCCTGGCTTCAGTGAGTTAAGGATCCGGCGTTGCCATGAGCTGTGGTGTAGGCTGCAGACGCGGCTCGGAGCCTGTGTAGCTGTGGCTGTGGTGTAGGCCAGCGGGGGCAGCTCTGATCCGACCCCTAGGCTAGGAACCTTCCCTGTGTCATGCGTGCAGCCATAAAAGGGAAAAACAAGTTTAGATTCAGAGTCTGCAGGGCTTGTGTGGAGGAAGAAGGTGGACTCGTTCCACACGTGCTTCTGGATGTGAGAAGGGAGTCTGCTGTTGGAGTCGGGGAACTCAGAGGGGGCACCCCACACAGGCCTGGGAGGGGGCTGCATTGAGGAGGGTCTGGGGTTGGGGAGAAGGTGGCTGCGTTTGCTTGAGCCGTCCTGAGTGTGGGTTTAGCGGGAGCCGTCCAGAGAGGGGACGGGGAGGCGACTCAGCGAAGTCCAGGCGAGGTGGTGGGGTCCTGGTTGTTGGCCCAAGGCCCGTCCAGGCTGGGGGAAGCCCGCAGCCAGGACAGCGGCTCTGAGAGCATGGCAGTGTCGCGCCTGCTGGGACGTGGGCCCCAGGCACCGCCTCCTTGCCCGCCCGTCACTGCCATGGCGCGCCTCTCGGGCGCCGTGAGGACCTCTGTGCCGGCCATGGCAGGTCCTCCAGGACAGCTCCAGCGCTTGGAGGGAGCCCCCTGCGCTTCTGAGGAGGCGCCGTTGTGGACGAGTGGGTTCTCTCGGGCCCAGGACACACGTGGGGACACTTCAGCTTGGCTGCACCTCCTGTTCCAGTCCCGAGGAACTCAGGATGCAAAGCACGGCTGGGACCGCCTCCCTCGGGCGTGGGCTGGGTCCTCCGTGTGGTCTGTGTTTAGTTAAGGGAGGGAGACGGGGGACGTGCCTGCGTGTGAGCTGGCGTGTGAACCGGCGTGTGCGTTTTCTTTCTTGCCCCCAGGGCATCCGAGGCCCCAGCCTGGTGCCAGCCGCCGGCCCTCTGGGAGCCCCCAGAGCCCAGCCCTGCTTTCCTGGGTCTGCCCCCTGCTCTGGGGGACGCCATGGTGGGGTCAGCCCGAAGGGGCGGGACGGCCCCAGAACAGGGGCCGCCATCCCGGTCACGTGTCACGCGCGGGCCAGGGCCCCTTCACCCCCGAGGGAGGCCGGCGGGCGGGTGCCCCGTGGGGTTTGGGCACAGGTGCCCCGTGGCCACCTCTGCTAGTTTCTCTGTGGCGTCTTCTCCCCCAGATGACCGGCCCGTGAGGGAGAGCGAGCGCACGGCGTCCCAGCTGCATTTTGCCTCGGAGGACTCGCTGGGCTCCAAGCAGAGCTTCCCGGCTCTCTTCAGAGTCGAAAGGTACGAGCAGGATCAAGAAGAGGGTTGAGTGTTGAGGGAAGGATACAGGCTGGCGATGCAACTAGAGCCGTAAACCTTGCTGCATGCTGATGGCCTCAGAGCTGCCCGGGAGAGAGCAGGGAACACCCGGGTACCCGGGGCTCCAGCAGACCCTGGGCCCTCTCTCTCCCTTGGCCACGTTTTCTCTATGTTACTTTTTAAAATTAAAATGTTTAATAATGTGGTATCTGGAAAATACGTAGCACCGAAGGCCTATGGTGGGAAGGGCAGTCCCGCGCCGGCTCCCGGCCTGCTTCTCCCGGGCAGCCGTGTTCCTCCTGTCATTATTTCTGCTTCCGGGCGCCATCTGAGTCGCTCTCTGATCTGAAAATGACGCAGACACTTCTCACGCCTGGCTGTGCGTGCCTGGAGCAGGCCCGAGAGGCCGGAGTCCCCCTTTACCCACCCGCCGGCACTGTGGTCGAACTTTTTGACCAATGTTATTTGGAAGTATGTCGTTTAATCTCCAGGTTTATTTGAGATTTCCCAGTTATTTTTCTGTTATTTAGTTTATTACTAGTCTAATTCCGTTGTGTCCTAAGAGCAAATATTGTGTGATTTCTTCTTTTTTAAATTTGTAAAGGTGTGTCTTATGGCCCAGAATGGGGTCTGTCTTGGTGGGTGTTCCTCGTGCGCTTGGGAAGAGTTATGTCCTGCCGGTGTCGGGCGAGGCTGTCCGCAGATGTCACTTCCTCCAGGACGCTGAAGGTGTTGAGTTCAGTGTGTCTTCAGCCACCGCGCCTGCCGGATCTACCCCTTTCTCATGGGGCGTTGAGGTGGATCCGTCCGTTCTTCACCAGTTCGTGTACTCCAGGCGCTCTGGCTCGGCGCAGTCACACGGAGGGCGGCCGAGTCTCCTCGGGGAGCTGGCCCTGGTCGTCACGGAGCGTCCCTTTTCATCCCAGAGCTCTGGAGCCGGCCCTGCCCAAGGGTGATACGGCTGCTTCTGCTCTTTTGATTAGTGTCGGCACGGCCTGTGTTTCTCGATACTGACTTTTAATCCACGCATCTCTGTGTTTAAAGTGGGTCCCTTTAGGGACCACGTGGCTGGGCCACGCTGACAGTCCGTCTCTCACTGGGCACCTTTAGGCTTTGATGGGTAGAGTGATTACTGGTACCTCTGGGTCGGTAGCTGCTGTGTGGCTCTTCCTACTCGTTGCCTTTGTTCTTTGTTCCTTGTCTTCTGCTCTTTCTCTCCCTTTTGTGGTTTCACATGAGCATTCTCTGATTGCATTTTCTCTCCTCATCTCGGTTATATTTTTCTTTTCTGAGTGTTTGCTCTATAGCACATGGTACAGGCAGACCTTGTTTTACTGCATTTGCTTTCTTGTGCTTCACAGACTCTGTGTTTTTTTTACAGACCGGAGGTTTGTGGCCACCCTGAGTTGAGCAAGTCCGCTGGCGTCGTTTTCCCAAGAGCATTTGCTCCTTTCGTGTCTCCACAGGCTCACTTCATGGTTCTCTGCCACAGTTTGGTAATTCTTGCAGTATTTCAAGCTTTCCCACTTTTTGTATGGTGATGGTGGTCTGTGAGCAGTGATCGCAGGTGCTGCTGCTATGATTTGCTGGAGGCTCAGATGATAGCATTTTCTAGCAGTAAAATATTTTTAAATTAAGGTATGTGTATTGTTTTTGTACAGTAATGCTATTGGTCTGAAGAGACTGCAGCGTAGTGTGGCTGTAACTTTCAGATGGACTGGGAAACCGAGAAGATCATTGTGTGCTCTGGAACTGAACCCACAAGGCCTTGAGGGTCTGCCCACAGACAAGTAATCCAAAGCCACTTTCCTACACTGTACCGCTTCGCAAACAGCGCGGGTCCCTTGTAATAACGAAATGTCCCTAATTCTTCCCTTCTGCCCCTCGTGTCATGTCAGCCCGTTTATGCCTGACCAAGCTTCTGTCCTGCACGTGACGCAGGGACTTTCATAACTGAGCGTGTTGTTGCCGTTACTTCAGACAGACTGTTGTCTGTTGGATCGGTTTCAGAATAAGGAGAACAGAGGCTTTATCTCCCCGTGCGCGCCCTTCCCTCTGAACAACTTGTAGCGTCTCTTACGAGGCAGAGCGACGGGGAACGGGTTCCCTCAGGTTTTGTCTGAGGAAGCCTTTATTTCTCCTTCACTCTTGAAGAATAATTTTGCAGGGTTCAGAATTCTAGTTGGCAGTTTTTTGTCTTGACCCTAAGTATTTCGTTCCACTCTTTTCTTGCATGGTTTCTTAGAAGGCAGATGTAATTCTCACTCCTCTACAGTGAGAGACATTCCCTCTGGCTTATTTCAAGATGTTTTTCTTTGCCTTAGACGTTCTCCAGTTTGAATATATTCCTTGTAGCCTCTTGGGCATTTATCCTACCACTGTTCTCTGAGCTTCCTAGTGATAAGTTTGAGGTCTTTAAATATTTTTTCAGTTCCTTTCTTCTCCTTCTGGTTTTCTCATTTTGGTGTATGTTACACCTTTTGTGTTTCCATTTATTTATGTTGTCTTTAATTTTATTCAGCAATGCTCTATAGCTCATCTGTCCTTGATAATCTCAAAACTCAGTTGTCACAAAGTTTAGATGATCTGGTACAGTGTCCTTATTACCCGCAGGTGGCAGTGGCGACCAGTGAGGCTGATGTGTCCACTGCCAGGTTTCTGTGGGCAGTCACCTTCTTTCTGCAGGGTCTGGGAGACTTTCACAGGTAGACAGCGGGTAGTACTGTTGGCCTCTCCAAGTGCGGTCAGGTGCCATGCAATCACTGTGCATAGCATGTGGTCGAGGACTGCTCTGTTCTGGATAGTGATTTCTTGGCTGCTTTTGTTGGCAGTGGGGTCCCCTCTGCACGCGTGCATTCACTCTGTTCTAAAGCTCCTCACATTTCAGTTGTTAGGGAAATACTTTTACTTCATGTAAAAATAGAAATTTGATACAATGCATCCTTGAGCTTTCTTGACCCACGTGTGGTACGTTGTGGACGTGCAAGGGGACGGCGGGACGGAGGCGCCTCCTGCAGCTTCCATCCGCGAGCAGATCCTGCTGGGGTGACCGGGTCCCTTCTGGGTCTGTGCCGACCTCAGCACGGCAGAGCCTCCGGCCCGCCTCCGCAGAGATCTTGTGTTGCCAGAGCTCTGCCTCTGTCCAGTGCTGAATGGAGACATGGGGACAGAGTTTTGGGGGAAGGAGAAAAAATAGCGTTACTGTTTTGCCGGGCAAAGAAGGCCACGGCTGGCTAACGCCCTAAAGACTGTGCCCTCCTTTGGGAGAGATTAAGAAGTGGTTTTACGGTTTGGGAGTGGAAAATAGGGTCATAGATAAGGATCAGGGTAGAGGCAAGCTTGCACTCGTCTTTAAAGCTGGTGTTTAGTGGCCCCAGGCCTGGCTCTGGTGGTCCTCCTTTTCCCCAGAACGAAGGTCCTTCATCGAGCAGTTCTCTTTGTTGGGGTTGCAGCTGCAGAGGGGCTCGAAGACATGGTTATGTGTGTGTGCCTTGAGGAGGGACCGGACCTGCCCCAAGGCTGCACCGCTGTCCCCTGACTGCTCTCCCTGGTCTCTGCGTCCCCTCCCTTCCCTGATGAGCAGCTGCCCTTGGGACTCGGGGAAGGTCATGGAGGCTGAGGCTTACTCCCTAAAAACAAGACATGGGGGACACAGAAAGGCTCGTGCCCAGCCCCACCGGGCCCTGCTCGGTTTCGCTTGTGGCCCTGCTGGCCGTGCGGAGTCGGCCTCCTGGGGTCTGCGTGGGCTGGGGTGCCAACATAGGTTTGCTTTGCTTTGCAGACCGTGCCACTCCAGGGCCAAGTGCACTGACCCCTCAGCCAAGAAGTGCTTGGCGATGGATGCAGACGACGAGGCGGTCCTGAATCTCATCGCCGAGTGCGAGTGGGACTTGAGCAACCCTCCTGGGAGCACAAGCGCCAGCCAGAAGGAGCCAGAGGCCAGCGTCCAGAGCTCCCATGGTAGGCTGCTCCTCCAGCTGGACGTTCTGGGAGGTTGACAGCCGCTGGCTTCAGGGTGCCCGGGGGCTCTTTTTAGAGGACTTACCTTTAAATGTTAGGGTCTTGATGAGGTCTCGGTGCACTTGTACGTGTCACCGATTTGGACTGCGGAAATACAAAAGAGGTCAGTGTGTTTGGGGTGAGTGTAGGGCTGTTTACGTTGTGTCCCTCCGCGGGCCAGCTCCAGGGGTAGGAAGAAGCCTGAGCAACGTCCGTGCTGGAGCAGGCGCGCCCCGCCAGCCCCGCGGGCAGTCCCTGCCGGCTCTGGTGCCCACTGGGACGAGGACGTGTGTGCACGAAGGGCTTCATGAAGGCCTTCGCGTCCTTTGCTGGGGCGCCTCCTCCAGGCCTCGTGTGTGGTCTTCAGCTCCGCTGCTGCTGCTTGGTTAAGGGTTCCCGTGGGCGTCTCGTGAAGGCGCGGCAGGCTGAGGCCTGCCTGCTGCGGGAGCTCCCTGGGGCATGTCAGTCGCAGGCAGACTTGTGTCCCGGGTGTGTGGGTTTCTCCTGGCAGTTTTAGTTGGCATTTCCCGAGACGAGGGACGACAGCCTCCTCGGGTGCTCCCCTGCGTGGCGCTCGGCGCCCGTCTGTCCCCCTCCCTTTTCCTCTTGCTCTTGAGCTGTGAGACTTTCTGTGGTGTCTTTCTCAGAAAACCCTTTCTTTGCCCGTCCTCTGGCCTGCTTTTCATTTTTTGTGTTATCATTGTTTGTTGTTTTGTGGCTGCACCTGTGGTGTACGGAAGGTCCTGAGCCGGGGTGGGCTCCGAGCTGCAGCTGCAGCAGTGCCAGGTCCTTTAATCCACTGCGCCAGCCTGGGGACCAAACCCGCACCACTGCAGAGACCCAAGCCGCTGCAGCAGGTTTCTTAGCCCACTGCACCACAGCAGGAGCTCCCGCTTTTCATTTTTTGAGCAGTGCTCCCAAGAGGAGTTTTCTTCTGGTGAAGTCCACGCCGTGGTTCTTGCCTCCCTGGGCCCTGCGCTGGGTGCTGCCCCGTGCCCGTGAGGTCTTCCTCCCGCTGACCTGACGTCCCGCAGGTCGGTGTTTAGGTCCGAGGTGCAATCCGGAGTGAATTTACGAGGGTGGTGTGAGACGCTCTCTGCCCCCACATCCACCCAGTTGTGTCACTGCTGTTTGCTGAAAAGATCGACATTCTCCTCACTTGGTAATTCAGCTGGCTGGAGCCTCGACTCTGTCGACCCTCGTGTCTTAGCTCGATTCCTTTGCTGAACCGCCGCTCCTGGGTCGGGCTGGGTCACGCCCACGGGGGGTGCTGGGGGAAGCGACTGCAGTGGGTCCGTTCAGGCCGGGCTGGGGCTCTCTGGCCCCTCAGCCTTTCTGACCGGCCCTAGGCTAGCAGAAACCGAGTCGGCGAAATTAAACTTGTCGGTGTTTTTCGTGCAGCAGGATCGCAGCACCTGCTGAGCCCTCGGTCGGTGCGGCACCAGTGCGGGGACTCCCTGAGGAAGGGCCCTGAGAGCCCCCTGCCCAGGGCGGGCTGTGCGGAGCCAAGGCTGCGGGCCCAGCACTGCGGCGAGCGCCCCGCCTGCTGCCTGCCCCCGTCCCCGTCGCCGTCCCCAGGTGGGTCCCGGCCGTTCTCCTCCTCTCCGGCCGCTCTGCTCTCCTCGCCTCTCGAGTGTGCGCGCGTGCCTCTGGGACGCCCCCGGAGCGCCTTCACAGCGGAGGTCACGCCTCCCGGACGCCGCCGCGGTGCAGGTTCCCGGTCCGGGAGCGCTTCGGCGCTCTCCTGTCCACACACGCCCGCCCGCCCGCACGTTTCCTTCTGAATCCATAGGCCCGGCTTGTGACGGTACCTTTGGAACAGTAAAGACGGGAAGGTGAAGTCCACTAGTGGAGAGTGCTGTGGGGCCAGCTGTGGGAGGCGTCGGAAGCCCCGTGTGCCAGCCTGGCCCTTGCCGAGGCTTGGCCGTCCGGGCAGGCTCGCAGGGGCTCCGGAGGGGCGGGTGGTGGCGGTGGCCGCCCGGCGGCCGTGGCATCGAGGCCTCACTCACGCGTGTCCCTACACAGGTTACGCGGACGTGCGTGTGACTGCACGCGTGCGTGTTCCCGTCTGGGTGCCGTCGGGTGCACACGTGTCTCTAAGGGTCGTGTCTCCAGACTCCTGTGACCCTGAGCGGTCTCGGTTTTCCCATCTGCTGTGACCTGGAGGGCTTGGAAGCACTCAGACCTTACTTCTGGGGTTGGGGGGGCCCACGTGGAGGCTGGAGGCGGGGGAGGCGGCGCACAGGCCGCCGGTCAGAGCGAGGTGGCCTCGTGCGGCTGCCGTGAGCAGGTGGGGGCAGGGCGGCACAGAGTGACCGGTGTGCATTTGGGCGGTCTGCGCAGAGAGGGCAGACCAGTCCCAGCAGGCGGCAGGGGTGGCCTGGCCCTGCTGGCGCTGGCTCGGTGTGCTTGGTGACGTGGTGAGGGACACGGAGCCAGGGGGCGGGGTGTCTCTGACCCGCAGTCCGACGACGGTGGTGTCATCCACTCAGGTCACAGCACTCCTGGGCCAGGTTTGCAGGGGAAGCTGGGCTGTGGCTCTGCTCACAAGGCCTGAGGGCTGCAGGACCCAACCCGGCGTGGGCCCGGAGGGGGACCTGGCCCGAGGGTAGCCTTGCAGGGCAGATCTGAGCGGGGTCTGCAGGGCCCACGTGCAGGAGGCCCAGGGCTCAGGCCGAGGGGCTTCAAGAACAGGGCCTGCCTGGGAGGAGGGCCCTGGTCGCAGCGAGCTGGCACCAGGGCTCCCGGGAAGCGGATCGGCACCAGGGAGGGAGGGGCTTGGGAACAAACCTTTACGTCCAGCGTAACTTCCGGATTTCAGGTTGTCACTCACTTGACTCACCTTTGGTACATAGTTTAGCCTGCGGTGCTGGTCACTGAGCCAGGGTGCCTAGCGGTGAGCGCTCTGTCCCTTCTCTGTTGCAGACACCACGGA
The DNA here is from genome assembly GCA_004024745.2 of Catagonus wagneri. Classification (NCBI taxonomy): domain Eukaryota; kingdom Metazoa; phylum Chordata; class Mammalia; order Artiodactyla; family Tayassuidae; genus Catagonus; species Catagonus wagneri. Next base: position 46,711 of record PVHT021183503.1, on the reverse strand, counting down.
CAAAGAGGACGCGGCCACCTCTTCTCAGAAGTCAAGTGTGTTAGATCTCTTGCCTGCTCCCGGAAAGTTCAGGAAGCGAAGAATGCCCGGCGGGAGGTTCCAGACGCCTTCGGACCAGGCGTGTCTGAGCTGCCTGGAGGAGGGCCTGGGCAGAAGGAGCAGCTCGGACGGCTGGAGCCAGGGCGCCCCTTCCCCCTCGGCGGCCTTGGAGCCTGAGCAGCAGAGGCCGCCCGGCGAGAGCGAGGTGAGCCTGGGCGGGGCCGGGCCCGCTGTCTGCTGTCACGCCAACTCTTCCGTTCCCAGGGCCGACTGTGACCCCGGGTGAGTGTGGCTCTTAGACGGGCTTCTCTCTGGTGTTGCCACCTCTGCACGCCCTGGAGTGGCGTCCTTCCAGTGGGTGCTGGCCCCCGGGGCCTCCCGGTTGCGTGAAGTTCTCTCCCAGAGCCACCCAGAGTGGGCCATGACTGTTGCCGTTGTCACTGAGCCAGCTGGAGGCTGAGACACTCAGAGTTGGGGGCGTGAGCGGAGGCCACCCAGCGGGGCTCGCGAGGCCAGGGGACGGCCCTGCCACGTCACTCCTGGGTGGGCGGAGGAGTGGGGGAGGGTCCCAGCCAAGAAGGGTCACAGGGGCCCTGATGGGGGCCGTGGCCGTGGAGGCCGAGGGGGATCCAGCCATGTGTCCTGTGAAGCTGGTGAGGGGACCTGGCCCCTGCGGTTGGTTGGCTGGTCCTGAGCTGATACGACAGAATCAGGGCAGCTGGCAGTTGTGCGGCCAGCCTGGCCCGTAATGGTTGTCGTGGGCAGTGGCAGCTTCCCCGTGGGGCAGAGTTCTGCTTTCGTGGCTGCTCGGGCCACTGTCTGCTGGCGTCTTCCGAGTGTCACTGGGTTGAGGGAGGAGAGGAAAACGGGTTGCTTGAGCTGGGCCCGTGCTCGGCCTTTCGCGTCCCTGGATGGATGTCACCCGGGGCAGAGGCTCACCAGCCGGACTGGCCTCCCCTGTGGGGCCGGGGCTTTGCAGGGGGGTGCCGCTCGGGGTGCCGTGGCCTCGCGTGATCACCCTCTTGGGAAGGGCAGGACCCACGCTCCTCAGGCGGGGTGGGGTCGAGCCCTGGGGACCTCGGCTCTGTCACCTGTGCCTGGGGCTGAGCGTCCAGGTGCAGCCTCAGACCCCCTGAGGGCCTCAGCCACGGCTCTGGGGGGCCGGCCGCCAGCGCTGGTGTTAGCTCGCCGACCACCCTGCTCCTGGGGCTCCCGCCTGCGGGCGGGCGGCCCAGCACCCCTCAGGGTCTCAGCGGCCGTTCCAGACAGTCTCTGAGCAAAGGGCCTCGTGTGTTAAATGACAGCGAGGAGCCCCTGTGGGAAGGCTTTGTCCCAAGCCCTCGCGGCGCCGGTGGTTCTTCCCCAGTCCCCGCTCCTCGCGGCGCCCCGGACACTCCGGGGGGCAGGAGGGCAGGAGCTGTGCCCTTGTCTGCAGTAATCTCGTAACGTGGCCGAGTAGTTGCTAAAGGGAAGGAGAGAGAGCTCTGCATGCCCGTGACTGCGGGTGGCCTGGAGCCGTGCCGGCTCTGCCCAGCGGCCTCGTGCCCTCCCGCTGCTCCCGTGGCCGTCCAGGCCAGGACCGTTCCCCTCCGCCCCCCCAGGGTCGCTGGGGCTGGTTCAGGAGGGCCTGGGACCGCCATTGCTGGGAGCTGACCAGCTTCCCCGCTGTGACACTTCCTCCCAGTGTGCAGTGGACACGTGTGCCAGGCGCGGAGAGGCGATGCCCACGTGCCCCCCCGCAGGTTGGCGACACGTGTGCCGGTGGCGGGATGAGGCCCCAGCGTGGCGTACAGCCGGCTGCCTGGAAGCCTCGCGCAGCATTGTACCTGTGGGTTTCAGGGACGGAAACAGCTGAGGCCATGCGTTGTGTCCATGCAGGTATGTCCCAGGCTGCCCTCGGCCGCCGCGCCCGGGAAGAGGCCTGCCCCAGGGGGGCTGCTCCTGGAAGCTCTCCTCGACCTGGTGGACAGGTACTGGAGTGGCCTCAGGTCGCTGCACGGCAACGAGCTGTTCCTCGGTGAGTCGGGGACCAGCAGCCCTGCTCTGCGTGCAGGTGCTTACGCCCCCTGGGTTCTGGTCCCGGGCCTGCGCTGCAGGGAGTGTCCTGCATCGGGGTCCCAGGCGGCAGTCACAGGGGACTTCTCGCGGCCGTGCTTGTTGTCTCCCACCTGCTGGCGCTCCAGTCTCCCTGGGTGTTTGCCTGCCCTTGCTCTGGTTTCCGTGGGGTCTGCAGAGAGGAGGAAGCTGCTGCTGTGGCTCCTCAGAGCATCTGACTGGGTGCAGGGCCCTGGATGTGCCGAGGTTTTGTTGGAAATGACCTAAGGCCCAGGCGGATGGCCCTCCCCAGAGGGGACCTGGGATTTCTTCCGCCTGGTGCCTGCACGGGCACGTGGGGACCCGCGTCCAGGGTCAGGGTGTGGGACGGGGAGACGCTTCGTTCCCAGACCACCTTCTTCTACAGCCTGGTGCAGCCTCGCCCATCCCGGGGGAGACAGAACCTGCCAGCTGTCCCCCTCCCTGCAGACCCTGGGCTCTGCCTGGACCTGTCACCTTAGCCTTCTGAGCGTCTGCTCTGGGTCACGGCCCCTCAGCTGCTCCTTCTGGAATCAGGGTGCTCTGAGAAGCGGGAGCCTCCGTAAACCCACGCCCTCTCAGGGCTGCAGCAGGACTGGTCTGCCTTCCCAGTCGGGGAGCTGCCAGACCGCGCGGCAGGGCCAGGCCCGGAGCAGGAGCCAGCAGTGCTGGGGAGAAGCTTTCAGACAAACCGTCCTAGTCATGATATTCCCTGGGCCGCCCTTTTCTCCGGGTAGAGCTGGTGCGCTGCACCTGTTGGTCAGCACCCGTGGCCGGGGGTGAAGAGGGTGATGAGGTCATTTCGGTGCGTCTGTGCCCCTTTTCCAGTCTCCACGGCTGTCGCTGTTTTTGAGGCACGTAGCCCATGTTACTCAGGATGCACTGAGTGTGTTTTGTTTACCCTCGTTCTTTCAACATAAATGTTTTTGGTTCTTACTTCTAGCTCAGGCACGACACATCTTGTCATCGCTTCAAGAATTTACAGCCACTCAGGACAGCTCAGCCACTGTGAGTGAAGACACTGGCTACCTGGCTCTGGAGAGTGAGTCTTTGCACAGGCACCTGGACGAGCTGCGGCGGCAGTGCGGTGCGCAGATGAGTGAGGTGGTGTCGGAACTCGGCCGCACTCGGAAGGGGATGGTGAGCCCCTCCCGTTAGCTCCCTTTGCTCGCCCCGGGGGCAGAATGAGGGCGGCTTCCCCTTAGGGCTGTCGGGCACGGCTCTGGGGCCCCCTGCAGCCCTCAGGACACAGACCCCCTCTGCCCACACTTTCCCCACCCCTGGGGACTCCAGCCGTTCCTCGGAGGCGCTGCCTGCCTGCCTGCCTGCCTGCTGCTCCGGGACCCCACGCGACAGCTCCCGGGCGGCCAAGTGGGAGGGAAGAGAGGGGGTGAGGCTGGGCTTGAGGCGGAGTCTCCGTGACCCCAGTGCTCCCTGCCTTAGGCCCCCGAGCCCTGGCGAGAGAGGTCCCTGCCGCTGTCCTGTGGGTACCAGCCCACCGTGGGACCCAGGATGTCCGGTTGCACCTGTGGGAACTCCACCAGCAGGTGGCACCAGAGGGCAGCCAGAGGGACTCCGCGGTGGAGCCCGGCCCCTGCCTGGCAGGCTGCCTCGCCCTGTGTGACCGCCCTGGGACCATCGCTCGTCGGTGCCCGCAACAAGACAGAAAAAGGTCTCAAACAACCAACTTCACACCTAAGGAACTAGAAAGAAGAACAAACTAAACCCGGAGTAAGCACAAGGAAACAAATAATAAAGGTCAGAGCAGAAATAAATAGAGAGTAGAAAACACAACAGGAAAAAAGTCAACAAAACTGAGTTGGGCTTTGAAAATATACAAAAATCAACAAATCCTTAGACTATGGTTTGAGAGGAGACCCAGAACCAGAAATGAAAGGGAGGCACTTCGGGGGTACCTCGGAAATGGGGTCGAGGAGTGGTTGTACACAAGTGCACTGGGGAACCTGGAAGAACATACAACCCACCAGGACTGTGTTAAGAAGAAGTAAAACCTGAACGGACCAACAGCAGTTTGACTAGTCATCAACCTCTTAGCAAGGAAAAGCCCAGGAACGGATGGCGTCACGGCTGAATTCTGCTGAACGGTACAAGAAGAACGAATACTTACCTTCCTAAACTTTTCCCAAAAAAATGGGAGTAGAGACAATACTTTCAAACTCATCTCACAAAGCCAGTGTTGCCCTGATACCAGAGCCAGTGACACCCCAAGACGAGGAGGCCGCAGGCCGCCGTCGCTGGTGGTTGTGGATACGAACGTACTGAGTCCAACACGCGAAGAGGTCATACCCCACTGCCCAGGGAGCTGTTCCCTGGAGTGCCAGCTGGCTTAACGGGCACAGACCAACACGCCCCGCCAAGCACGGAGGGTGTAGACCTCACGGTCAAAGCGTCTGACGAAGTTCAGCACATGTTCATGATAAGAAAAACCCACTCAAAGTCAGTATAAAAAAATGTCCCCAGCACAATAAAGGCCGTTTATAAGAAGCCCTCAGCTGTCCTCATGACCAGTGGGGAAAGCCGAACGCTTTTCCTCTGAGATCCAGGGCTAGACAAGGCTGTGCCCTCCTGCAGGCCCTCGTCAGGGTGGCCCCGGAGGACCGCTGACCTCTGCGTGGCCTTGTCTTCGTTGGTGCCGTAGTGCGTGGGACTGGGTTGTCCCGTCCACGGCGCCGGGGCTGCGCTGCGGACTTGGAGGGCCGACCGGGAGTTGTGTGCAGGTTGTGAACTGCAGGCGGAGTGGGCACCCCCGCCCCCCGACTCCTGGTTGTCGAGGGCTTAGCTGCAGTAGCAAGAGCAGGCAGACAGGAAAAGCGTCCTGGCTGGAAAGAAGTTAAGTGATCTCTTCGTGGAGATGTGGTTGCTCATGTAGAAAACACTGAAGGCTCCACAAAAGGAAGTCAGAACAGATAGGCTTGGTGCAGTTACACGGTTTACAGAATCAACACGGCAGAAGTTGTTCTTACTTCTTTATACCAATGATTATTCCGAGAAGGAAACCAAGGAAACAGCTCCATTCATATGGCATCCAAAAGAATAAAATGCTTGGGAATAAATTTAACCAAAATGTTGAAGGTCTTGACACTGAGCAGTATAAAACATCGACAGAGGAAGTTGAAGTCCCGTGAGTGGGGCGCCATCCCACATCCCTGTGAAATGTCCACACTGTTCGAAGAGGCCCCCAGACATAGCGGGGTCCCTGTAGAAATTCCAGTGACGGGAATTCCTGTCGTGGCTCAGAGGAAACAACCCCAATTAGCATCCATGAGGACGCAGGTTCGATCCCTGGCCTCACTCAGTAGGTTAAGGATCCAGTGTTGCCATGAGCTGTGGTGTAGGTCGCAGACGTGGTTCAGATCCCGTGTGACTGTGGTGTAGGCCGGCATAGCTCCAATTTGACCCGTACCCTGGGAACCTCCATATGCTGTGGGTGCGGCCCTAAAAAAAAAAAGGGGGAAAAAAAGGAAAAAGTGAGTTGGGGCTACAGCCTTGGAATCTGCACACGGAAGGCTTCTGTCTCCAGGGAGGCCTGCCGCCCCCACCTGGGCCAGTCACCTTGCGGCCTGCCGTCCCCGTGGGCAGGGCAGGCTGTCAGGTTGAGGACAGGATTGTGGATCTGGGAGTGTGGGCAGACGAGTAGGTGGCACCCTTCCCCATACACTGTGCGTGTGAGTCCAGACAGATGGGCCCCAGGTTCCGTCTTTGTGCAGATGCCACCTGCACAGAAGTGTGGCCGTGGAGGAGCTCAGAGTGACCCTGACCGCAGGGTGGCCTTGGGCCACGGGACAGGAGCAGCTGAGATGTGGGTGTTCTCTTTGGCCCTCTGCCGAGCAGGTGGGGTGTCCTGCCGTCCTGAGGCTGGGAGGCTTGCTCCCCTGTGGAAGCCACGAGGTCTGTTCAGAGCCCCCACTTGCGGCTGGGGACACGCATGCCCGGGTGTCTATGGCAGGCAGGTGGGACAGTCGGCAGCCGGTGGCTTGGACGGCCTGCCTTCTGCCAGGGGCTCCAGGGCTGTGGTGTCCCCGGCTCCGATGGCAGCCCGAGTCTGCTTCTCTCCACTCCGCGGTGCCGTCAGCACCTGGGTGTGACCCTCTTCCCACGCGGACAGAAAGGGAGCCTGGCCCACAGCTCTCACCTGTGACGGTGGGTGGCACCTGCCGCAGGGAGCACAGGTGCCGAGGTCTATCTGTGCTCTCGCCCAAGAAGCAGGTCTGGAGGGACCAGCCCTTATCCTGCTCCACGGCAGGGGTGGGGGTGCCAGGCCCTGGTGGCCAGAGGGCCTTCCTGGAGGAGGCGGGGCTGGACGGCCACCCCCTCCGCCCGCCCAGCGCTGGGGCTGCTGCTGCCGCGGGATGCACCACGAAGCAGGATCGCTGCCTTTCACGGTCCCTGAATTCACGTGCCTCTGCCGTGGCTCCAGGAGGTTTTGCCCAGCTTGTCTGTTTACTCGTGTGGCTCTGTCTGCAGGATTACCTGCGGCAGCGTCTAGACAGATCTCTGGAGGAGAGCAGTAGCCTGAAGTCCCTCTTGTCCAGCGTGAAGAAAGAGGTCAGGAGTGCCGACGACCCAGCCGCGCTGACCGCCCAGATCACCGGTGAGCCTGTGGGCGCGGGCCTGTCTGCGCTTGGCGGGCTTCGGAGTCGGCGGTCCACGTGGTGGGGAGGGCGGGCCGCTCTGCCCCCCTGACCCGAGGCGGCCCGTCTCTCCTGGGGGCCCTTCTCCTTGGTCGCAGCTCTTTCTAGACCCAGATCCTTACCTTTCCTTCTCTTCACTGTCTTGGATTCCGTCGTGCCAATTTTGCGAAAAGTGCACTTGGGGTTTCAGGCTGGGGAGCGGCCTGCCCGGGGTGACCTGGGTCCCGTGGGGGCCTCAGTCTTGCCAGAGATGTGCAGCCGGGCGTCTGCTCTGTTTTCCCCCCTCCGGGGGCCTGGAGACTTGGCCCTAAAGGCCGGGCGGTGATGTTCCGGGGCGGGAGCACAGCCTCGCCGAGACCCTGCCCTCCTGTGTCGGCCGAGTCCCTGAGCCCTCGGCCGTCTTTTCATTGTCACGAATGGACTTCACCGCCATTTCTCTGGGCCTTCGTTGCAGGTGGAGTCCTTCCCTGTGCGAGTCTGCCCCAGCGCTGTGGTTCGGGCTCCCAGGGTCCTTGGTTTCGGCAGTCCCTGTTTTCCGGAGCACCTCGGAGCAGGGGCGGGCGGGGTCCAGATCCGCTCCGGGGGGGCTCCCTCACCCGCAGGCGCCTCGAGCGTCTCCGTCCTCTGTGCTCGGCACCGGCCCCTGGAGTCCTGCGTCAGTGCGACGCCTCCCGTGAGGCTTCCAGGGCCTGTCCACGGCTTGTCTGCGGGGCTGCCCTGCTCTGGGAGGACCAGCAGCTGGCCAGGAGGGGCCACCTCACCTCCCCCTCAAGAGGAGGCCCAGCCTCCCCGTGTCAGCTGTGGTTCCCCAGTTGCCCTCTGGGGCCTCCCGTGAGAGCGGGGACTCTGGTCTCTCGGTCCTGGGGTCTATGTGCTGCCCCCTGCTGGCCGCCACTCCCACAAACATATGCGGATGCCGTGTAGGACCCTTGGCTGCTTTGTGTTTGGGGGCTCGAAGCCACCTTATCACCAGGTTCTGGACTGTTGTCACTAGGTTCCTGGTTTTGTCACGTGCTCTTGGTATTTGGGGTGCTGGTGGTCCCCAAACCACGCGGCACCGCCATCCTCCCAGATGCCTTTCACTCAGGCCCCCACGTGGCAGTTTGGGTGGTGTCGATTCTGAGAGGCATTTCCTTAGCCCTCGGAGGCTGTGCCCCCATTGCTGCTGAGGACCTGCTCTCGCTGTCACCCCTCCTCCTCCCGTGACCTCGTTGCTGGTGTGCAGGGGACTTTGTATCCAGGAGCCCCGAGGACTCCTGCCCCTCCCCCCCAGAGCCCCAGGCTCCCCTTGGGCCCTTCCTGAAGGCCGGCCAGCCGCAGCTCCAGCCTGGCGACAGCCACCTGCCTCTGCTCCACGCTGTGTGCGCCCCTCGGGGCAGGGCCAGCGCTGGGCCCTGGGTGGGGCTGCCTCGTTCACCCTCGTGGCCTTTCCCAGGCTCTGTCCTTCCGCTGTCCCAGCTGCACTTTAAACTCTGGAACAGTCGGTGGAGCTTCCTGCTGGCACAGCAGAGTGGGGACCCGGCGTCGCCCCCGCTGTGGCTCGGGTTTGACCCCTGGCCCGGGAACTTCTGTATGCCGTGGACGCAGCCAAAAAAAAAAAGACTCTAGAACAGTTCTGGTCCGGAAGCAGGTGTGAACTTTCTAAACGCGGCTCCATCTTTCCTCGAAGGGCTGCAGAGCAGCGTGAAGAGGCTCTCTGGGGAGGTCGTGGCACTGAGGCAGCACCTGGAGCACCGCGACGAGCCCCAGGGCCTCAGCCAGATGCTGCAGGAGAGCCACAGGTGCCTTTCCTCCCTGGCCGCGCGCGCAGGTCGGGGCAGAACCCAGCTTGCATTCGGTGGCCTGGGGGCTGGAAAGCGGGCGGGGGCGGGGGTGCTGCCGGAGGTCGTCGGCCTCGGCAGGGTCCCTCCTGAGCCCCAGGCCTGTGGGCAGAGCTCTCGCCCCTACCCACGCTTTGCCTCTGCTCTCCCCTCTCACCCAGGCCCAGGCCTCCCAGGTCGACGGCCACAGCCCCCTGGGCTCCTTGGAGCCCCAGCGCAGAGGGGAGGGCTCGGCAGGGCCGGGGCTGGGCCCCTGGGGCCAGGGCAGGGAGCGGTCGCTGGGGCGGCCAGCCCAGTGCAGAAAGTGACCCCGCGACGTCTGGTGCTGGTGGTCCACAGGCCACCGTGGGTCGGTGCTGGCGGGCGAGAGGGCCGCCTGGAAGTGCAGCCCCTGTCTCCTCCCGAAACCCGCCCGTGTCGAGAAGGGTTCAGAGGGCTGGAAAGTCAGGACTTTCCGATGATGCTGTCGCCCCATCAGAGTTGGGAAGAGGCCCCTATATCTGACCGGGAATTAGAGATAGCTCAGTCTTCAGACCCCCTGAGGTGCTGATAAGCTGCGAGCTGCGTGATGAGAGCGGCGCCCGGGAGACCCTGCCCTGCTGGGCAGCGGGGGGGGCTCCGCTCTAGGCTGAGCGCCGCCCCTCCCTCTGCTCTAGGTCCCTGGTCAGCACCAACGAGCGGCTCCTGCGGGAGCTGGGCCAGGCGCGGGCGCAGCACCAGGCGGAGGTGGAGCAGCTGCACTGGAGCTACCGCGAGCTCAAGAAGACCATGGCCCTGTTTCCCGGCTGCCCCGGCCCCAGCCCTAGCGGCTGCTAGCCCTGGGCTCCTGCCTTGGTTCCCCAGCCTGCGCCCTCAGCCCCTCTCTCCGGAGGTGGCAGGCGGGCCCGGGCCTCGCGTTCTAAAACACCCTAAAAGGACAGGCTCAGGCCGGGCCCTTCACTCGTTTGAATGAGACAGACATCATTCATTTTCATCCAATATCTTGAGACTGAGAAGATGCTGTATTCTTCTGCCTAATGTGCAGGAAAGCAGGTGCGTAGGAAGAGTGGAAAATAACTTCCTGCGGGATGGAGCAATCCTTATTTAATAAACAGATCTGTTTTCTGAAAAGCGGCTTTCTCGTTAAAACTGCTCTTCTCGGAGTTCCCTTTGTGGCTCAGTGGTTAACGAATCTGACTAGGAACCATGAGGTTGCAGGTTCGATCCCTGGCCTCGCTCAGTGGGTTAAGGATCCAGCGTTGCCGTGAGCTGTGGTGTAGGTTGCAGACGCGGCTCGGATCCCAAGTTGCTGTGGCTGTGGCTGTGGTGCAGGCCGGCCCTGTAGCTCCGATTGGACCCCTAGCCTGGGAACCTCCCCATGCCGCGGGTGCGGCCCTAAAACAACAAAAGAAAAAAAAAAAAGCTGCGCTTCTCTTGGCCGCCTGTGCCTGGTGGCAAGCGGGAACTGTGAGTCCCAGACTGCACGCAAAGAACACGGGGACCACGACGGGGACCGCGACATTCGCCTCCACGTGAGTCTCACTTCCTTTGGCAAAACGAAGGAGTTGTTAAAATGGCACCGGAAGGGTCACCCGTGTGTGTGTTGGGGGTAGTTCCTCATCAGATCTTTTGTGTGTAAAGGTTTTCACTTTAATCCATCCTCAGCTTGTGGAAGAGTCGCCCTGCTGTTGTTTTGTTTCTTGTTCGGATTTTGCTGAGCTTCTTGGACCCGAGTTTGTATTTTTCATCAAACGTAGATGGGTTAGGGCCAGCATTTCCTGGTATTTCTTGCCTGACCCCCACCCGCGGGACTCTGGTTCCTCGACGTCAGGGCCCGGCCTTTCCCTAGTGCGGGTCTCTCGGTTCTCTGGAGCTTCCCTGGACCGTCTCTGTTGTCCAGTCGGAGTTCACAGCTCTTTTCTTCAGGCACCGCCTTGCGTCTCCCTGGGCCTTGACGCCCTCGTCTGTACTGGCCTCACGGGCTGTCGTCAGGGGGGGCCGGTGGCCACACGTGCCATGCCGGGCCCAGTCCAGCGCGCCGTCCGCACAGCAGGCCTGCTGCTCTGAGGACGGCCAGCCTCTGTCCCGGGTGCCACGTGCCTCGTGCTGCTGCCCCTGCTGGGACTGGCGCCGTTGTGCCCTTGTCGCCCTGTCCTCAGGAGAGTCGGTGGGCGGTGGTAGCTGTCCCTTGCACGTTTGCTGGGACGTGCTCACGAAGTCACTGTGCCTGGGACTTTCTTCTTCAGATTTTTTTCCCATTATGGGTTATTACAGGACTGAGTGTAGTTCCCTGTGCTGCAGTAGACACGTTTAGTTATATACGGGGGCGGGGGGGGGGGGCAGTGTGTATCTGTTAATCCCAAACTACTAATTCATCCCTTCCTTCCGTGTCTATTAGTCTCTTTCTGTTTTGTAAATAAGGAAATTATTTGTGCCATTTTTTTTAGATTCCTTGTATAAGTGATATCATGATATTGACCGTTGTCTGACTTATTTCACTTGTGTAATAGTCTCTAGCTGCATCTGTGTGGCTACAGATGGCATTATTTCCCTTTTTAAGATGGAGTAGTATTCCATCGCGTATACGTACCACGTCGTCTTGATCCAGTCATCCGTCAGTGACCTTTAGGCTGCTTGCGTGTTTTGACTGTTGTGAGCAGCGATGCTCTGAACATATGGGTGACGCGGTATCTCTTTGAATGCGGTTCCTCTGGGTGTGTCCCCAGGCGTAGGAGCCGGACTGTGTGGGAGCTCTGTTTCTCTGTTTCTCCTTAAGGGGCCGCCACACTGTGCTCCATAGTGGCTGCACCAGTTTACACTCTGGGGAGGTTTTTTACGTAACTCAGAATTCTGGTTCTGGGGTGTGGCAGACCCTCTCAGGGCCCGTCTGTGTGCCTCCCTGCAGCTGGGAGCCTGTGAGTGAAGGAGGCGTCTTTTGTGGGGGGCAGAGGAGAGCTGGCGGCCCCTCCCTGCAGCCACCCCAGCTGGACCTGTGGGTGAGACACACGCCTTGCTGCCCAGCCCCGTCAGGTCTGCAGGCTTCCAGCTCCTCTTAGTTTCCCTAAGACACAACTCTCTAGGAATTCGCTCATCTTGCCTAGTTTTCAGGTTTTTGGACACCACATTCAATCTTAATGACATGTCAGTAGCATCAGCGTTTGAGGCTGTGTCCCCGTGGCAGCTGTGTCCTTGCAAGACTTGCTCTTTCGGGGAACAGAGGCAGCCACTCGGCGCCAGGCTCTGGTCGGGCCCTGACCTGGGCGCCCCTGCACCCTGCCTCCCTCCCGTGTCCGCCCGGACTCCCCGGCCTCAGCACTGCTCCCTGCCCAGCCCGTCCCTCCAAGGTGGTGGAGCTCTTAGCAGCTTTTCTCGTCTGTTCTCCTGCTCCATCGCTGAGGTCATTGATACACGTCAGTTTAAACCGACCATCTCATTTTGTGCTGTTTGTTCTACTTGTATGATTTTTTTCCCTTCCTGCTGTTGCCATTTTTAGATTCTCTTCTATCATTTGCATTTTCACCTCTGCGGGGTTGGAAGCCGTGTGGCCTGGCGTCAGGGCCCACCTGTGTTTCTGCGGCTGCCCGTGCACACGGCCAGCTCCCCGCGATGGCGGCAAGTGCTTCGAGGGGCTGTCCTGTTTCCGTGACAGAGGGCCGCTCCTTCTCTGTATTATGCACCGTCTGTCCTTTGCTCTCCTCACACATCTCAGATTTGCCATCTGCCATCACCTTCCGCATTGAGGATTTCTTTTCTCATCTACTGGTGGGAATTCCCCATTCTGGTCTGAAAATGTGCCTATTTTATGTCAGGTTTCACGGTGTCTCTCCTGTCTGGGGCTGCTGTGGCGTTCGTGAGGTGGCGTGTGTGCAGACCCCACTCCAGGCCTCGCACCTGGCGGGTGGGCCCGGGCGTATGCGCGTTACCGCTGTGCCCGGGGGACACTGAGGACACAGCAGACCCACGATTGAACGCCTTTATTTGCCACTTGGCCGGTCTGACACTGTGTTAACAACGGGGAAGGCGCAAGGGGTATGCAGACGAATAGGAGTTTCACTGCAGGTTTGCAAGCAGGCCTGGACGGCGACTCCAGCAGCTGACACCGCGCCTCGGCCCCTCAGGTGCCCCCAGAGTCCTGGTGAGTGTGGCTCTGAGCCAGAGTGCCCATGACGTGGACACCGCGCGTCCCGGCACTCCCTGACAGTAAGAAAACAGCAAAAACAGATGCGTGTATATATCCATTTATTGCCCTCTCCTGAAAAACTTAGTACAGACCAGTAGTAGCGTATGACCCCTTTCAAGTCTGAGTTGTGTGCGCTTCCTTTGCTGTTTGGCTTGGTTTGAGGAAGAGAGAGCCAGCTGAAGCATCTCAAAGTGCAGGGCCGGCACTGCCGGGGGAGGCCGCGGCCCTGAGCCTCGGGCTTCACGGAGCCGTCAGTAGTAAGTGGGGAGGGAAGCTGTGCGGGGCCAGAGTGCTAGGGAATGGGCCTCGAGGTGACTTCACAGTACAGCTGGACTGTCAGCCTGTGCCCTGGGGAGCGGGGGACAGCTGTGTCCTCACCTGCACGCCCTGCAGGACGGGGCGTGCCAGCTTGTGCGGGACCTCCCCCAGAGGAAGGGAGCCCGCTGGGTCCTGGGGGCAGGGCCAGCGCCAGCGGCCTTTGCTGTGGGGGGCGGGCGGTGACCGGTGTAGGTCTCGCGGCATCTGTGACTTCACCCCCACCCCTGCACATCGACGTAGCTGCACAGACGGCCACGGCCAATGCCGAGTACACGCTGGGGCTGCTTGCGGTTCGGCCCTCGCTCCTGACAGGCAGTGACTGAGCAGGCCCGGGTCTGGGCACGTGAGCCTCTGTGCCCTTGGTGCGCCAGAGGGACCCCTCGGCCTGCGCCGAGCTCTCAGCCGCCGAGCCGTGGACAGGGCGCAGCGCTGACCAGCAGCAATGCTGCCGGAGCCCCCGCGTGCCGCTCGGTAATTTTCACCTGCCTCAGACCTTGAGCCTGAGGGTCTTCAAGATGGAAAAATACTCCAGTATAAAATATAGATCTCTTTCTATGTTTTATATCATCTGAACTTCAGTTGTGGTGAGCTGGCCCCTGCCTAGTGCTTTCCTAGGGCATTAAATAGAAATAAATAGACATTCTGCCAGGATCAGCGCTCTCAAACGCTCTCCAGGCGCCCTGCCCGCGTGTCCCTGCTTCCTGGTGTGCCTGCTGTGCAGTTTCCTTCATTCACAGATAGACGTTTAATTCCTGGTTAACCGCGGTTAGTAGAAGCTAACGGGTGTTGCACAGAAACATGCGGCAAAGACGCACACCTGCCTGGGTCCAGGACGTCAGAGCCCGAGGGCTCGTCTGGGGGGACGGGGGCGCCGAGGGCGGGGGGCACCTCCTCCTGCCCTGGGCTGCCCGGGACCCGCCCAGACGCCCGGCCTGGTGCACCTGACCTGCCTTCGCACAGCCGCGGAGGCAGCGGAGGCACGGCGGGCGCAGGTGGTGGGCGGGCCCGGCGGGGGGGCCCCGTCCGGGGAAGCTGCCAAGGGATGCGGCTTGCTCCCGCCCCCAGACTGGCTGGAAGGGGCTGAGGAGGCCACACCCACCCGACAGGCGGGGGGGCCCCGGCCCTGGGTGGAGTCCGTGCCGGGGTCGCGGGTGCGACCGGGCAGCCCGGGACGCGGGCCTTCTGCGCGTGCACAAGCTGCCCTCTTCAGACGCCCTCCCCGTGTCCCTCTTGCCCGGGCGGGGGGGCTGCCGTTTCCTGGCCAGGCAGCCTCGGGTCCCTAAGTTAGAAACGCTCGCGGCCACCGAGATTCGCACCCTCAGAGTGACTGTGGGCACCTTGCCCCCGCCGCGTCCTGGGTGTTCCCGCCACACGCGGTCAAGTCCCAGGGCCTCAGGACAGAGCTGCCCACAGAGGCTGCCACCATCCTGGGCGGGGGGGTCTGGGAGTGCCGGCCTGAGCCCCGCGGCAGGCGGGCGGGGGGCCTCCCAACCCCGGCAGTGACCAGGGTGCCAGGCTGTGTGTCCAGGAAGGGCCCCGGCCGCCCACCGCCCTGGACACAGGACAGACTCCAGCAGAGCTCGGGCTCCTGGGAGGCGGTCCCCAGGGGCTGCCGAGGGCCTCTCCCAGGACGACAGCCAGCGGCCGGGGCCCTGCAGAGGGACACATTGCCAGGGGGCCACTGAGACAGCAGCAGGAGGCCTGGCCTCTGGGCCCACGGGAAAACCAAGCCCCGCAAATGCTGCCGGCCTGATCTTGCCTGGGTTTCTGCGCTCGGAGTCGGGGTGGTGGCGGGGCAGGTGAGTCCAGCACACCCACCTGCCCCCCAAGAGCCCAGGGCGCCCGGGGACGAGACCACAGAGAGGGGACGTCCGGGTCTTCCCCGAGCCGCTCCGAGAAGTGTGCAGTCACTGTTTCTTTTTCCTTCTCACTGAAGCGAAAGGAAACGAACTGCCCTTAGTTTCCATTTTAAAATCTTGTAACTTCACGCTTCCAGTCACTTTGGTCGGCGGAGGAGGCTCCCCCCTTGCAAGCAGCCCGGGCCCGGCGCCCGCCCTCGGCACAGACCTGGCCAGGGGCTGCGTGTGTGGCGGTACAAGCGCACATCCTCCAGACGTCGCGGGGTCCCCCCGGCTTATTGGTGCCACCGGGGAGCGCGTGCGCCCCGCTGGGTCCATCACGCCAGCTCCTTTCAAAGGCCCCTCTGCCCACAGACCAGGTGGTGGGTGCGGTCTGGCTGCAGGGACACTGGGGAGCCGTGTCCCCTCAGGCCCAGGGCAGGTGTGTTAGGAGAGGTGAGTTTGGGGCCAAAGCTGGGGTGGAGGGAAGCTGGGGCCGGACAGGAGGGAGGCTTGGCGCCCCCGCGGCCGCCGGTGCAAGTTCGAGGCCGGCCGGAGGGCAGGAATGTAACGAAGTGTGGGGCGGGGGCGGGGGGCTGGGGCTACTTGCCCCCCTGCACCTTCTGGTCGTAGGTGCCCGCGTGCTTGTAGCCCGGCACGTAGCCCGACTCGTCCACCAGGTCCACGCGGCCCGCCCTGCCCTTGCCCCTGCCCGACGGGTCGAAGCGCTCCTTGTGGGAGCCCGTGAACTTGGTGGTGTCCGTGAGCCGCGACACGGTGGGCGAGGAGATGGCTTTCTGCAAGAGAGCGGGGACACGGAGGTGAGCCGGCCCCCGGGGCGGGTGTGGCTGAGAGCCCCGCCGGGGCCGGGCCCGCCCGCCACACTCACCGTCACCCCCGAGATGATGGGCGCCTTGCCCTCGACGAGCCTGTGTACCTCCCGGACGGCCTCCTCGCTGCTCTTGTCTTTGAACCGCTTCTTGGCGAGCTCCTCCAGCGCCTCCTTGAACTGCTCGAAGGTGATGGTCCTGCAGGACTTCCCCCTGCGGGGAGAGGGGCTCAGGGCGCCAGCACGTGCGACCGCACCCCACCCAGCGTCCTGCGACCCCTGAGGACCCGCCCCGTCGGGGACTCGGGACACCGGCCCCCGCCCCCCGCCCCCGGCCCGTCCACGGCTGTTTACACCTAACAGCCGGTTGCCACGGCGGCGGCAGCAAACACAAAGTGTCTTGGAATAAAGCTTAAGGGAAGCACGTCCTTTCTGAGCGACTGGACATCAGAACACAGCCTCGCCTGGCTCCAAACGGGCGAGCGTGTGGCCCCTGTGGGGACAGAGCGGGAAGCTGAGGAACACGGAGACGTGTGCAGGGGTTGCCAGTGAGTGGGGGCACGGCCACCGCTCGGGGACGGGATTCACTCCGGCGCGGCCGGGGCCTGGCCAGAGCCGCCCTTCCTTCACCTGAACGCGCCCCCGGCTGCCCAGGACCCCGGTAGGTCGTTCTCGATGCCAAAGGGCTCTGACCCCGCTTTTCGCCTCTAAGCGTTTGAGCTGGAAAACCTTCGCCCTCTGGCTCCTCCCCAGCGAGTCGGCTCCGTGAGGGCTTCGGGGTCTTACAGTGAAAGTGGGGGAGGCTCCCCGGGGACCCCGGATCGGAGCCGCCACAGAAAGGCCGCCTGTGGGAGCCCAGGGCCCCAGAGCAGCCAGGAGCACCCAGAGGGGCCCGCCGGCAGCCGGCAGCTTGGGAAGTGAGGGGTGGGGAGGGGGCACCAGCGTCAGCACTTGCTGCAGAGCCACGGCGGGGGGCGAGGGCGGCACGGGAGTGGACGGGAGTCACCTTTCGGCAGTGGGGCCCCAGCAGCGGTGACCCACGGGCAAAGAAAAGGGGCTGGGCGGGCCTGTGCCTGCGCCACGGGCAGAGTTCACCCGCTGGACCCAGCCCGCCCAGCCAGCGCATGGAAGAGCATCCGAGACTTAAGATCTCTGTGACCTTGGGTTAAGCCAAGGATTTCTTAGAAACGGCACCAAAGAAACAGTCCATAAAGGAAAAAAAAAGAATTTGACTTGACCGAAATTTCTAAAACTGTGCTCTTCCAAAGCTACTAAGAGAAACGCAAGGCAAACCACAGGCTGGAGAAAACCTGATCAAGGGCTTGTGTCTGAAACACGCAAAGAAGGCTCACATCTCAGCGATAACGAAAAAACCCCGTGCAAAAGGCCGGGCCAAACAGTAGAATCAGACACTTCGTGAAAGAAGATCTACAGATGCCAACCGGCACGGAGGGCGCCCCCGTCGCCAGCCACGGGACGAGGCCTGGCTCATGCCCGCTGGGACACGGAGGAACCCAAGCGGCTAAAGCGACCGCGTGGGCGGCCCGGGGCGCCGGCTCGGAGGGCAGTGCGGCACTTTCTCATTAAGGCCACGCCTGAGCGCCCATCGTCTGCGGTTCTGTCCCGTCACCAAAGCTCAAGCAGCCCGGTGGTGACGCGATAAACACGCCTCGGTCCCTGCACAGCACACACGGGCCTCGGACACTTGACACCCTAGTCTGAGGGCGCGGGACGCACTGACCGCCCCTGCCTGCTCAGGGAGGACGGCCTTGGGGCACTTGGGGACCCGCGGGAGGAGGGGCCCTCGCCGCACAAGGGCCACGGGCCTCATCCAACCCGCCGTGGCTGGCGGTGGCCTCCACGCCTCCAAGGCCACGTGCCGGCTGGGCGGGCCACCCTGGGCAGCGGATTCAGGCTTCGCGGTGGGTGGGGAACCCGCCAGCCCTGCTGGTGCCTGACCCTCGACAGCCGGGGGGCCCACTTGTTTGTCCCGGGTCGTCAAAGGCGCTCCTGTCTCTATTCACGGCCGCTAGGCCTGACTGCCAGCCCGGTGACCGGCCGCTGGGGCACGCAGCCCGCCCTGGGCACCGCGGCACCAGGCGCCACCAGGGTGACTCACTCAGTCTAGGGTGGGGGACGGCCCACAGGGCCACATTCAGATGCAGCGGACGTACAGGCCCAGGGCCCTGACCCCCCTGCTCCACCTGGCTGGGCCGGGTGTCCCTGTTTGTTCCCGCTGCTGCCGCCAGGCAGCAGGGAGCTCTCCCCAGGGGACCCCGAGGCCTGTTCTCGAATGACAGCCAGGCTCTTCCCAGACACTTGAGCACTCCCCTCAGCGCCCTGGACACAGGGTGCGCTGTTCTCCAGAGTCCGCGGGGCTGCAGGGTGTCCCCGCACCAAAGCCCCCCCTTCTCCCTGCTCAGCGCCGGGCTGGCCAGCGCCCCGTTCAGAAGGCTGTTGTTCTGCTGGAAGCTGGGCCAGCTGTAACAGGGTCACTGTCCACACACGAGGCCCCCTGAGCTGCCTGCTCAGGCCCGACTCAGGGCGGGAAGGGAGCTGGGCGGGGGAGGGGGTGCAGCCTCCGAGGACAGATGGCCGTGCCTCCGGGGCCGGCACAC
This sequence comes from Catagonus wagneri, assembly GCA_004024745.2. Classification (NCBI taxonomy): domain Eukaryota; kingdom Metazoa; phylum Chordata; class Mammalia; order Artiodactyla; family Tayassuidae; genus Catagonus; species Catagonus wagneri. The sequence goes on along the minus strand of PVHT021183503.1, from coordinate 28,365 downwards.
AAGCCCCTGCTCTTTGGAGCGAGGCTGCCCTGGACTGACACATAACTCGCCGCTTGGGGAACTGACGAGCACTGACTCCCAGGCTCCCCGTCCTCCCACGAGGCTGGGAGCCAGGTGACCTGTCCAGAGAGCAGGGGTGGAAATGGGGGGGGCCTCTGGGATGTTCCCATCAGCCCCTGGGGCAGCGGGAGCGGGGGCCACGGGAGCCCTGTCTGTCTGTCTGTCTGTCTGTTTGGAGGGAGGGAGGGAGCCGCCGACACCAGGCCCCTGCTTTTGCCCAGGCTCCGCCTCCACCGGCCGCCCCAGCCCTGGGCCCGGGGACAGCGCTGCTGGACCTAACCTGGACGGAGGCCCCGCACAGCTCGGGTCTGCAGACGGCCCGGCTGCCCGAGCGGCTGTGCCCGACACCAGCCTACTCCCACGGCAGGAAGGGGCGTCCTGCGTTCCTCCGACCGGGCATGAGGCTGAGGCAGGCTGGGGGGCAGGGCTTCGGGGTGCCCCAGAGGTCACCCACGCCCGTGCTGGGAGTCCAGGGGAGACCCTCCTCTCAAAAGACCGGCATGCACCGGCGCCCGACGCCCACTTCAGCAGGGCGGGGAGCCCACATGGGCGAACTGCCCGAGTCCTGCCTCCACCCGCCCTTCCCCAGGCCCGCACGCCCCACTGACGCCGGGCGGGCCCCACAGAGGCCAGAGCAGAAGCCACAGGGTGCCCTGCACGGCCTCGGGCGGCCAGGAGAGGGCCCCAGGGAGGCCTCCGCCAGACTCCAGCGCCCCCGCGGGAAAGCCTCGCCTGGATGGAGGGAGGGCAGGCCGGGCACAGGCACCAGGAAGGCGCCGCCCCGCACTCCGCTGGCCGAGTGGCGGTCCCACTGGCATATCTGTCACAGGCCCTGCCCACTGCACCTGTTCCCCCCTCAGTCACAGTGCACGGGGCTCCGCCCACTGCCGCCCCCAGTCCCCTTTCCTGGGCGCCTCTACGGGCTGCGGCAGCCAGGCCGGGTCTGCACTCAGGCTGCAAGCTCCACGCTCCAGGCAGCTCCTGCCATGGCCTTGTGGTCCCACCCTAACCTGCGGCCCAGACAGGCTCCGGGGTCGCGGAAGCACCCGGCTACACGCAGCACCCCAGAAGCCGGCCTGCAGGGGCCAGGAAAGGCCAGCAGAGCCCCCGCCCGCCTCTGTCCGCCTGGGCAGGTGGAAGGGGCACCGTCACCACGCATGGTCCCCAAACGGGCTGCCGGGGTGACCACCCCGCTGTGGGACTGGGCTGCTGAGGAGCCAGTGCCGGCCCCGGGTCCCGGTCCCGGAGACAGCGGCCTTCAGTCAAGGCCGGGCAGAGCCTGCGAGGAGTTTGTTTAAAACTTAACACATAGTAACATCAAAACAAACAAGCGCTGCCATGACGATGGGGCCTAAACAAAGGCCAAAGATACCCGGCTGGCGGCAGGGCTGCGCAGCCATGGCAACCGCCCCAAACAGAAACAGCCCTGGGCCATCAGCAGCCCCAGCGGCTCTGTGTCCAGGCTCCCACGAGCCGAAGCCCTCCTGCCACAGCTTCCACCCGGAGCATCCACAGGCCGGCGACCTGGTGACGCACAGCGCGCCCCTCGGACCCGGCCCCCCGGGACCTCGCCCGCAGGCACTGTCCCCAGGACGGGGTTGTGACCGTGAGGCCCCGGCCCCCAGCCCTGCACACCTGTGGGGCCGGGCCCTCCTCCAGGACAGGCCTCTCCTGGCAGGCATACAGGTCACAGGGACCCCACAGGGTGTCCAGGCTCCAAGAGGGCAGAGAAGAGGCTGCCACAGGCCGGTCTTGCCCACGAGTCTCCCCAGCCACGTCCCCCACAGCGAGCTGGACGGGGACCAGCCGGGGTGCCCTTCCCCAGGGGGCAGAAGGGCCCGTGTCCCTCCGCTGCCCGTGTCTCCTGCACACGGGGTCCTCAGGGCCCGCCCGGAGCACCGCCCCCGGCGGAGCCGCGGCTGAGGGAGTGCAGGCCCGAGTCCTGCGCGTGCGCGCGTGCATGTGCCCCGGGCACGTGGGCCTCGGGGACGCCGCGGCCTTTCTCGGGTGTGGTCCAGGGTGTGGAGGGCAGAGGGTGGGTTATCCACGCCTGGACCTGCTCCCCAGCGCCCGGGAGAGGGTGTGCACGCGCACCTGCACACGCAGCAGGCACGGCCCCTGCCCGTGTCCCTCCGTCCCCTCTTCCTCACGCGGACATCCCCGAAGCAGAGGGCAGCCGCGGGGGAGGCCGGCGCCCAGCCCACACAGACACCCGCCTCTCAGACTCTGCCTCTGGGCCAGCCCGCCGCGGGCCGGGGCTCTGTCACCTGAGTCCCTGAAAGCCCGCGATCGGCCGGCAGTAGTGTCCCCACCCTGGGCTCCCGGCCCCACTCGGCCGTGTTCTGGTTCTGGCTCCGGGCACCTTCTTCCGAGAGGGGCCGGTGCCTGCAAATGGAGCCCCCGCCCCGCCCGGGGTCGCGCGCCAGGCCCGGCCACTTACTTGATCTTGCTGAAGACGATGTCCACGTCGGTGACCGTCACGTTCCTGCCATCGATCACCTGGCAGTCCCGGCACAGCTTGGACCAGTTCTTGCCGTGCATCTCCTTGCCCGTGGCCCTGGTGTCCCCGTGCACCGCAAACCTCCGGAAGGCCTCCTCCAGGGCGCTGAGCTCCGGGGCCGCGGCCGCTGCCCCCTCGCTGGCGCCCTCCGACTCCAGAGACAGCCTCTTGGCTGCCTTGTCCTTTGCAGGGTCCCCCGGGGACTTGGGGGGCGTCTTGTTGGCGGGCTTGGCGGGCTTGGGCCTGCTGTCAGCCATGCTGCTGGGGAGAAGGGACAAGAGGTCACCTGCTTCTGCCAGCGCAGCATCGGCGGGACCGCGGGGCGGTGACACCCGTCCGGTGCTGGACATGGCACAGCGCCTCCCACGCCAGGGCCCCCCGGTTGCCGAGTCCCAGGACGGTCCAAGCCTCAGCGACGTGGGGAGCATGAGGCCAGCCACGTGGGGCTCAGGGCCTCCTCCCTGGGCCCTCCTGCGCTGGGGACTCCCTGAGTGACAGGCTTCAGGGTGTCCCCAGGGTGACACGGTCCCGGGGGGACCCGGAACCAGCCATGCCACTGCCCCCACCTCAGGGCTTAGCCTGCTGACCGGGGGGTGGGGGGCCACTGGGGCCGAGGCCCAGGCGTGGGCAGGGGTCCACACAGGCTGCGCTCCAGGCCCAGGATGGGGCCTGGCGTCAGCTCGGCCAGTCTCCAAAGCGGGGCCCAGGGTGCCCACGGCCGAGGAGACAGGAAGCCGTCCAGCTGCCGCAGGTTTGGGGAGCCCAGGGCTGACCAACACCCACCCGCCAGAGTCACGGCTGATGGCCAGGGCGGGGCCCCGGCCCCAGAGGAGCAGCGGCCTCACCGAGAGGCACGGCCAGGATCGGGGGCGGGGGCGGGGCAGACGCGCGGGGCGGACACAGCACAGAGTCGGCCACGGTCAGCGTCACAGCCGCAGCCTCGGTCACGGCCACAATGCACCGAAAATCCTCAAATCTGAGCCGCCGCAGGGAGGGCGGCGACCGGGGGCTCCTGCTCGGCTCGGGGCCCGCGGGTCCCTCGAACCCTCAGAAAAGGCGACGCGGCTCCAGCCGGACGAACGTCCGCGCGGCCGAGGGCCCCGCATCCCGGCCGCCCTCCCGTCCGGCGGGAGCAGAAGGCGCGGCGGCTGCTGAGGGAGGCCCAGGACCCCGGCGCTCGGGGCGGGCGGGAGCGGCCAAGAGGCAGGAAAGTGAAAAAGCCAGCTCGGAACTGCCAGGTGTCCCCAGGACCGCCACCGGCTCAGGACACCGCCAGCCGTCGCGCGCCCACACGTGGGTCTCACGCGCTTGGCCAGCAGCCTCCGCGGGGAACGGAGTCGGGAGGACCGGAAGGCGGCCGTGTCCCCCTGAGGCCGGCCTCCCGCTTAGAGGGCGCCGGGTGGGCCAGAGGGCAGACCGTGCGGGCGGACACGGAGGCAGGCCGGCCCTCCCGGGAGGGCGGCACGGGGCCGAGACCCCGGCAGCCCACGGCCGTGAGGTCCCCGGGAGCCGGCAGCCCTGGCACCGGGAGGAACAGCTGCCGGCTGCCAGGCGGTCAGTGGTCCTGAGACTGACCCGTCCGGGGCGGGGGGGATCCGAGAGCCCACAGGCGGTGGGAAGGCTGGGGGCGCCTCGAAAGGACGCGGAATTTGGAGCGTGCGGGAGCGTGGGGCCTCTGCAAAGTCCGGCCTGGGCTCAGCCGCCCGGGGCCTCCCTCGCCTCCGTCGCCGTCCCAGGCCTGCCTCGGGAGCGCCGCTCGGTTTCCCGTGGGGATCGACTGGGACCCGCTCTCAGAGGGGCTGGCGGCGAGGAGACGCAGAACGAGCGCTTCGTCCTGGGCTTTCACTTTCACTGTGGCGTTACTTCAATAAAATAGTCTGAAAATTACTTAACCAAAGTAACAGAAGGGGAGTTCCCATCGTGGCGCAGCAGAAACGAGTCCAACTGGTGTCCATGAGGACACAGGTTCGATCCCTGGCCTCGCTCAGTGGGTTAAGGATCCCATGTTGCCGTGAGCTGTGGTGTAGGTCACAGATGCGGCTCGGATCCCGCGTTGCTGTGGCTGTGGTGTAGGCCGACGGCTGCAGCTCTGATTCGACCCCTAGCCCGGGAACCTCCACACGCCGCGGGTGCGGCCATAAAAAGCAAAAAATAAATAAATGAGTACCAGAAGGACCGAGACCTCACATGCTGATGAGCTCTCCAAGTTGTGTGCCCAGCGGGCCCGGGACCAGGTACTCTTCTGGCCAGCTGGGCACTCGGCTGCTGGTGGCCCAGTGGGCTCGGCCCCTGCTCCCTCAGTGTCAGCAGCAGCGGCTGGTCCCGGGCGTGGGGCTGGCGGGGACGGGCAGGGGTGGCAGGCAGGGTGAGGGGGCTGTGAGCGTCACGGCCCGTCCCGCCGAGGCTCAGGAGGAGGGCACGGAGGGTGCACAGCTGGGCGGGGGGGAGGCCATGTCTTCAGGAGCACGTGGAAAGGCCAGGCGGGCGCCCTGGTGGAACGACAGGGCGAGCAGGGCCACCGCAAAGTGAAGCGTCCACTAGGCCCCAGGGACCGTCCCCCCACCACGTGGTCCCCTAGCCCGCCACCCCCTCAAGGGCTGTCCATGCCCCAAAAGGCAAAATTCCAGAATGATGCCTCTGGCAACGCCCTTAAGATTGACTGCCTGAAGCAAAACCTACAAGCGACAGAGCACAGCTGCCTTCCTGCCTGTCACAGCTTCTCGTGGGTTCCCAGGAGGGCTGGGAATGCAAACAGCGGAGTGCCTGTCACGGGGGGGGCACGCCTGTGAGCGGGTCTGGGCGGCCGGTGAGCGGGTCCGGGTGTTGTTTTAAAGGCAACAGCAGCTCTGCCTTCCCGGTTCCCCTTCCTGGAGCAAGAGGCAGGTCTGCCCTGAGAGTAAAGACGGGGTTACCGCTGCTCCCTGGCACCCCGGAGCCGGGGCCCTGCTCCTTGCTCCGGACGCCCCCGTCCGGCCCTCTCACCTTGCCCACGATCCACACCCGCCCGCAGGGACCTCAGGCCAGTGGGACAGAGCATCTCGCCCCCAGCCCCCAGAGTCCCTTCCACCTCCCTCCGGCCTCTGCCCGCGGCCACTGGGCCGTCCCGGACACAGCGTCCATCCGGGCCGGGTGCCGCGGACGCCAGGCTGGCCAGGCCTCCTGGAGGGGGCCATGGACAAGCCGTGCGAGCACTGCGGTGGAGACAGCATGGGGCCCACAGGACACGGGTGTCGGGGGGCTGGGGTCTGCACGGGGAGCCTCTGCCCCAGCCCCGCCACGTGACACGCTCCCGCTCGCCCTCCCAGCCCTGCCTCCTAGGACCCTCCGGGAAGCACTGGGCCCGACCGGCCTCTCCCCCGGGCCGTGCTCACAGACTCTCGGAGCGTGAACCCTGCACTGGGGTGGCTGTTCAGGCCTCAGGCTCCGCCTCCGGAGTCCGTAAGGGGGCACGGCCAGGCTGGCCGCACGGGAGCTCGGGTCAGAGCCCGCGAGCCACGCACCTGGACCCCACGGACCGGAAGAGGCCAGGCGCTCTCTGCGGCGTCACCCCAGGCCCAGACCCCCTGGTGCCTGAGGTGCCCCAGAGACCCTGGAGCCCCCACGTGAGGAGCCAGGCAACGGGGCCCCAGGGGCCTGGGTCTGGGGCCCCCGGGGGGCAGCAGGGGGGGTTTCTGCAGACTTTGGCGGGGGTTCTCGTCGCCAACCGTCTCCTCCTGGCGGCACCCAGCTGGGAACTGGGCCCTGTGGGTGGGAAAGGGCCCCCGGGGGGGCGACACCAGAAGGGGACCCAGGAGCCGCCGGCCCTCAGCCCTCAGGCCTCTCGGGGTGGGGGTGGCCCTGCAGCCCCCAATCTTTACATCATGTCCTGGAGCAGCGCCTCCACTGCTGGACCCACGGACGTGACCCCGAGGCCGAGGGTCCGGCTGAGACCCTGCTTTTGTGGAAACCACGCAGGCCCTGGAAACGGAGTCCCGAGCACCTGCGAAGCTGGCCCTGCGAGGACCTGGGCGGAGCGCCCAACGCGGGCAGGGCTGGCTGGGCGGCAAGGGGGCAGCTGATGCCCCTGGCCTGGGCAAAGTGCAGGAGAAGAGAGTGTGGGGGACACGGGTACCTCCCAGGCCCCCAGGGCAGCCCGGCCTCTCGGAGCAGACAGAGCCCGTCACAGGGCTGACGCCGAGGGAGGGGGTCGGGGACCACACAACGGCCCCCATTAAGCCCCCAGCACGATTGGTCCAGAACCGCAGCGCAGGCTGGGCACCCGGTCAGCCGAGCCAGGGTTCCCCCCCGCCCGGGCCCTTTGGGTGCTCACGCTGGACCCTCGCAGCCAAAGCGAGGCCCAGGAGGGATGGGAAAGTCAAAAGACCAAGTGGCCCAAAGCCGAGGGACACGGATGCCACCCGCTCGGCTGAGGCCCTGGGTCGGGGGCCAGCCTCCTCCTGGCGCTCCCACGGTCAGGGCCAGCCAGAGGGCTCGAGGGCGTCCCAAACCCACAGACCCCGCCCCGCAGCTTCAGCTCTTTATTCCAGGGTCCACTTGAGCACAAGGCAGCCCTTTGGCCATTGTTCACGTTTGTCATAATCCGGCCGCCACTCCACGTGAATGGCTGTCGTCCCAGGCCGCACAAAGTGGCCTCTCTGAGCGCCTGCGCCCCTCAGCACAGTCTCAGCCCCGCCGCCCCAGCCTCGCCTTTCAAGGGCCCTGCAGGGGCCCCAGCGGGACAGGCTGAGGCCAGCGGACCTCCGAGCGGCCTGGAAACCACAGTCGCAGCCACACGGTCCCCTGCCGCGCGTCCCAGGAGACTCCTCCAGGAGTTTCTTCCCGAGGCGTCCACCCAAGGGCTGTGGACAGCCTGCGTCCCACGCTGTCCTGCAGCGACATCACCGTGCGGGCCACCGCCCTGGACCTGCGGGCTGCAGGCCGGCCGTGTGCCCCCGCCGGGCCGGGGCTGGGAGGCCGCCCACAGGGGCAGAAGGAGGCCGAGGGGTCTGCGGGAAAAGGCCGTGCACCGCTGCCCCGGACGCTGCCAGACAGGTCTGTCCGGCCCACAGGTAAGGGGACAGTGTCACACCTTCAGGCTTCAAAGCTTCTCCTGTCCCTGGAGAGGGCGAGGTTCCAGCGCGGAGCCCGGAGATGTCCCCCTGAGGCAGAGCTTTGACGGGTCCGGTCTGAGGAAGTGGCCTGCGATCCAGCCCTGTCAGAACCAGCTGCACAGGCAGCCCCCCCTCCTCGTGGTGGAGGCCGGCCCGCCTCCCCGGGGGAGCTGAAGCCCCAGCGCCCCCGGAGGGAAAGAGAGCCCAGGGCAGGCCGGCCCCCCGCTGGCTCCGGGCGGACGAGGCGCGGCCCTGTGGCCAGGCTGCTGGACATCTGGGAGAGAGGCTTCTCTCAACCCATGATGTGGAGTCAGGGGACCCGGCCTGCGGGCGCCCTGGATGCCAGAGGCACGTGCACCGCTCCAGAGGAAGAGACAGCCACTGGAGACCAAGGAACATTTCTATGAACAACTTTAACCGCGATATCTACACATGATAAAAACCAACCAGGCCCAAGATGGGGAAAAGGTGCCAAGAACTTGCAGAAACAACAAGAAACAGAAACAACCAGAAGTTCCAATTGCTGGAGCTCGATCAGACATTAAGTTGAAAGTAACTGTGTGTGTGTGTCGTGTGCAAAGAAGAAATGGGCAGTGTGGGCCGTGTACAAAGAAGAAAAATGATGAGGAATTCCAGCTGTAAGAATGCAAGAAACAGCTCTGAAAAAAGAATACCTTAGAAATTCTAGCCCTAAAAACATGGGAACTGAAATTCAGAGCTCGGTGTTGGCTTTCACAGCAGATGAAGGACCGGTGGGTGGGAAACACCCAGGAGGAGACGCCGAGATGTGCATGAAAACTTATGTGTGCACACGTGTGTGTGTCATGAAAGGTGTGTGTGCACATGTGTGTGTGTGTGTGCCTGTGCATCGTGTGCACGCATGAAAGTGAGTGAGGTGAGCTGCCATCTAGGAGGTTAGGGAAAAGCTCAGCAAAGTAAGGACGAAGGCATTAGAAAGAGTGAAGATAAAAGTAAAAACACTGAAGACAGAGAACAAATCTGCAGCACAGGGACCAGCGGCATCCAGAGTCAACGCTCGAGAACCCTGATAAAACTGATAAATACGGGGACCTTAGCCAAGAAGAAGGAGGCAAAATACCCAACGTCCAGAAGGGAAAATGAGGACGCCCATGAGTCCTACATAGAGTAAGAGGCTAAAATCTAATAAGAGAACATTATGAACAATTTTAGACCAGTGTGTTTGATAACTTAAATGAAATAGACAGTATTCCTAAAAGCAAAACAAGGGCCATTTTACCAAATGGTAACAAGAAGAAATAAATATTTTTATAGTCATTCTTATAATTGTGATGAATCGTTATACTTATTGAGGACTTGAATCCTTATCGGAAACTCCTCTCACAAAGAAAACTCCAGGCCTGGACGCCTTTGCCAGCAGATTCTACCCTCAAATGAAGGACGAGAAAATGTCAACCTTTCGCAAATTCTTCCAGAGAAGAGTGAAGAGGGAACACCCCAGCCCCGACTCACACCCCAGCCCCGACTCACTTTGGCTGAAACAGTCCTGCTGCCCAAACCTGCCAAGGGCACCGCAGGAAAAGAGGAGTTTACGTCGACCCCACTTGTGGACACAGATGCAAAAACCCTGAACAAAATATGAACGAAACTCAGTCATTGCTAAAAAAGGATCAAGACCTTAAAATCCAGCTGGGCTTATGTCAGGAACACAAGGCTGGTTTAACACTAACTTAATCAACATAATACATCATGAAACAGAATAATCAAAATTATATTATCATCTTAATAACTACAGGCGAAGCACTTGAAGGAGTTCAGCATTTATTGACCATAAAAATTCTTAGCAAGTTAGAAAAAGAAACAAAACTCCTTCATTTGATTTAAAAAACTACAAAAATCATCACACTTAGTAATGAAAGACTGAAAACTTTTTTTTTTCAAACCCAGAGTAAGAGAACTCCGGCTGCTATTAGCATTCAGTGTGTCGGTGGGAAGACGAGGAAAGGAAGCAGATGATATAAACACGGAAAGGAAGAAATAAAACTCTTTATTTGTAGCTTCTATGGTTGTGTATATACAAAATCCGAAGGGATCCCAGGAAAATTACTAGAATCAATGAGGTCGGCATGGCTTCTGGACACATGATTAACACACAGAAACTTATTTTTTTTCCATGCAGCAGCAAAATACACAAAAGGTACATAAAAATACAGAAAAGTTATTCAGAAATATACATTTAAAACCTCATGAGGAAATGTCATTCACTGAGGGATAAATGAACAAACGGTGTGCAAGACAACTGACACAAGCTAGGCGGCCGCGCTGCAGCGGCAGCGGCACTGAGAGCCCAGCTCGGGTCTGGTCGGCAGTCGCCATGAAGTTCACCCCCAGTTTTAATTTAACTCCAATAAAAAGTCCCAGCAGTTTTTATTGCCTGGGTGTCAAGACAAGCTGAATGTGCAACATACACAAACACGCGGGTGATCTGGAAGGCAGACCAGGCAGGGGTTTTGCCCAGTGGTTTCAAGACCTGATGGAAAATTCTGGAAAAGAGGACAGTGTGGTATGTGGTCCTGGTGAAAGGGCAGAGAATAGACCACCAGGCAGAAGAGGGCCCCCGTTCCACCCGCCGTGGGCGACGAAGGTGGCCCGGTGGGAAAAGCGGAACAAACACCATCTATCACAGGCGGAGGGCTGGCTGGTGAGACGCAGAAAAAATGAAGATTAATTCGGGTACAGGTTTGCAGCAGGAAAGGCAACACCCTTAAGCCTCAGGAGGGTCCTGCTGTCCTCGGGGTGGGAAAGGACACGGAAACCACGACCTGAAAGACACGGTTCTTAGCCGGCACCCGATCGAAAGGAAGACCCACCTCCCGCGGCCCACAGCACCGCCGAGGGAGCGGGAGGGCGGCCGCCGGCCCGCGAAGAACCCGCGGGTCAGCGAGGAAACGGCAGCCCCGGAGGACGCGGAAAGGGCTGGATGGAGCCCCGGCGCGTGCAGGCGCCCGACGCCGACGGGCTTGCTCCCGGCCCGAGATGCCGGCGCTGGCGCCCGCCCTCCGGAGGGCAGCCTGCTGCAGCGCCCGGCACCGGGCACCCGCGCCCGGGCTCTCCAGCCAGCAGGACGCCTGCCACGGGATCCCCAAGGGCGGGAAACGACCCCGACGGGCGGGCGATGGCGGCTCGCAGGATGGAACACGGCAGCCGGACGGGGGCGCAGAGCGGCGGCCACGCCCGCCCAGCAGAGCCCTGCTCGGGTCTGGAGAGGCGTCGAGGTCGAACACCGAGCCGGAGCTGGGGAAACAGGCTCAGGTGGTCGAACCACCACACAGGCCAAGCCAACCCCCGGGAACAGGAGGCGGAGGTGACCTCAGTGCTGCCGCCCCGGGGAGAAGCCGCGGCCGGGGCGGGGCCTCTGGCGGCGGAGCACCCAGCGAAGCGCGGCGGCGGGAGTGAGGCCCTTCCCCCAGGGGCCCCGCGCAGGCTGCAGGCCCACGGCCCACCCATACCCAGAGGCAGGCGGCGTGAGGCCCGAACGAGGTCACCCGGACGGAGGACGCCGGCTTTCGTGACGTCCCCGCTGGAGCGAGAGCTGCCCAGGGCAGAGGCCGGGCAGGCCTAACAGGGCCAGGGGGCGAGACTCGGGAGCTGGCTGGGGACACGGTGGGGACGCGGGGGCGCTGGCAGCAGAGGCAGAAGGTGAGCGGCGAGCCGAGGCTTAGAGCCAGTCCCTCTTTTGCACAAACCTAAGAAAAGGCGACTGGGTGTGGATGGCCCCGCCCCCGCCACCTGCTCAGAACAGCACGTTTCCTTGCACCCGTGAAAGCCTTTCCACGCCTGTTCACCAAAGAAGGTCCTGCCTTCAGACATTTAGACCTTGAATTACAGCGGGGGCTCACCGCACGCCTCGGTAAAGGGGAGATCTGGAACCCGCAGACAGCCCACTTCCCCATGAGGGAGCAGACTTGGGGTGTCCCTCGTCCCCGGGGGAGCCGCCCCAGCCCACGTGTGCTTCTCAGGGCTGCAGGTCACAGAACAACACCCTCCCTCGTCCCCAGGGGGACCAGCAAGGCCATTTCCAGGAAGGACATTCTCTCCCTGAAGCGGCGCTGCTGAGCTGGGATGCCTGGTCTGGGGTTCCCATGGGTGCTGTCGCCCTGGTTACCTCCCCACCCGGGAGGGCTACAAGGGTGCACCCAGCTCCCGGGGGGCTGGAACACATCTGAGCCCCAACGCTGCTGGGTCCCATCCAGGCACCCCGCGCCTTCCCACCCAGTGAACACCTGTTGCTGAAGTGGTGGGCGCTGGGTGTGTGCTGATTCTCCTGCCAGATCCCAGCGCCTGCCTGGTCCGGGGTTTGTGGGCTCAGGTGGACTGGGCTCGGTGCCCGGCACCCTCGGGCTGGCGTGCTTTCCGGACGGCGCCAGGCGGGCTCAGGGCATGGACCTCACAGCCCAAGGAGGACCTGATCCTTCCAGGTGCAGCAGGGCCCGTCCCCCAGGGCCCCGTATCCCCAGATGGCATCTTACAGGCTCTCCTCCAGCCCCACCAGCAACATCACGGGCTATAAATAGGCCTGGCGCTGAGTCAGCACAGCCTCTCCCCAAGGAAGCTTTTAATTCTCAGCCTCTCCTGCAGGGAGCGGCCCACTGCCCACCAGGGAGGCCACGTGGACACTGCCTCGGAGGACAGGTTGGCTGCTCAAAGGTTTCTCTTAAACCTCAATCAGTGATAAGTGATTTTAATTCTCTACATGAAATTCTCCTGTGATTTGCACATTTCCCACAATAAGCATCTATAACCTCGGATCCAGTTAAAACAGCTTATTCATTGCAACTTCAAGGAGTCATAAGGATCAGCCAGACAGCACCTAGGAAATAGAAGAAACCCAACACGGCTTCCTCTAATCTCCGTCACCTCATCATTCCAAAAAGACTGAGAATTTTTTAATGCAGTACCTAAATCATGGTACCTTTCTGAGTCACAGATTCTTCTGGAAATCAGGAAAGCCCTAGAGACCCTTCCCCCAAGAAAACACGCAACTCTTGTGTGGCCTGCACTTTGCAGCCGCTCCCAGGAAATTCGCCAGCACCCCTCCCCCATCGCTCATCACAAGAGCCCCGCGATTCCAGCCCCCGGGCTGGGAACAGGGCCGGGTACCAGAGAAGGGAGTACAGCTGAAGGCACCACAAGGCGACTGTCTCACTGCTCCTCCCCATTTCCTGCCTGTTCCAAGCTCTCCCTCCCCGGATGTGGTCCCAGTGCACTGCAGCTCAGGTCAGGGTTTACGGACCACCTCCTAGGCGGCTCTGGGGAGCTCCATCCCCCAGTTTACCGCGCTGAGACCAGCATGGGGAGTCCTGCAGGCAGCAGTGGGGACTATGGGAGCTAGGTCCTTTCGTCAGCGTCCCCCAGAGACTCTGCAAGTATCCAATAAATGTCAGCGGAATTAGCCAATAAACGCACAGACGGATGACAGCACAGCCAACTCATCCTAAAAGGTGTCTCATCTTCAGAGAACCCCAAACGCCTATCAAAACAGCAGTCACAGACAGGGTAGCTGAATGGGTTCACTTCCCACCTCTTTTCAAGGCTCCATTTACATAACTGAAACCGCAGAATAAATGGTTTCTCTGGATCCTCCTTCTAAGGCGGGGTTAGGTGTGTGGAAAAAAATAAATTGGCAGCCGACCTCTTTATCTTGATTGCCGGGTTACTGCGCACATGCGATAAGAAAACATAACACCCCTCGGGGGAAAGCTTCTGGATTTGCAAACTGTAGGTCTGACACTCTCACCTGCGCGGGCAATGGCGACGGAGCCCTCGCCAAATGATCACGCGCATTCTGGGCCCGTGGACACAAATGGCCTTCTGCGGTCCTGGATCTCTTAAAATTCGTGCTATATGACAATGGCTTCATTTCAAACCCTCTAAGCCCGGGTTTCCCGCCGTCTCGCTGCAGCCGCCACCCCAGGCCTGGGCGTGTGAACATGTTTATGTAGCTGGACATGGAGAGGGAAGGGGCTGGAGGGGCAGTCCTCTGCCCCGTTGCGCACGGACGCAAAGAAAGGCCAAAGCACCTCATTTAGGGCCCAATTATAAACCTGTCCTTTGCAGAGGGGCTTGTCTCAGCTCGCTCTCAGCGCGTCCCCAGACCCGCGCCCCGACGCAGCTGCAGGGGCCCGAGCTCCGCGCGGATAGCTGGCAGCCCCAGGGCGCTCCGTGCACGGACGCGCGGGGCCTCGGCAAAGGGGCGCCGGCCGGCGCGGGGAATGACTGGTGTGCCCGGCTCGCGGGCGCAGGTGGCAGGAGGAGCAGGCGGCCCTGTGTACCGCGCCTCAGGACGGAACCCACGGCCACTTACCTCGGAGATGCGGCGACTGCTGCGGCGGCGCCTCCGCGACTCTCCCGCGCGCGACAGGGTGCCCGGCCTGCGCTCGCGCCGCGCCCGCAGCCGCTCGGCCCCGCCCCCAGCCCGCTGGCCCCGCCTTCTGGCCCGCCCTCAGGCTCGCCGGCCCGCCCCCACTGGCTGGCCCCCGGCCCCCCTTCCACGCACAGCCTTCCCCACACCCTGCCCTCCCCGCACTCTCATTGGAGGACACCCCCCGGGCCCGCCCCCCGGCTCTACTGGCCGGTCCCCACTGGCTCCCACTGCCCCCCAACCCAGGACACGCCCCCCCGGCCGGTCCCCAGCGCTCTTCGCGGCTCCGCCCCCGCCCCTCCCTCTCGGGACGCTTGCTCGCCGAGGTCTTTTGAGCGCAGCGTCTGCCTTACAAGGCGGGTCTGCTCCGGCCCCGGGGCCACGCAACTCGGCGGGGCGGGGGCGGTGCCTACGCGGCCTCACCAAGCCCTCCCAGACCCTGGATGCGGGAGGACGGATGGGCCCGCGGACAGGCCTCCTGACTGGGGCGGCCAGGTGCTGGCCTCTTCGCGGAGATGCTCAGGCCAACGCGGGGGTCCGCGGTGGCGAGGCTCAGACCCCACAGAGGGGGCGCGGGGTGGGACGGGGAATGGGGCCGCTCCGCGAGAATTTGGGGGACAGCGGGAGCGTGCGGCAAGCACCTCGGTGGGGTCGGCCGGAGTGGGGCAGAGGATCTGTGCCGGGCACTGGACGCTGTGCAGCTGCGCCGCCCCCGCCCCCGCCCCCCGTGAGCCCCCGCTCCAGCTGGAGGCCTGCCCTCAACTTACCTGTGTGAAGACTGCGGTTCTCAAGTGCTCTTCCTGCGGCTCCTCCTCGCCTGCTGCCCCCTCCCCACCAGGCCGGCTCTGCGCTGGGAGGCCAGGCGGCCCCAGCCCTCAGCAGCCCTCTCTGTGCCCAGCCTCCAGGGAAAGGGTGGTCTTGAGTCACTTTCGGCTTCAGTGCCCTGAGCTGGAGCTGGCCAAGCATCGCGCGCGCGCGCGCGCGCGCGCACACACACACACACACACACACACACACACACACACACGCCTCTACAGCAGACTGGCTGCAGACCCTCACTCTCCCAGATGCAGAACTAAGCTCCCAAACGTACATCCAGGCTCTGTCCTCCAACCCACCTGCAGGGACCCGGAGTCCCAAGCCCAGGTCCTGCTCTGCTCTCAGGTCTCTGAGTCACAAGTGCCTGCAGAGCTTCTGGCCTTACCTGGGATCCAGCCCGGCCAGGGAACCTGGCAAGGGCCACAGAGGAAGCTGGGGCGCAGCTGTCCAACACCGCCAGCTCTGAGGACACCCGGGGAGCCAGGGGCAGGCAGGCTGAGCCCCATCCCGCTGTGTTCCTGGCTCCCAGCGCCTTGCTCTTAACTCTTCTGGTTGCTACTTCTGCTCAAAACCGGCTGAAGACGGGCTTCTAACTCTCGTTGCCCTGAAAAGGTCCGCATCCGGAGACCAGGCAAATCCAAAATCCCGGCGTTGGAAGAAGAGGGAAAGCGCGCCGTCAGCCTGCGCCCGCTCCTCCGGACCCGGACCCTTCGGGCTGAAGCTGGACTGCGCCTTCCCGGTCCCACACAGCCCACTGCTGATTTACTGTTAGCAACGCAAATGAGATAATAAAAAATTCTACTTGTTATGTTCCGATTATCACATTAGCCAAATGGCGACTGTTTAGTCCATTTTTCAGAACCTGTGCAGGTGCTGTGACCTAAACCAGGTGATTCTGCCAAGGCGAGAACTGCACTGGCCAAGAGGTGCCAGGCTCGGAAGCGGAAACGTTCCAGGAACGGAATCAGAAGAGGCCCAGGCCAGACCTGGCTGGAACCGGGCGGGCTGCTGGCACACCTGCTACGGGAGGGGATGGGCGGAGCCACGGCGCTCGGAGGCCCCGCCCCCGTCCCAGGCCAGCCGGAAGCGCGCGCGGTTGCCGCTGGCCCTTTCCCGAGGCCGGTTGTCTGGGGGTGAACCGAGTTCCCGTCCCCGGGAGGCGCGCCATTTCACAGCACAGAGTCGGTTCTGGCCACATTGGAAAAGCGCCCGAAATGGTGGCATCGGCTCTTACCAAGCTGGGAGAGCCCCTCGCAGCGCGGTGCCAGGTTACATCGCGGTTGGGGCAGGGGGCCCTTCTCCGCGGGGCTGCGCTTCCGGCGCCGCTTTCGCGGGGATGACTCTGCAGTGCACCCTGGCCCGGGTCCCTGAAGCGACCCCGACCGTCGCCGTCACCCTCCAGTTAGGAGAACCCGGCTCGCGGTGGGTGGGTGCGCGGCAGCCACGTGGAGACCCGCTGTGAGCAGAATCGTCTGCGCTCATAGGACACTGTGCTTGTTTTTCAGGGCCACGGGGCAAAGAACCGCAAGGCCCGGCAGCGTAGACAGCAGAGACCCTCACAGTCCCGGTGAAGGATCAGGAGTCGTGGTGGCCAGAGGCGTGCTGCCTAAAGGGTTTCCGCTGGCCCTTCGTGCCTCCCCCAGCTTGGCGGCCCAGGCGCCCCGGGGCTCCAGGCTGCTGCGCATCCAGCCTCGGCCTGCGTCCTCACGTGGCCCCTGCCGGGTCCGCCTTCTCCCCGAGTCTCGTCAGGGCGCCCGTGCTGGATTTAGGGCCGGGCAGGGGATCCAGGATGCTCTGGGGTCGACGTCCCTAATGACGTCCACAGAGCCCCTGGTCCCGCGGTTCCTGGGGGGCTGAGGTGGAGTCTTTTCCTGGCTCCCCCAGGAGCCACGCAGCCCGCCAGGCACAGTCCTGTCTTCCCCCGGCCCCGCCTGGCGTCTCAGGCTCTGGACCCTGGGTGCGTGCCCCCAGGACTTCCCAGACAGGAGGCAGAAGGCATCTGTGGGCAGGAGGGGTGGGGCTCGGGCCGGCCTAGCTCCACATACCAGGCTTAAAACGCTCCCTTTTCTGAAACCCGAAGTACGCGTCCTCTTGTTAACGGGCCCGCTTGACCGCGCATGCACAGAGGCCTGGGTGGCTTGCATCCTCGTCCGCGCAGCCTCCGCCGTCATGGGAGCTGCTTGTGGGTGAAGCAGGCTTGCACTCAGGCAGCAGCAGGGACACCCACAGGCCTGGCCGTCTCGCCGGAGGAGAGGGCCTTCTCCCGCTCGCCGGGGGGCAGGTCACACCTCCCGATCACGCTGCTCAACGACGGAAGTGTCGCCCTTCATGGAAGACGAGATCCCTCGGAGCCAAAATAACCCCCACGCAGCTGACAAGAGGAACGGCCCCGCCAGCTCGCGCTCCTCAGCTCCCCGGCAGAGCTCTGCCCTCGCCGCCACCCAGCACAGCCACCACGGGCGCTCAGCGCCCGCTCTGTGTGCACACGCCGTGCCCTGCTCGGCTCCACGGCCCTCCTGGGGTGGACGCCAGTCAGGGCCGCCTGCGCCACGTGCAGGATCCAGTCAGAAGGAAAACGCAGGCCTCCTTCAAGACGACAAAGACTCGAGGCAGGGGCAACAGAGCGTTGGACCAGCTGGGGACCCTCCTGAGGGGTCCTGGGCGTGAACGGCCCTGATCACTGTCCTGCTTTTCAGGTCCTGCTCCTGGGACTCAGAGAGGTTGGGTAGCTGACCCAAGGACACACAGCTGGCATGGGGCAGGGTGGTGCCCACCACGGCACGTGCTCGCTACTCACCTTGCAAACCTGCTTTTTTAGCTCATAGATTTATCCTCGCAGTCACAAACACGGGCATAAAGTCCTAGTAAGAAAGCCATGGGGTTCCCACGGTGGTACTGTGAGTTAAGGATCAGGCATTGTCACTGTAGCAGCTTGGGTCACTGCTGTGGCATAGCTTCAATACCTGCCTCAGGAACCCCCACATGCCACGGGGCGTGGCCAGAAAGGAAGAAAGGAGGCCACATGCTTTTCTCATGGTTCCGGATGACTTGCCCTAATTCTTATGCCAAGAAGATTTTTAGGCTCTGGGGTCTGTTATCGACTTGGCTTCTAAGAACGTCCCGAGAGACACCAGCCAACCGACTCGGGAGTCTGGTGCCTCCCCTCAGGTTTGGGGGTCCCTCCTGCCTGTGGTTCTCCGCCTCTGGTCGTGCCACACCAGATCAGGCAGCGTGGCATGTGGGCTCTGACGGCAGCGATGGGCTCAGACCTTCCCCGTGTCCTTGGTCGGCAGTGCTGCGGTCAGAGCCGCCGTGTGGTGCCCGCTCCAAGGCAGCCCTAACCTGCTTTTCTCTCTTCCCAATGCTGCACGATGCTGAGGGCACAGGTGATGGCACAGGTGTGCCTGCAATTTCCTGAAGGTCCTGCCGTCAACCGTGTTTAACGCCTGTGCAGCTGGGCGCTGGGGGGGGGACACGGTAGGGCAGTCGGCACCCCAAAGTCACCCCAAAGTCCCGGCCCGAGGTGGCTGTGAGAACCACGTGGTTTTCTGCAGCTCCTTTCAGAGGCCTTGGAGGTTCCTCATGCCACAGAGGTTATAAAAGTTGAAAGAGAAATTAACGGAACTCAGAGCCATATTGAGAAGCCTGGTCTGTGAGCATCTGAAAATCCGTCAGAAGCAGCTCATTGCGGAGCAGCCAGAAGCCTGCTGGAGGGTTCCAGGCAGAAAGCGAGGCACGTACCAGCCCCAGGAGTGCGTCTCGCCCTCCGGAAGAGTCCCAGGGAAGACGCCGCCCCGGAAACCAACGTCAGAGGCTGCCCCACCCCCGCCCGGGAGCAGAACCCGCCCTCCGGCTCCGTCCCAGCCTTTCCCACGCTGCCTTCCCAGCACAGAGACCTCAGCGCAGGATTCCTGCTACGCCCGGAGCCAGCAGGCCCCACGCCCTCTCCCCACACTGTCTTTTTTATTATTGTTTGTCATTTAGGGCCACACCCGCGGCATATGGAGGTTCCCAGGCTAGGGGTCTAACAGGAGCTGTAGCCGCCGGCCTTCACCACAGCCACAGCAACGCGGGATCCGAGCCGCGTCTGAACCCTACAACCACAGCTCACGGCAACGCCGCATCCTTAACCCACTGAGCAAGGCCAGGGATCGAACCTGCGCCCTCATGGATACTAGTCAGACCCGTTAATGCTCCTTTCCCCACACCCTCCGGACACCCGCGCTTGCTTCCTGCAGCTCCGGTGGTGGAGGTGGGCGGGGCCTCACCCAGCAGGGTCGGCCTGTGACCCCGCCGCGCGGTGACACCAGCTGCTCTCTGAGCCTGTGGGTCAGCCCTGCTCCGGTGACTGCATTTCCCGCGCTCGCAGATGAAAACGGGCCTTTTATGCAGCTGGCAAATATGTGTCAAGTGATCACAGAACACACACACTTCCAGCCAAGATGGAGTGACAGGAACTAGACTTACCTTCTCACAGGAAACAACCCCAAATGGGACGAAATCCATGGAGCAATGGTTTGCAAGACACTGGACAGCAGACCACAAAGGACAGTGACCCCGAGCGGTGGGAAGCCCCCAGCTGGCTTCCTGGCTGTGCGGAGACGTGGTGCAGGGAGGGCCCCAGGCGGAGCCGGCAGCTGCCCTGGGTGAAAAGACAGAGCGGGGACTGGGGAGGCCCGGGTGCACGGAGCGGCGCAGAGAGAGCTGCCCGGGCCCCGGGCGCCGGCCCGCTCATGCGGGTGAGGGGGCCAGTGAGGCCGGGAGTGGGCCACGGAGGCGAAGGAGGCACAGAGCCCGGCACCCGCACGGGGCCGCGAGACGACCTCGCAGCTCCGGGGCTGCCTGGGGTGGAGGGCTGTGCTGCCGCGGGGTGGTGGCCGCGGGGTGGTGGGCGCGGGGTGGTGGCCGCGGTCTGAGCTCCGCCCTCATCTCGCAGCAGAGCCCAGGCTGCAGCTGGGACTAAAACTCCAGGAAAATTGATAAGGACACAGAAATACCTGCCCCCAAAGGAAAACTTAACAACCACTGGCATCCTGCTAGAACCATCAGGTGTGAAAAGAAGGGGAAAAAGACCCATAATAAGACAGGTCAGTTGATGGAGACGAACCCAGAACCAACCCCGGGCAACGAGACGGATTAGAGCTCATTCCACAGGCGTAAGACGCAGAGGTGTGGGGCGCACCTCGCTCTTGGAAGGGCAGACCACGAGTTCCCCTCATGGCGCAGTGGAAACGAATCCGACCAGGAACCATGAGGTTGCGGGTTAGAGCCCCGGCCTTGCCCAGTGGGCTAGGGATCCAGTGTTGCCGTGAGCTGTGGTGTAGTTTAGAGACGCAGTTCAGATCTGGCGTGGCAGTGGCTGTGGCTGTGGCTGTCGTGTAGGCCGGCAGCTGTAGCTCGGATTCGACCCCTAGCCTGGGAACCTCTATGTGCTGCACCTGAAACCCCCCCAAAAAAAAACCTTCCAGCAAAAAAAAAAAAAAAAAATGCAGGACCAGCTGTCTTCATAGATAGCAGCAGGACCAGCTGTCTTTGATAGATGAATTCTATCAAAAATTTAGAGAAGAGTTAACACCTATCCTTCTGAAATTATTCCCAAAAAAATTCAGAGGAACACTCCCAAACTTATTTTATGAGGCAACCATCACCCTGACACCAAAACAAGACAAGGATACCACACAAAAATGAAAATTACAGGCCAATATCACCGATGAACATAGTTGCAAAAATCCCCAATGAAATACTAGCAAACAAAATCCAGGAATACATTAAAAGGATGTACTGATCATGATAAATTCCATGATCAAGTGGGATTTACCCCAGGGACGCAAGGATTCTTCAATATCCACAAATCAGTCAGTGGATACACCACATTAACACACGGAGGAATAAAAACCATATGATCCTCTCAACAGATGCAGGAAAAACTCGACAAAATCCAATACCATTTCTGATGAAAACCCTGCAAAAAGTGGGCATAGAGGGAACCCACCTCAACATAATAAGGGCCATATATGACAAACTCAACAGCTAATATCATTCTCAATGGTGAAAAACTAAAAGAATTGCCACTGAGATCAGGAACAAGACGAGGCTGTCTGCTCTCGCCACTACTATTCAACATCGTTTTGGAGTCCTAGCCACGGCCATCAGAGAAGAAAAGGAAACAAAAGGAATCCAAATTGGAAATAAATAAAAGGAATACAAATTGGAAAGAAAGAAGTAAAACTATCACTGTGGCGCTTGCTCAAAAAGCTAAAAATAGAAGGACCATTTGCTCCAGCAATCCCACTCCTGGGCATCTATCCAGAGAAAACCACGACTCGAAAAGATCCATGCACTCCTGTGCTCACTGCAGCACATATACAACAGCCAAGACATGCAAGCCACCTAGATGTCCATCGACAGAGGCGTGGATAAAGAAGATGTGGTACATATACACAATGGAATATTACTCAGCCATTAAAAGGAATGAAATATTGGCATTTGCAGCAACACGGATTGTCCTAGAAAGTATCATGCTAAGTGGAGCTAGAAAGTGAGACACCAGCATCACATGCTATCACCTATATGTGGAATCTTTAAAAAGAACTCCTTTGCAGAACAGAAACTGCCTCACAGACTTTGAAAATGTTATGGCGCCAAAGGAGACAGGTAGGGGTGGGGGGATAGGCTGGGGGTTTGGGATGGGAATGCTGTAAAACTGGGTTGTGATGGGCACTGTACAACTAGAAGTGTAATAAAATTCATTGAATTTAAGAAAAAGAAGTATAGACATGGAGGAGATATAGCGGCACCGCGGGGAAATTCGTGCAGCTAAAAACTGCAAGATAAGAGAAGACGGATGCGCTGAGCAGGGCTGCCGGCGCTCGGACTCTGGGAAAGCGCAGCAATACCGACTCTCCACCAGCGGAGAGAAAAGAGAGTGAAACGGAATCATCAGTCATCTGCGTGACAGCTTCAAGCAGCCTAACATACGTTTTCCTGGAGTCCTTGAAGAAGAGGGGAAAATACTGGGGTTGTGGGCACAGAAAAAACTGTTAGAAAGAGTGATGGCCAAAGTGACTGCAGACGCGGCGTGAGCGACAAACGCACGGGTGCAGCGCCGATGAAGCCGGAACTCGAGGACAGCCAGGCGATCGGCAGGCACCCTTAGGGTCCGTCCACACCCTCGACTGGGGCTCAGAGGGCTCTGTTCTGGGAGATAATCCCTGTTGCCTGAGGGGAAAGCGCATTTTCTGAAAAAGGAGCCGGGGCTGCTGAAGTGCCGTGGATGGGGCTTGCTCGCTGTGCTGTCCAAGCCCGCGTTTTCTCTCACTTTGCCACGTTTTCTCTCGCTTTGTCCGGAAGCGTTTCGCCTCTGTTCCCCGGCGTCTGTCGGTGTCCCGGCATTGTCGCCGTGAGAGTCGGCTGTCCCTCTGCAGCTGAGCGTCCACTCTTTGCGGGGGTGATGCGTCCGCCTGCCTCTGCGGGACGTCTAGGTGTATGGCGTCTCATGAATGGCCCACGTCTCCATGTCTTTGTTAGTCCCGGGAAACCCTGACAGCGTCTCTGACAGCCCTTCTCCTGCCTTCCTGACCTCAGCTCCACGCGTCTCAGAGCCTGGCCTCTGCCTCCGCCAGACTTTCCCTCTTGTCCATGTGTCACTCTGTGTTTGAGCAGTTTCTCCAGATTATGTTCCAGTTTCACAATTCTTTCTTCAGGATTTCCTGTCATGGCTCAGCAGTAATGAACCCGACCAGCTGTCCATGAAGACGCAGGTTCGATCCCTGGCCTCGCTCAGTGGGGTAAGGATCCGGCATTGTCGTGAGCTGTGGTGTAGGTGGCAGAAGCGGCTTAGATCCTGCGTTGCTGTGGCTGTGCTGAAGGCCGGAAGCTGTAGCTCCGATTCAGCCTGGGAACCTACCTATGCCACAGGTGTGGCCCTAAAAAGACAATAAACAAAAACAAAAACTTCAGCTATGTTTAATATGATGTTTAACTTAACTAAGTTTATTTTAACGAGGGTATTAATTTCTAAAAATTCTATTTGCATCTTTTACAAAGCTTCTTGATGGTGTAGAAAATCCTCTTGTTGCTTATTTTTGTGATTTTAGTATATTTAAGTGGTTCATGCACCCAAATGAAAATTCTGCATTTCTAAGTCCAAATCTGAAGTTCCTGGGGTCTAAACCCACTTTTTTTTTTTTTTTCTGTTGCCTTCTACTCATGATGGGGCATTTCCTCTGATCTTTGTGAGCTGACTTTGATTGAGCTTAAACTCTGAAATCTGGAAATCTAAGAGATCCGGGATCGTAACTTCTGCTACCTCACTTCAGTTCATCTCTGCCAGGGGCCCTGAGTTAGTCTTGGGACCTCGTCCCAGCCCTGCTTTGGGTTCCAGGTCTGGTTTCAAAGCAGCCTCGCCCCTCTGTGTGCTCAGCACTTATATCCAAACTCACTTTCTTCCTCTGGCTGGAAGATTTCCTCACTTTCGTTAATGCAGGCTGCAAGAAAAATGCCTTTTGAAGCAAGCGCCGCTTGGCAGTGACAGGTTCACAGCACAGCCTGGGGGCGCTTCCCCACCTGTCGTCTCCTAGGTCCATATTCGTGAGTCAGGTGTCACGCTCAGTGCCTAGCACCTGCGGCTCTTGTGGCCAGCACTTTCCACCCACCCAGCTTCTGACCCCGTTCTCTGTTCAGCGGGGCTCATCTTGAGGTCGAGGTCAGCTGAGGGCCGGGCGCGCTCGGGGGCTTTGGAGCCACAGGCCAGGGCAGCGGGCGCAGGCACCGCGCTCCAGCCTCGAGTCCCGGGCGGCGGCCGCTCCACCAGCAGGTCTTGGGGACCAGGCTCTGCAGACCTGGGGGCCTGGGGGCCAGAGTGCCGCTGGCAGCCCGGGGGGACCCCTCCCTGTGCAGCAGGGCAGAGCGGCAGAGCTGGGCAGGGAGGCGGCGCTCCAGGTCTCCTGCAGGCAGGAGGGAGCAGCGCCTTCAGCGGGGAAGCCGGGCCGGCTGACCGTGTTGACAGGGACAGAGCAGTGGGGCTGCAGGAGGGCTGGCCCAGCCCGGAGAGGCCCGAGCCCGCGCAGGCTCTTCCAGGTGGAGGGAGAGGCTGGAAGCCGACCCACGGGCTGCACAACACCTGAGCGAGCAGGCGGCCCGGGGGCTCCTTGCGTCCGCCACACACGTGGCTCGCCGGCCAAGCCGGGCCCGGAGGCACAGCCTCCAGGAAGCACGGTCACCGCAGGCGTGGCCGCAGGGCTGTGCGGTGGGGCAGGCTGCCAACGGCTGGAGGGCCGCCGCCTGCCGAGGGCCCAGTCCCGGCTGGCTCCGGGCCCGCGCGGGGCTGCAGGCTGGCGGGGACGAGGCTGAGGCGGCTCCCACCCGGGCGCGGACTTGGGCACGGGCTCAGGACGCCCAGACAGACCCGGTCCGCACTGGACTCGAGAGCCCCGGACCGGGCATGGGGGCGGAGAGAGCCCGAGCCACCCGAAAGCCGAGGACTTGACTTTTACCACGGCTGACTTCAAGTTTATTGCCATTAATAATTTTCATCATTTCCCATAAAATCCACTAAAAAACTCTGAAGAATTTTCTTAAAAGTTCCTTAAATTCATACAGTATCTGCTTTAATGATTAACAAAGTGAACACACTCTACGCGGCCCACTTTGAATTTGTTTTCTTCCCAGAATAACACGGACATGTTCAGAAAACTACCAATGTCTTTAAGATACGGCTTCCAAGGTGAATAAAACGCAGAGTCCTCGAAAATCTTTCCAAGTGGCCAGAAACAGCCCAAGGAGCCTGGCCCCCCGTGTTTCCTGACGCTTACCGGGAGCGCGGCCATGCAGGCGGATCCGAACCGTCCCCAGCAGCCCCGCCGCAGAGGTGGCAGCGAGGCCCGAGGACACCCCACCGGGAGGGGCGCCTGGGGTGGGCGGTTCTCTCTCTAAACGGGACTCGGGAACCCGTCGGGAGCTCCGAGTCCTCTTCCTCTGGCATCGTGATCACCGTGGCCTTGGGGGCGTTGGCCTCGGCGGTCTCCTCGGCAGAGCGGCTCTTCCCGACGATGAGTGCGGAGCTGCCCTTCACCTCCAAGGCGGGCAGGCGCTCGGCCCCCTGGCTGGACGGCGGGACGGCCCACCAGGCCACTGGGTGCGCAGGCTGCGGCCCCGGGCGGCTCTGCCGCTGCAGGCGGGACCAGTCCTCGGCCAGGTCGCGCTCCGGCTCGCCGGGGATGGTGGCGATGGTGGACTCCAGGACCCAGGGCTGCTGGGGAGCCGGGGGGACGCGCTGGGGCCGCGGGGGCCTTGCGTCCTGGCCACGGGCCTGCGGTGAGCTCCGGGGCAGGAGGGTTTCTAGGACCGCCTCCTCCACAGGCGGCATTGTGGTGACAGAGTGCTCCTGGATGGGTGGCCAGCCCAGCGCGGGCCTCTGGGCTCCTGCTGGGAAAGGGGGAGCAGCCGGAGGCGTGTGCTGGGCCCCAAGGTCACGCCCGCCTTCCCTGCAAAGCCAGTCACCCCACGGACGAGTGGAGTGAGCGTTCCTGGCCGCTGGGCAATAATGAGAGGGCGACAGCCCATCAGGACCCAGTGGGGCCGCGGTCCTCTCTGGCCACGCGCCTCCTCGCCGCGCTCCAACGTCCAGCGCCCCGCCAGCCTGTCTCGACAGCCCGCTGCTGGCTTTTGCCTGGCTTGAGCCTGAGGGATGAGATCGGAGCCCCCCTTGCCTCTTCCACGCGGTGTGACCCAGGCTGCTGGGCTCCAGGGGACACTGGACCTCTGACACTGTAAGCTGCGCCCCGGGGACGCCGCATCTCCTCCTCTGTCTCTCTTGAAAACAGCTACGTTGGGGAGGGCGGCCTAGCGGGTTGGATCCCCGGCCTGGAAACCTCGGCGTGCCGTGGGCGTGGCCAAAAAAACCCAAACAGCTAAGATTTCTAATTTTCTCCACGGGTCTTGTACTTCTTAGGTTCATTCCTGGGGACCTCATTTCTTGAAAAATGTTACTGTAAATTTTTTTCCTATTAGTTCGCACTGATGTTTAGAAATACCTACATAATCCTCACTCTTGAAGACACGTCAGCAAGGGCTAGAAGCCTGGACTGCTGTGCGGCTCCACTCCGTACGGGTCTCAGTTAGTAGGAATGAAATGGAATATTTAAAAATGTATGTTTTTCGGTCTCAGGTGTTTGTCAGACTCTGTGGGTCTGTGAGTTGCTGTCTAATGACAGTGCCGGCATAATCCTCAGCCATCAACTCTATTTTTCTAACCGGAAATTTTTTACTAACTGCCTGACTTCTTCCACAGGGTCCAAAAATCTGGAAACATAATTATTAACTTTTTAAAGATGGAAAATGCTCTTGACAGCATTACCTGTGCCGACTTGTGACTCTAGACCTCAAGGGCACCATTTAGGGTCATTTTCCCGACTTGTGACTCTAGACCTCAAGGGCATCATTTAGGGTCATTTTCCCGACTTGTGACTCTAGACCTCAAAGGCACCATTTAGGGTCATTTTCCCCACAGTTTTGTTTGTACGCTTCTGATCACTTTTTCCTATGACACTTCAGGCACATGGAGGTTCCCAGGCTAGGGGTCCAGGCGGAGCTACAGCCGCCGGCCTGCACCACAGCCACAGCAACGTGGGATCCGAGTCACATCTGCTCCTCCACCACAGCTCATAGCATCGCCGGATCCTTAACCCGCTGAGCAAGGTCAGGGATCGAACCCACAGCCTCATGGATGCTAGTCAGGTTCATTAACCACTGAGCCATGACGGGAACTCCTGCTTTTTGTTTTGTTTTTTTATATATTATTGTTTAGAAATTTTAGCTTCTGATAATAGTGTGCCCTTTTTAAGGATTATTATCAAATTGGGGAAAACACGTACAAGTTTCTCTCACATACGAGCTCTAATATTCCAGGAGTGCTTGGCTGCTTCAGTGTATCGTCTCTCTTTTGGCTTCTAAGGGACCCTCACACTCCGCTCTACAGCGGCTGCCCCGGTTTGCACTCCCACCGGCAGTGCGGGTCCCTTGCCTCCACACCCTCTCTAGCGTTTATTGTTTGTAGACTGTTTATTGTTTGTTTCTGACCGGTGTGATTTGCGTTTCTCTGATAATCGGTGATGCAGAGCAGCTTCTCACGTGCCTGCCGGCCTCCTGTGCGTCCTCTGCAGATAAATGCCTATTTACGATTTCTGCCCATTCCAAATTTTTTTTTTATGGCCACACCCATGACATATGGAAGTTCTCAGGCCAAGGACTGAATCTGAGCTGCAGCTGCCAGAATGCCAGACCCTTTAATCCACGGAGCCAGGCCAGGGATCAAACCCGTGCCTCCACAGTGACCCGAGCTGCCGCAGCTGGGTTCTTAACCCACTGTGCCGCAGCAGAAACTCCTGCTCATGCTTTGATGGGGCTTTTTGTTCACACCGAACCTTTTGTTTCACTCGCCAGTCAGCCTGTGCCGTGGACCCTGGTCGGTGTGGTCACGAGGTCGGCCACCACTGCTCGGCGGGGTCCACAGCGCAGACTGCCGGCCCCTCAGGACGATGCCCGGGGTTAGACACAGAGCTATGCCAGCTGCTGCCTCCTTGGGCGTCAGGGGCAGGGTTCTGTCTGCAGAACCCTTGGTGGCTCAAGCGTGCCTTCACATCTGTCACAAGTGTCCCGGCCCTGACTTTCCATGGTGATGTCTATTTTTTTCTTTAAAAACATTCAACTTTCTAGAGAATCCAACTTGGGTAGAGCTCAAAAGGACCCAAACTGCAAAATGCCTTACCTGACGCAGAGCTTTCAGTTTTGCCAACGTCTGCTGTCACAGACTGCCTTACTTTCTGTTGCTGGTCCCCTGCATTCTGCAGAGAGAGAAATAACAGGGAACGCACGCTGCAGGGTTTGTCATACTGCCCCAGGGGACAAAAGGTAGCGACAAGAGGAGTTTGGAGACAGACACGCCGCCCTCCCCGTGGTGAGCTCTGACGCGTGGGCAGTCGCCCCGCCTCTGGAGTCTCAGGACACGCTTCTCCATGCGGGGCTCGAACCACGACTGCGTCCTGTCCTGCATGCACCTCAGCGGGGAGGCACGCGTGGGCAGGCGACGGGTCGTCTCAGACCCGGGACCTCTCCTTATACCCTGCGGCTGCCGCTGCCGCGTCCCGCCCAGCAGGGAGCCCCCGGGAGCCCACATCTGAGTACGGCTGGGGTGTTCCTCGCCTGGTGCTGCTCTGGCCCAGGGGGCTGACGGCCGCATTGCCCCGTGCACACCAGCGAGCGGACAGCAGGGACCACAGTTGTTGCCAGGCTGGCTGAAGGGTCAGGGCTGGTGCTTGTTTCAGTTTTCAGTGTGAATGCGGCATGGACCAGGGACGAGGACTTTGCAAGATTTTTCTCTGAAAGCTTTTTTTTTTTTATCTTTGAAAGTTTTGAATGACCTACAAGCAAAAATGTCACTAGGAGACTTCTAGCTGCAGTCCCCTTTCCTCATCCAGTACTTTAAAGTTATAGTCAAG
>PVHT021183502.1:279207-323204 GCA_004024745.2 Catagonus wagneri | reverse complement strand
GTTGGGAGGCCCAGGTGCTTCCATACCTCTGATTCTCAATGAACATGAAGGTCAATCCTTGTTACAGCCAGAAGGTCAAAGGATTGCAGAGCCACAGTCTGTGTGTGGTTGTGGTGACCAGGGCCACATGCAACATCTGAAGGGTTATTACCTCTCTTGGAAGGCTAAGAGGATATGAGGGAGGAGGCATTTGCTCAAGGACATGGAGGCTGGGGACTGAAGCATCCCAACATAGCTGTTCATTACCCAGCAGTGCAATCAGCTCAGTAATTGGCCATGGGGCTTGAGGGCCAAGGCTGGCCTCAACTGGAAGACTGAGAATGCCTGCCTGGATGGTCAGAGGCCAAGGGCTGCTCTGAGGCCTGTTTCTACACCTATGCAGATGCAAAAATGACCCATCCAGTCTCAGGAGAGTTCACCAGCCCTCAAAAGGGCAGCACCTGGAGAATGGCAGCTCGATGCACCCAGTCCTATATAACTTCGCACATGTCTACTGAGCTCTCTGCATGTCAGGGCCATGCTGGACCTGGGGCTGCACAGAGAGTGGGGCCCTCATCCACCTTCCAAGTGGGAGGGCAGAAAACAAAGCCTGTGTGATCTCTGAGGGCCTAAGAACACCTGACTAAGACTGGGTTTAATTTGAAACAGTGAGTGACCACAGCAGGCGTGTCATTCATTTTCTGTCAGAGGCCAGGATGGGAGGAGCAGGAAAAGAATGGCCTAACTCAACCTGGAGCCTAATGCTGACACTGAGCTTAACCCTAAACTCTGACCCCAACCCTAAATTTTGACATTAGCCCTAGCCCTTACATAACCCATGCTCATACCCATAGCCTAATTCTAACCCTAACACTCTGAGACCTGAACCATAAACTTTAAACAATAAACAAAACCATAGCCCTAACCAAAATCATAACTATAAAGCATAAAGTGTATTAATTATCCATACACATAAATAAATCATTACCGTAAATCACCACCAGAAAACCTAAACCATAATGGTAAACATAAACCAGCCCCAACCCCACACAAGTCCCAACCCTAATGCTAACCCTTCAAACCAGGAACACCAAGCCAAAGCTAATAAAGTGACACAAATAAATCACAGAAAGTCAACTACATCAGTGCACCTTACAAATAGGAATGTAAAAATCCTCCTCAAAATAAGAGCATCATGAAACCAGCAGAACATTAAATGGATAGTATAATAAGCAAGTGTATCTACAACAGAAATTTCAGGTTGGTCAACATACCCCTAGCCTGGGAACCTCCACATGCCGCAGGTGTGGCTCCAAAATGAGAAAAAGACACACACAAAAAAAAGTGACTTTAGTTACAAATCTTTGATTTAACCATCAATAGATTGGTCAAAACTAACACCGTAATGTGAAATTTTCATCTTCCAGCTAAACTCACATCTCAGTAAGACTGATGAGTTGCTGGAGTCGGTGCCCTGACAGGCAGACAGGGACAATGTCTAGGGTGGGAGCTCTCCAACTTCTTTGCACTGTTCTGTTACAGATGCCCAACATTCCACAGGGCACTGCAAGCTTGTCCAGGGCAAAGACATGGGACCTGGCAAGCCTTAGGAAGACCTTGTGGGAGGGCCTCGTTCTGGAGGGGCTCCAGCCCATGGCCCTTCCCATGAAGCAGCCCTTTGTGAGGCAAAGTCCCAGTGAGTTGCCCACGCTAGAGCCCCCACTCTGTGCTCTTGGAAAGACCCTCTCCAGCCCAAGGGAGTAAGAAGGAGCCAAGCCATCTCTCTGCTCCCTGACCTGGCGCAGGTGGTATCATGTCAGGGAGCTGTCACAGAGCCAGGCCCCCTCCTTATGCCCAATAAAGGGTCATCTGCTGCCTGCAGCTGGCCCTGCCTCAAGGTCAAGCCACTCACCCTAGAGAAGGCCAGCCCCAAAGGCTTTGTCTGAAGCCTGCAGAAGGTCCTGGTGAGGGAAGAGGGTTTAGAGCAAAGAAAAAAGCACAGATCAGAGGTGAAAAAGGACGCCTGGGCAGGGTGAACTCCAGCTGCAGGAAAAAAAAAAAAAAAAAAAAAAAGGAAGAAAGGGTAAAATGTGCCAGCGAAGAATTGAGTCAGGAGTAAATGCAGGGTTTGCAGAGCCAGCAGTCCCTCCATCTGTGTCCTCTGGGCGGCCAGACCCCCACTGCAAAGGTGCGTGAACTGGGCAGGTCCTGGTTCCTCCTCGAGGAATATACATAACGATGTCTTTGAGCCCCTCTGCAGAACCAAGGCCCACACCCCAGGTGGAAGATGGCAATTTAGGGCTTAGGCAAGATTACTGGAGCACCTCCCTGTGACCTCATCAGCAGTCAATCAGAAGAAAGTCGCACACCATGCAGCACCCCACCCCCTAATTTTCCCTATAAAAATGTAACCAAGCCAGTGCCCTGTAGGGCTCCGAGGGACACAAGTTTTCTGTCCTCCAGTGCTAGTTTTTAGGGAATTAGCCTCAGCCTCCGTGACCTTCCCTGAGTCCCAAGGGCAGCTGCTGGTCAGGGAAGGGAGGGGACGCAGACACCAGGGAGAGCAGTCAGGGGACAGCGGTGCAGCCTTGGGGCAGGTCCCGGTCCCTCCTCAAGGCACACACACATAACGATGTCTTTGAGCCCCTCTGCAGCTACAACCCCTTGTAAGAAGTTGGTTTAGCACGGAAAGAGGGGAGAAAGAAACGAGCAGGGGATACATGCAAAAGGCGGCGATCATGATTTATTGGAGAATTTGGCTCCCAGGCGAGGTTCCGTGACACTCGGGCATGGAGTCAGGGAAGTCGCGCCCAGGTTGGGAGCGCGGGGGTTTTTAAGCCTTGTTGGTTCCGGGTCTGGATCCGGTAGTGCCTTTGCCAAATTAGGCAAGGGACCACCGTGTCCCTAGGTGAATGGTCGGGGGTAGGCGTTTGGGGGCTTTCCGGGTAGGTGTGGCTTCGATCCTCCATTGGCGTGGATGGGGCTGGTGGCCTATCTTCCCGCGCAGGCTTGTCGGTTCCTCATGGGGTCTGTTTGATATGAGGGGTCTCTTTGCCATTTGGGGGGCCGCTACCCATCCCCGCCGGCCTAACACCCCTAACAAATAGAACTGCTTGGTGAAAGACCTTCATTCTGGGAAAAAGGAGGACCACCAGAGCCAGTCCTGGGGCCACTAAACACCAGCTTTAAAGACAAATGCAAGCTTGCCTCTACCCTGATCCTTACCTGCAGCCCTAATCCTTATTCCACTCCCCAAAGTATAAAACCACCTCTTAGCCCCTTCCAGCAGAGGCGGGGGGTGGGGGTGGGGGTGGGGGCACAGTCTTCACGGCATTAGCCTGCTGTGGCTCCCTTTGCCTGGCAAAGCAATAAAGCTCTTTTTCTCTTTTACCCAGAACTCTGTCTCTGTATTTCAGTTCAGCACTGGCAGACCGACGCTGAGTTTCGGCAACAATAACTTCAAAAAACATTGGGGAGCTGGGGTGTTTTGGGCGTGGAACACCTGTTCTCCTCTCTCAGCCACGCAGCAGACGTTTCTCTGCCCCAAACTCCACCTTTCCCTTCGCTTGGCCTCACTGTGCGTGGGCACCCAAACTTGTGTTTGGTAACAGTGGTCCGAAAGGCCCTTTGCTTTCAAGCCCCGAGAGCCCGGGGAGACACAGTCCCTTCACTGTCAAGGGATCGAGGAGCAGAGCCAGCGGGTGAGCAGTGAGGGGGCCTGCCTTTGCTGCTCTGCCTGCAGCTCTGCGCCGGAGATCACGAGCAGACCCGCATCAAAGACGCTGAGCCCAGCAGCTCCATCCCGTGGTGCTCCTTGCTGGGCCTCCCGTGGACTTCACTGGCCCTCAGGGATCCCAGGGAAAGGTGTCTCTTCAGGTCTCTTTGGAACCAAGGTTTCCAGAGTAGACAGAGTCAAGAAGTTCAAGAGGGGAAGTTTTGAAAACAATGAATACAAGTGTTGTCTCAGAGCACTGCTCACAATTATTGGACGATACAGTTTTAATGAAATTCTTTAACCACCCTTCTAATAAAACGGTCAGGTTGTAGGAATGCTCAGATCGTTGTGCTAAGCTGGCTTTTACAATGGGTTTTCGCTAGAGCAGCAGACTGGGTTGTCAAGGTAGGTTACATAAATTGTCTTGAGATATTTTTCCTTTTGACACATCAGCAGGGCCAGGAGTCAGGAAACTCAGGCTGAGGGCCTGGAGGCTGCTGCGGGGAAGAGCCGGCGGAGGGCGAGGCCAGGCTAGGGAGCTGGGAGATGAGTCGGCGGGGGTGGGGGTCGGGGTTTCAGCACAGCCTCGTGCCCACCAAGGTCAGGATCCAAGGTGGGGTCCTGCCTCTCAGCAGAGCAGGAGGACATGGCCTGGGAGTCCTCTGTAGCTGCAGGCTGAGGACAGGGCAGCCTGCGGGGTCTTGCAGTGTCTAGGACAGGAGTCAGGGCCACACAAAGCAGCTGAGCACTTGAACCACGGCTCCTTCAAATGAGAGGCTGTGTGTAATAGGGCAGAACCAATCTGACTCCACGTTGGTCTGTCTCTTTTCCTCTCTTCTATTGCTTTTGCTAAGTACACACAGTGGCCCATCTCTGGGAACCCTGCCTCCCACGCCTAAGCCTTAAGCTAAAGCATCTTAGTTCAGCTCACAGGAACATCCTGACCAGGCCCACATCTGACCGGCTACAAAAGCAAAGAAATTAATACAGCCCTCCGGGTGGGGTCAGGCTGCACCAAGAAATTTGCAAAGGCTTTCACCTCACCTCTTCCCAGCCCTCCCCTCTTCCTGGTATAGAAGAAACAAGCATCCAAACCCCGGCAGTTCTTTAGGAGCTTGTCTGCTGGGTTTCCAAGTGAAGTCACTATTGCTGTCTCTTGATTGATTGCCCTGCTGTACAATGAGCAGCACTAGCTTGGACTCAATAACAAGTGTAAGGAACACATGGATTTCCAAGACCTGTGCAGAAAAAAACCCACAAAATATCTCAATAATTTCAATATTGATCAGTTTGGAGTTATAGTATGTAGCCAAAGCTACACTGAGTTACATAAAATATGTTATTAACATATATTTCATCAGGGAGTTCCCGTCGTGGATCAGTGGTTAACGAATCCGACTAGGAACCATGAGGTTGCAGGTTCGATCCCTGGCCTTGATTAGTGAGTTCGGGATCCGGCTGTGGTGAAGGCCGGCAGCTACAGGTCCTGTTAGACCCCTACCTGGGAACCTCCATAAGCAGCGGGTGCGGCCCTAGATAAGGCAAAAAAACAAAAAACAAAAAAAGGATAGATTTCGTAAGTTAAATAATGCCATTTGCAGCAACATGGATGGACCTAGAGATGATCATACTACGTGAAACAAGTAAGAAAGAGAGAGACAAAGAATGACATAGCCATTGAGGATATGACATAAACAAGTTAGAACCAACTAGATCCATGATGGCAGAAGGTCTGACTTCCAGTAGACCTTCAGCTTCATTACAGCTCATTGTAAATACGCTCATTTAGCATCTAAATGATGCACCCATAGACAGGATGGTTCCAAGGCTGACCATAAGAGGTCGAAAATTATCCCCTTCCCCCAGATACTCGGAATAACCCTCCCGCTCATTAGCCTAGGAAGGGTCCATACGTTGGGGCCCTGTCACTTTCTGAGATGTCTATGGAGTATGTATCTCTCTAAATAAACCTTGCTCACTCTTGAATTCTTTCCCTCTGGCCAAGGACTCTCAGTTTGGGGCCAACCCAGGGGCTTGGGATACGACTGTCCTCTTTATCCTCTAGTGCCATTTTCCCCACAACAATACCACTTACATGTCAACTCTAAAATATGATACAAAAGGGGTGTTACCGTCGTGGCTTAGTGGAAATGAACTGACTATTACCTATGAGGATGGCGGTTCCATCCTTGGCCTCACTCAGAGAGTTAAGGATCTGGCATTGGCAGGTGCGGCCCTAAAAATAAAAATGTTTTTAAATGATACAAATGAACTTATCTACAAAACAGAAAGGGACCCACAGACATAGAGAACAGTTTGTGGTTACAAACGGGATGGGGGTAGGGGAGGGATGGAGTGGGAGTTTGGGATTATCTGAAGTATCGCATACAGGGTGGATAAACAACTGTATCCTGTGAAAAACCATGATGGAAAAGAACAAGAAAAAGCATATATATATATATATACCTATAGCAGAATCACTTTGGTGTACAGCAGAAATTAACATAACAGGAGTTCCTATTGTGGCACAGTGGAAACGAATCCAGCTAGGAACCGTGAGGTTCCAGGTTTGATCCCTGGCCTTGCTCAGTGGGTTATGAATCCAGTGTTGCTGTGAGCTGTGGTGTAAGTCATAGATGCAGATCAGTGGGTTAAGGATCCGGCGTTGCTGTGGCTGTGGAGTAGACTGGTGGCTGCGGTGTAGACCGGTGGCTGCAGCTCCGATTCAGCCCCTAGCCTGGGAATTTCTATATGTCGAGAGTGTGGCCCTAAAAGGCAAAAACAAACAACCAAAGAAATTAACACAGCAGGAGTTCCTGTTGTGGCTCAGCATTAAGAACCTGACTAGTAGGAGTTCCTGTCGTGGCACAGCAGAAACAAACCCAACTAGGAACATGAGGTTTTGGGTTTGATCCTTTGCTTTACTTAGTGGGTTAAGGATGTGGTGTTGCCGTGAGCTGAGGTGTAGGTTGCAGACTTGGCTTGGCTCCCATGTTATGTTGCTGTGGCTGTGGTATAGACCAGCAGCTGTAGCTCCAATTAGACCCCTAG
Organism: Catagonus wagneri; assembly: GCA_004024745.2. Taxonomy (NCBI): domain Eukaryota; kingdom Metazoa; phylum Chordata; class Mammalia; order Artiodactyla; family Tayassuidae; genus Catagonus; species Catagonus wagneri. The sequence continues at coordinate 316,459 of PVHT021183502.1, read as the reverse complement.
CCTGGGAACCTCCATATGCTGAGGATGTGGACTAAAAAAAAGACAAAAGACCGAAAAAAAACAAAACAAAACAAAAAAGGAACCTGACTAGTATCCAGTACCCATGAGGATGTGGATTTGATTCCTGGCCTTGCTCAGTGGGTTAAAGATCCAGCATTGTTGCAAGCTACAATGTAGGTCACAGATGTGGCTGTGGTGTTGGCTGATCCCTAGCCTGGTAACTTCCATATGCCCCAGGTGCAGCCCTAAAAACAAAAACAAAACAAAACAAAAAAATACATCCAGAAATTAGCACATTGTAAAACAGCTATATTTCAATAAAATGAATTTTTTTTAATATATTTTATCTGTTTATCTCCGTGTACCTTTTTAAATGCAGCTAGCAGAAACTTTCAGACACCAGTGGTTCCTGTTCCCTTTCTAGACTCCCACCTGGGGCAGAGGGCATGGCTCCCTCAGTGAGAAAGAGCCTGTCACAGCTGCGTGCTCCGAGCTAGGCTGCTTCCTGGTGACAGGCTCCTGTGCACCGAGGCCAGCGTGTGGAACAGCAGTGACCTGGTGAAGCAAAGACCTGACTGGAGCCGCCAGCCAGAAACTGTTGGCTGTAATGAACTCGACTGTGGACCTAACCCTACCTCCCCACCCTCGTCCTGCTGTGAGGACACCGAGGGACACAGGACCCCCACCCTGCTGTGAACTTGGCACTTGCCATCAGCCTCTACATGGAGTAAAACACGAGCCATTGCAGCTACTATCCCGCAGCACCCGCTGAGCAGAGCTCGGGGTAGAGACCAGGAGTGACGCACTCTGTGCTCTGGGAAAACTCTGAGAACAGGTCTTCAGATAGTTAGGTACTTTTAGAAGATGTTATGAGCCCAATTCTTGCATCTCCTCATATCTAGAAAAACGCTGTGACCCTTCATGATGACTGATGTCTGTTTCTAGCAGTCACCTGTAGGGGACAAGCAGCACCCTTCTGTGAAGTGTGTGCCTGGCTACAGGCATCTCCCCCTCCCCTTTATCGCCTAGATCTTGATATTTCCCCTTTTCTCTTTGGGGTGGCATTTCAGAGCTGTCTGAAACACTGCCTCCTGGGCTGTAATTAAGTGCACAAAATACAAGACATCAAGGAGTTCCAGTCGTGGCTCGGCGAAAATGAATCTGACTAGGAACCATGAGGTTGCGGGTTCGATCCCTGGCCTTGCTCAGTGGGTTAAGGATCCGGTGTTGCCTTGAGCCGTGGTGTAGTGTAGGTTGCAGATGCGGCTCGGATCCCGCGTTGCTGTGGCTGTGGTGAAGGCCGGCAGCTACAGCTCCTGTTAGACCCCTAGCCTGGGAACCTCCATATGCCACGGGTGCGGCCCTAGATAAGGCAAAAAGATGGAAAAAAAAAAGACATCAAGGTCATCCCAAAGCTGGGCCATGAGTCCTGAGGGAACTCAGGAAAGAAACTGAGAAGACTGGCCCATGGCCCTGGTCCATATCAAAGGAGTGATTCCAGGAAGCGCAGATTTTTCCACCTTCCCACAGACACGGGTTTTCTATAAATCTTCTGTTCCAAGTGTCTTCCCTTTGTTGTGAAAACATATATATTCCTGCTTTCCCCTGGCCTCCTCAGAGCGGTTTCTCAGGGCCCCCTGAGATGCTGTCTTCTGGGCTGAAGTCCTAATTTTGCCCCAAATAAAGCTTAACTCTTAACTTTCAGGTTGTGCTTTTTTTTTTTTTAATTTGTTTATTTATTTATTTTGTTTTTCAGGGCTGCACCCACAGCATATGGAGGTTCCCAGGGTAGGGGTTGAATCTAAGCCACGTCTGCGACCTACACCACAGCTCACGGCAAGGCCGGATTCTTAACCCACTGAGCGAGGCCAGGGATAGAACCCACAACCTCATGGTTCCTAATCAGATTTGTTTCCGCTGCACCACGACCAGAACTCCCCCTCCCCTTTTTTTAAGTCAACACATCACAGCAAAACTTTCAAACAAATGCAGCTCTTTAATTACCCTAGTAACACTTCAGCTACTTCATATAGGCACTTGTTGATCATCTTTGTTTTCCTACTTTGTCCACAGTGAGCAGATGTTTGAGTGTTTTTGGAAAAGCACAATCGAGTAACCAGGATGCGAGGATTTCCCCTCAGGGCTGTCAGGGAGACAAACCCTGTCAACGGACAGCTGCTCAATGACCTGTGAACAAGGTCGGGGCCAGCACCTCCTCCAGGGCAGACAGACTGAAAGCAAAAGCCCTGCTCTGGGTCCGAGAAGACTGTCTTTGTGCTGCTGTGTCCCTGAGTGGCCATCACATCCGTTTGGCGGAGCTGCTTTGTAAGGTTTGGTGGCTGCAGGCACATTTGCTGTTATCATACTCTGTTATAATCTATTGGAATAACAAGGGGTTGAAATGAAATGAAATGACTTTGTCAGTTTTTATTTATTTATTTATTTATGATTTTTAGGGCCACACCTGTGACATATGGAGGTTCCCAGGCTAGGGGTCGAGTCGGAGCTACAGCTGCCAGCCTACACCACAGCCACAGCAATGCCAGATCTGAGCCGCGTCTGCGACCTACACCATAGCTCACAGCAAGGCCAGATCCTTAACCTGCTGATCAAGGCCAGGGATAGAATCTGCACCTATTGTTTCCTAGTCAGATTCGTTTCCACTGCGCCTCGATTAGAACTCTGAATTTGCCAGTTTTTAAATGTAAGTGAGGTTTGTAAAGAAAATTTATAAAAAGCTAAAATGTTCTACAAACAAGAAAATTAAGGACAGGGTTCACAACAAATCTGGGTCGCTGAGCATGCTCAAAATATCTGTTTAAGACATCTAAATGAACAAACAACAGAATCTGAAATCTCAAAGAGTAAAAGCTAACAGCACCTGTGGCCCACAGCCTGGGGCCACAACTCTTAATGACAGAGCCTTGGAGTACTCTCAGCAAGGGCACCCGTCCCGTTCCGGACACTTCCTATTCCTGCCACAGACAAGCAACAGATAGCCATGGGTCAGCCCCCCTGCCCTCCCCTACTCCCCTCTGTGTCACTCTAGCTCTTTGTAGTCTCAGAACACACTGTGCTCATCCCGCCTCAAGGCTGCCTCGCCTGCTTTTCCCTCTGTGAGGTGGGCCTGACCTCTGACCTCTGGGGAGTGAGCCCCTCTCTCCTTCTGACAGCGGTGGAGTAGGAACAGTAGCTGTAGAAGCCCTAGGACAGGGAAACCCAGGGGACTTGGGGAGACCGAGATAGAATTTTTTTTTTTTTTTTTGCCTTTTCTAGGGCCACACTCGCGGTATATGGAGGTTCCCAGGCTAGGGGTCTAATCAGAGCTGCAGCCACTGGCTTACGCCACAGCCACAGCAACGCGGGATCCGAGCCGTGTCTGCAACATACACCACAGCTCACGGCAATGCCAGATCTTTAACCCACTGAGCAAGGCCAGGGATCGAACCCGCAACCTCATGGTTCCTAGTTGGATTCGTTAACCGCTGAGACACAACGGGAACTCCCCGAGATAGAATTTTAACTCAGGTAGTCAGTGTAGGAACATGCGTTCTGATACATTCTTTTGATACGGTTATTGATGAACATTTGTGGTTTAAGGGCTCCAGGGAGTAACACCTCCACAGGCTCTGCTTTATTACAGGAAATGCGCATTCCCACAGACTTTGTTTACATAGGGAATGCAAATCTCTAGCCCACTCCTCAGCAGATGAAAAGGAATGAGAGGAATGGTGACTTAATCTAAGGAAAGAAAAGGACAAAAAAAGCCATAAAATTTTCAGGACATTTCCAACCCTAAAACCACTATTGGACAAGGATTGATATATGTAATTGGGCAAGGCCAATGGAAAAAAAAAAACCCACGTCCTTCTGGACCTCACATTGATACCCCTCCCATCTTTAAGGAATAAAAATCCCTACAGGACAATAGAGAAGGGGGGGCTGCACTAGTGGAGGCGTGAGATGTGCCTCAGGTCATCAGGTGGGGGATGGGGTGAGGCCTGCATTCACGTCAGACCGAGGGCAGCAGTTTAGGGAACACCCTTCTGCTGATTTGAACAGCAGCCTGACAGTCCTAGTATGACCTTATAGGGTCAAATACTCTCTCACCAAATACAAAGCAGGAGCCGCTAACTGAAGAAAGAGGAAGAGGGGGTCTTTTCCGACCCCCACTCCCCTTGGATGATAAACCCTTAGCCCACTGGATCCTCTGGGCAGCGCTTCCGTCCCTGCCTGCTTGCATCTCTCACAAGTGTCCCACCTTAATAAATCTGTTTCTTGCCTGTCGCTTCGTCTCTGGCTGAATTCCTTCTGTGGGGATGGGGGAGGCGGAAAGAACCTGAGCCTCAGAAAGTCCAGATACCAGGTGAGTGATTGTAATTTAAAACTTTGGGTTCGGAGTTCCCGTCGTGGCCCAGCAGTTAACGAATCCGACTAGGAACCATGGGGTTGTGGGTTCGATCCCTGGCCTTGCTCATTGGGTTAAGGATCCGGCGTTGCCGTGAGCTGTGGTGTAGGTCTCAGACACGGCTCGGATCCTGCGTTACTGTGGCTGTGGCGTAGGCTGATGGCTACAGCTCCGATTAGACCCCTAGCCTGGGAACCTCCACATGCCGCGGGTGCGGCCCTAAAATGACAAAAGGCAAAAACAAAACAAACAAACAAAAAAACTGTGGGTTCAAGTCCTAGTCTGGGTTTTGGCTGGGTTTGGGCCTTTAGAGCTGTCAGTTTCACCTTCATCCTGACGTGTCTACAACTGGGCCCCAGTTCCATTCTATCTTGTCCCCTCCTGGTGCTTCTAACATCGTTTTGTCCTTTCTTTGGTTGGGGCCTCTCACCATTCGGGACTGGAGGCCTCTGAGGGCAGCCTGTGTCCAGCTCAGGGTCCAGAGAGCAAAAGGTGCACAGAAGTTACTGGGTCCACAGTGACTCCCTCGTCTCCTTGCTGCTTCCCTGGAAGGCAGATCTCGTGGCCACTCAGGCTTGGACTTTAGAAATGAGCATAATCCACAGTAACTCCCCAAACACTCTTCCCCAGCTTTGCTGCTCTCTACAATTCTCTTATCTCGGGGAATAAAAGGTTAAAAATTCACAGGACAGGAAAGGGTGAATGGTCCAGTGCAAGAAGCCAGGGGATACCAGGAAGCAGCGCTGGGAGGAAGGCAGGTGGGTGTGAACAGAGGAAGGGAGGTGAAAAGGCGCAAAGGACGGAAGCAGGACGAGGCTGGCTGACCACTGAGGTTGCTGAGGCCCGTTCTCATGACACCCAGGACCCTCCCAATGCCTGGCCCTGCTCAGCACACACAGGTGCTCCACAAAGTGCACCCAGCCTGGTGCCTGCGCTTCCTCTGGTCTGAGCGTGCAACTGCCGTTGCACGAATTTCCTCCACACCTGCAGGTGTGCTCGGGAGGTTCCCTGAGCAGGAAGCCTGCACTGACAGGTACTTCTAGAGTTGACCTAAAAGACACCATACTGCTCTGATCCTTTTGTAACTTGCTGCCTTTTTTACTCATTTCTCTTGGGATGGAATTGCTGGCTCACACAGTGACTCAGTGTTTACCTTTTTGAAGAAATACCAGACTGCTCTCTATGGAGGTGAAACCGCTTAACACCTAAGAGCAGAGCACAAGCGTTCAAACTTTTATCCTCACTACACTTATCATTCCCTCTGTTTTTACAGTCATCCCGCTGGGTGTTAAGTGGTATCTCATTATGCTTTCCATCTACATTTCCCTAGCGATTGATGATGCTGAACATCTCATCATGTACTTACTTGTTGGCCATCTGTACATCTTCTTTGGAGAAATGTCTGTTTAGGTCCTTTGTACATTGCACACGGGCCATTTGTCCCTGTAGTTTCTGGGAATTGTTTGTATGTTCTGGATCTTAATCTCCTATTGACTATATAAGTCACATATATTTTCTCCATTGTGTGAGCTGTCTTTTCACTTTTTTTTCTTTTTTCTCTTTAGGGCTGCACCTGCAGCATATGGAGTTTCCCAGGCTTTACTGCCAGCTTATGCCACAGCCACAGCAACACCAGATCCAAGCCACATCTGTGATCTCCACCACAGCTTACGGCAACGCTGTATCCTTAACCCACTGATCAAGGCCAGGGATCGAACTCGCATCCTCATGGATACTAGTTGGGTTGGTTACCACTCAGCCACAATGGGAACTCCATCTTTTCACTTTCTTGATAGTGTCCTTTGATGCTCAAAAGTTCTAAATTTTGTTGAAGTCCAGTTTATATATTTTTATTCTGTTGCTTGTGCTTTTGGTGTCATATTTAAGAAACCATTACCAAATCCAAGACCATTCAGATTTATCCCTATTTTCTTCTAAGAATTTTAAAACTTTAGTACTTACATTTAGGTTTTTAACCCATTTTCAGTTAATTTTTGTATATGATACGAGGTAAGGATCCAACTTTATTTATTTATTTAGTCATTTCCTAGGGCCATACTCGCAGCGTATGGAGGTTCCCAGGCTAGGGGTCTAATCGGAGCTGTAGCTGCCGGCTCACACCACAGCCACAGCAACATGGGACACGAGCCACATCTGCAACCTACACCAGAGCTCACGGCAACGATGGATCCTTAACCCACTGAGCAAGGGCAGGGATCAAACCCGCAACCTCATAGTTCCCAGTCAGATTAGTTAACCACTGAGCCGCGACGGGAACTCCCAACTTTATTTATTTATGATATGAGGTAAGGATCTAACTTTATGTATTTATTTTGCATATGGTTAGCTACTTTTCCTGGGATCATTTATTAAAAAGACTGTCCTTTCCCCATTAAATTTTCTTGGCACCCCTGTTGAAATTCATTACACCGTATGTGTGAGGGTTTATTTCTCTGTTCTGTTCCATACTGCCTGTATGTCAGTTCTTTTGCCAGTATCATACTGTTTTAATTACTGTGGCTTTGTACATTTCAAGATCAAACTCTCAGTCTTCCAACTTTCTTTTATTTTTCACCACAGCTCACGGCAACACCAGATCCTTAACCCACTGAGCGAGGCCAGGTATCGAACCCACAACCACATGGTTCCTAGTCAGACTTGTTTCCGCTGTGCCTTGACGGGAACTCTGTGTAGTTTTCTTTTCTTAGGTCTTTGCCTGATTTTGGTATTAAGGTAATGCTGGTCTCAGAGAATCCAATTTTTTGGAAGAGTCTGAGAAGGAGGCCCACCTTCTCTTGTGACATCAGCTCAGCCCTGGTCCCTCTTCCCTTCTGTATGCCCACTCAGTGCCCACATCTCTGAACACACCTGTGTGTGGCTGCTTCCTGTATTCCAACCCAACCTCCCCTCTTGGAGCCAAGCTCACACAGCAGTCTGCCCACTTGACATGTCTAATAGCATCTCAACATTAATGTGTCTCCTCCCCAGTCTGCTGCTCCCCCAGTCTCTCCCATCTCAGTAAATGGTACCAACTTCCACTTGCCTATTTAGTCCCAAACCCCTGAATTGCTGTCTTGGTGCTGATTCTTAACTGCAGAGAACAAAATCCATTGTAGCCAATTTAAGCATATGGGATGTATTCGAAGACATTAGTTGGATTGTATGATATGTGAGCGGGTCAGGTAACCAGCAACCCCCAGAAACATCAGCAACCTGGAGAAATTTCCAACATGGGGTAGGACTGTGTTAGGAAAATCCCCACTGTCTTGTTCGTTCTACTGGGCACCAGAGCTGCTAGGGACTTGAACTGCCCAAGACGAACCAAACACCTCCACTGCCAGTCTATTCTGCTAGCCACTACTGCTGTGGTTCCTCTTATAAGCTTATGTGCTGAGATTTCCAACAATGCTGGAAAAGCAAAATAAAACCAGGCTCATGCAAAACCAGGCTTATCTGTAATCTCAGATGCAGGAGATCCGAGGGAGTACTTCTGCAGTGTCCAGACCCTGTATGCAGGGGGCACATGCGGTGGTTGCCAGGGGCCATGATCAGCTAACTCACCATCCTCCTGAGCTTCTCTCTCCCTCACTCTCCAGAGCCAGTGTTCACACAGTCCTCTCAGCCCTCTGCCTTTAAACAGATCATGCTTTGACCATTTTCACCACCCACATTGTCCTTTCTCCTTAACCCTGCCCCCATCACTCTCAGCAAGATTGTGGCAGCTGCTTCCTGACTGTGCTCCTTGCCTCTACCGGCTGTGGTCTCCACACTGCAGCCAGGGTGAGCTGTTTGGGATGTAAATCAGATAACGTCACTTCCTCTCCAAACTCTTTCCATGGTGGTTTCCCAGAACACTCAAAATAAAACAAAACTCATCACTATGACCTGAGTACCCCTGCAGCCTCTGTGACCTTGTCACCTTCTAGTAATCCCTCGGTACCCATGCCTGCCAGCTGTTCCTCAAGCACACCAGATCTGTTCCTGCCTCGGGGCCTTTGCACAAGCAGCTCCCTCCCTCACTTTCTTCTGGTCCTGGCACAAGCCCCCTTCTCTAGCTTGACCGCCTGCCCTTTTCAGATGTATTTCTCTGTTCATTGCTTTATTATTATTATTATTATTATTATTATTATTATTATTTGTCTTTTTGCCTCATCTAGGTCCGCAGCCGTGACATGTGGAGATTCCCAGGCTAGGGGTCTAACAGGAGCTGTAGCTGCCGGCCTTCGCCACAGCCACAGCAACGCGGGATCCGAGCTGCGTCTGCAACCTGTACACCACAGCTCACAGCAAGGCCGGATCCTTAACCCACTGAGCAAGGCCAGGGATCGAACCCACAACCTCATGGTTCCTAGTCGGATTCGTTAACCACTGAGCCACGACGGGAACTCGTCTGTTCATTGCTTTATTGTTCGTCTGCCTGCACTGGAATGTCGGATCCACAAGTGGCCCAACAGGCACCATGAAAAGTAGGTAATTAATAAGTACCTTTTGAATAAATCAAACCATTTTAATAGTCCAAGTTTTGGAGAAAAATTCTTAGAAAACATCCCTGACTATGGATACACAGCAAAGAAGGAACCAGATTGTTAGAAATTGTGGCTGGAGACAGCACATGAGGACTCCTGAGCTCTTCTTCCTGTACCCGCCCAGCTTGCCCAACGTACAACAGAGGTGCAACACCCATGGGCCTCCAAAACTCCAGTAAGAGTGAGATTCCAGAGCTACACCCTGATCAGGCATCCAGGTCACCGTCGATCTCCCTTGAGGTCAGCTCCTGGACACATCTTCTCTTCTGGAGGCCTGCCAACATTCTGTCCTGGCAGACACTTTGGGACCACAGAGGTTTATGCAGTATGGCTCCTGTTTCTGGGGCGTCAAGAGCAGGTGAGTGGTTGAGAAGAGTGTGGGGAGGGAGGGACAATGAGCACACCCAGACCCCTGGCCCTGAGACGGCTGGACTCTGCATGGGCTCAGTCAGCGGGGCTGGAGGCTCCAGGAAGCCAACAGAGGAGCCAGTCAGGGAGCCACGAGGGGAATTCAGAGAACCCGTACGAGCTCATTTACCAGTCATCTGCAGCCATTCAGCTCCAACACAAGTGAACTTCATTTTTTTTTGGTCTTTTTGCCTTTTCTAGGGCCGCACCCGCGGCATATGGAAGCTCCCAGGGGTGTAATCGGAGCTGTAGCCACCAGCCTGCGCCACAGCCACAGCAACACAGGATCCGAGCCGCGTCTGCAACCTACACCACAGCTCACGGCAACGCCAGATCCTTAACCCGCTGAGCAAGGCCAGGCATCAAACCCACAACCTCATGGTTCCTAGTCAGGTTCATTAACCAGTGCGCCAGGACGGGAACTCCACAAGTGAACTTCAGATGAGAGCATGTGTCCCACAGTGGGTGGGCTGAGTCAGTGCCCCAGTTCCTAGTCAGGACTTAGTGCAGGATGAGACGCCTGAAGACGGGGAGGGGACCCCCCCAGGGCCCTCCCCCAAGAGAAGCGGATTCCTGAGACCCCTGCTGCACACAGCAGGTGCTCCACGAGCCAGAGCCTACGGTGCTTAGCTACAGAGAAGGCTTTTGTTCCCTGGGGTGGGCGTGGAGGATACTTTGGGGAGGTTTTCCATAAACCCGGGGATCACAGTTGCAAACCCAGCGAGAGTTTATTAACGCTCCAGGTGCCCGTTTCCTCAAGGCGCCCGTTTCCTCAAGGCGCCCGCTCGCCCACGAGCTGTTTACCCAGCAGAGAGCGTCCCACCTGTCCCGGCGCCCGCTTGGCGGCAGAGAGGGCCGACCCATCTACACGGGCTGAAATCGGTCCGCTCCACCGCGGAAATCAGGGTCCGACTGCCTTCTCTGGTGTGTTTACGCCGGTGCATATGAGGTGTATCTACATATGTTGAGAGAACTCACCGTCCACAGCCTTCACCCCAGAAAGCAGGACCCGGCTGTCCACACCCGCGGAAATTCGGTTCAGTGCCACAGCCACCAGTCTGAGAACAAAATGGCAGGTACCCAGGCTCCACTAGAACAAAAGTAAAAGGAATGTCGCCCCCGCCCACAGCTGGGGAGAAAGGAGCTCACCCCAGCCTCCCGCCCCCTGTGGGGTCGCTTCCCAGCTGAGAGCACAGCCCGAGGCGCCTGCAGGGGGCCACGGGGGGGGCGGGGAGCGGTGAGACGCCCCCCACCCCCCGACCCAGCCCAGCAACCTCCGGAGATGGGACCCCTCCCACCTGGAGTCCCCGGGGAAGAGAGCCCCTCCGACCTTCGCCCGGGGGCTCTGGAGAGAGAGACGAGCGCTCCTACCTCGGAGCCCTCCCGGGTGAGACCTCATCCCCCAACTCCCGGCCGGAGCCCCCCGGGAGAGAGGCGTCCCCCCGCCCCCTCGCTGTCCGAGGCCCCGCCCCCCGGCCAGGCGGGCGGGGCGCACCGCCAGGAGGGCCCGCCCCGCCCCCGGCCCGCCCCCGGCCCGCCCCCGCCCGCCCCGCCCCGCCCCTCGCCCCGCCCCGGCCCGCCCCCGGCCCGCCGTCCTTCCCACGCCCGACCCGCGGGCCCGCACGGCGCTGTCCTCTCCGCGGGCGGGACAAAGGCCGCGCCACCATGGCTCTCCGCGCGGCGCTCGGCCGAGGGAACCGGGGCGCGGGCGCCAAGGTAGGGGACGGCGGGAGCGTGTGGGGAGGGGTCCTGGGGCCGCAGCTGCCGGAGGGAGGTTTCACTTTTTCTGTCACTTAAGCGAAGGTTTAGCAAACTTTTCCCGTAACCGCCTGAATATTTGTGAGAGAAATATGCTTTTGCAGACAGATTTGCATTGCTGGAGTGAGGGGAGTGCCGGGGAGGGGGCTTTTGAAATTGTCGCCCGCAGTGAGAGTATTCCTGAGTCATTCATTACCTCAAAACTGACAGTACAACGCAATGAATTTTGTGCACGAAGACAAAGACTTTTACTTGAAGAAATCCCAGGACAGGCTGCGTGATGGAAGGGCAGTTTAGATACTGAACACCGCCTGGGGAGGAAGCCGGTCGCTGCGGGTCTGGAATAGTGTGGGCGAGGCTGCCTTGTGTTCTGCCTTGCACAGCCTCGCTGGGCTTGTCCTTCCCTTTTTCCTGCGAACCGGACTGCAGAGTGTTTGGGTTCAGTAATTACACTCTGCGCCTGTTACCCAGCAGCATTTTCACTTTACTTTCAGGTGTCTAATTAAGATTTGAAACATGTAATTAAAAAATTAAGTTGAACAGAGCTGAAATTGTGCAGGATTAACAGCCGAGCGTCAGGGCACGTCTCAGTGTCCTGAAAAGAGATTTCAGAGTGGACAGAAGTGAGGGCTGGCTTCCACTTTCTGGCCCTGCCTCCCACTCCCAGGCTCTCTGGGTCAGGAGGAACTTTGGAGGCCGCTGTTTGCTCTCTGTGGACACAGTCAGGCTCCGAGCGTGGTGGAGCCACATCCCTGCAGAGGGCTGGGCGTCCCTCCCAGAGATATGCACCCACTTCGGCTTCTGGGGAGACGCCCTGTTTGGGGTCCAGTCTGCAGACAGGAAGGGCGGTCTGGGTTGGGAGCACAGATGGACTGTCCAGGGAGGCTGCAGAGCCCTGCTGGGCTGGGGCCTGGGTGCAGGTGACCTGGGGTTTTATCCTGTTAGGGGGCCCCATGTGGGTCTGGACTGACATCGCCTTTGGGAAATATGGACCTTTGTGTCTGTGGTGTCTGTCAGTTCGCGATCCTGCTGGTGGTCTCACGTGAATACTTCATTTCTTGTAAATCTCCCCAGAATGCGGGGCTCAGGAGACAAAGTCCTGCCTGAATTTGCCCTGAGGCTCTCTGAGATGTGTGTTCACAAATTCTTTCATCCCAGCGAACACAGGAGACCCCAGGTTTCCAGACGGCGGCAGTTTTTACAAGAATTACTCAAGCCAAGTTCACATGCCTCCCTCCTTCCCCACAGAACAAATGTCCCCTCACCTTGTGCTTGAACACAGATCAGGTCGCTTAGAGCCCTCGGCCCTAACAGCGGCCAGCCAAGGCCAGCTGCCCATCCTACAGACGGTGGAAAGTAAGGCTTCTGCACTCGGCCTGTGGCTCCCAGCCAAGAAGCCGCCCGGAAGCGGTGGTTTTCCTCTCTGCAGGGCTGAGCCTGAAGCAGTGGTGCCTCTGCTGCCCTGTCAGAACAGGGCCTCTGTGCCTTGCTCTCCCTGGGAGGGCCCCTGGGGATTGCAGCTTCCGTATTTGTGTCCCTGTGCCCCTGGCAGGGCTGGCCCTCCACAGGTGTGGACAGGCCAGTGCTCAATGGTCCAGCTAAGAAGAATGGGCCCAGAGAGACTGCTGGTCTGGCCTAAGAGTGCAGCCCACACGTGAGGGGCTGAGGGCTGTGGGGCTGGAGGGGTGGGCTGAGAGGTGCTAAGTCCCGTCCTGTACCTATTGACTCTGAGATTCTTGGGTCCCATGAGCACAAGGCACCCCACAGTCACCATTTACTCTATAAGAGGGTCAAGGAGGGCAGATGCCTGTGAAGTGAGGAAAAGTCTCCAGACCTGGACCCAGTGCCCCAGAGCAGGTCTGGGATCTTCAATTGGAAGTACACCCACATCCACCCTCTGTTAGCCGTCCGCCCGCCTTTGGGCAGGTAGTTCAGCCTCTTGGAGTTTCAGTCTGTTCGTTAACAGGGAAAACCTGTGCCCCACCTACCTCTCAGAGGACCGTGGGTTTAATTTTAAAATGGATGACTAGGTATCGCTCTTCATTAGAGAAATGTAAATCAAAACTACTGTGAGGTACCACCTTGCACCGGCCATGCCATCAAAAAGTCTACAAACAATAAGTGCTGGAGAGGGTGTGGAGAAGAAGGATCCCTATTATACTGCTGGTGGGAATGCAAATTGGTGCAACCACTGTGGAAAACAGTATGAAGATTCCCCAGAAAACTAAAAATAGAATTACCATTTGACCCAGCAATCCCACTCCTGGGCATCTATCCAGAGGAAACCATGACTCAAAAAGACACATGTACTCCAGTGTTCATTGCAGCACTCTATGCAAAAGCCAGGTCGTGGAAACAACCTAAATGCCCATCGACAGAGGAGTGGATAGGGAGGATATGGTACATACACACAATGGAATATTACTCAGCCATTAAAAGGAACAAAGTAACAACATTTATAGCAACATGGATGGACCTAGAAATTATCATGTGAAGTGAAACCAGTCAGACAAGTAGACAGCAACACCCAGTGCTACCTCTTACATGTGGAAACTAAAAAGACACAATGAACTTCTTTGCAGAACAGACAATGACTCACAGACTTTGGAAAACCTTGGTTTTTCAAATAAGACAGTCTGGGGGGTGGGGAGATGCACTGTGGGTTTGGGACACAAAATCATCAAATTGACTTGTGAGGATTTTTGTACACCTATAATTGAAATAGAATTCATTAAGTTAAAAAAAAAAAAAGGATGTGTAGGTGCTTCTAGAAAGGAAATCCAGATCTGGAATTAGCTTCGGGCTATCAGGTGACCTCAGTTTCTGGGAGTGCTTGACTCTGTCCCTGGTTAGAATGAGATGCAGGGTGGTGTGGACAGAGGCAGTGGGCTCAGCGGTTGGGGATGCAGGCTCTGTGGCCACAGTGGCCTGGGTTCAGTTCTGGTTCCACCACTGAGTGGGCAGGCAGGTGAGATCTCCTCAACTTCACTGTCTGTAGCATGGCAAAGACAGTAGCACGACAGTGTGCCTAGAATAGTGTCTGGCATACAGTAAGTACTCAATAAATTTAGCTATTGTTCACTGATTCTAGGATAGAAAAAGATTTTCATACAAATAAGAGATGAAAAGGAGTGAGTGAGAATTTTTCATCAATAATGTAAGAAAAAGGAACGTATACATATGTGTGACTGGGTCAACTTGCTGTGCATCAGAAAACTGACAGAACACTGTAGATCAGCTATAATGGAAAAAATAAAAATCATAAAAAATTTAAAAAAAAAGAATTTTTCATCAAATCACTTAAGGAAAATAGTGATCTTCAAGGTATGTTGATATTCAAAGATATCACCAGGGAAGAGAAATTCTAACTACAGTTTCATGCCATTTTAACAATGTATTCATGTAGTTTAGAAAAGAAATGCTTTGTGGAACTTCCCAAATCAACTCCACTTGAGTTCTCCCTATGAATCACTCAGGAGACTAAAGAAAACTTAACTGGAACAAGCATTTAGTCAGCCCAGAATACGGTGGTTAGCTAACTAATAAGTTCTCAAACTGATTCTTGCTGGTCCAGAGACGCTAACATTTCGGTGACGGCAACCCTGAGAATCATGGTGATCCGAGCAGACCCCCCCTCAAAGGCCAGTGTAACTTCTTCCAAAGCACGTGTTTAAACAGGAGGCGCATGAGGGAGGGTTGTTGGAGACATGGAGCAACAACAGCAACAAATGAGGAGCAAAAATATCATAATTTCTGGAGGGCGCTGGAACTTTGAGGTGAAATTCACGACACAGATTTAGCCATTTTAAAGCAAACAATTCAGTATCATTAGTACAATCACAGTATTGTGCAACCACTACCTTTCCATTGTTCCAGAACATTCCAAAATCCCAAAGCAAAACCCCACTCCCATTAAGCAGTTTCTTCTATTCCATCTTCTCCCTAGTCCCTGGAACTACTAGTATGCTCTCTGTCTCTACGGATGTGTCTACTCTGAATATTCCGTGTAAGTGGAATTATGACATGGACTTTTTTTTCACATAACATGAAATCTACCGTCTTAACCATTTCTAAGCGTACGGTTCACTGGTATTACATATATCGCATTGCTGTGCAGGCATCACCACCGTCCATCCCCATGAGTCCTTCATCTTATATGTTAGAAACTCTGTACCTGTTGGACGATAACTCCTCCCTCTGCCCCCAGACCCTGGCACCCCTCATTCTGTGTCTTTATGACTGTGACTACACCTATTACCTTTATGGGTGCAGTCACACAATATCTGTCTTTTTGTGATTGGTTTATTTCACTGAGCGTAGTATCCTCAAGGTCCACCCACATTGCATCAGTATCAGAGCTTCTGTGGCTGAATAATACTCCATTGCATGGAAGGACCACATTCTGTTTATCCATTTGGTCTGTTTCCATCTTTTAGGTTTTGTGAATAATGCTGCTATGATCGTGTGTTTACAAGTTTTTGTGTGTACATATATTTTCAATTATTTCATTTCTTTTTTTTTTAAGGGCCGCAGCCATGGCATATGGAGGTTCCCAGGCTAGGGATCTAATCAGAGCTGTTGCCGCCGGCCTACACCAGGGCCACAGCAACGCCAGATCTGAGCTGCATCTGCGACCTACACCACAGCTCACAGCAACACTGGATCCTTAACCCACTGAGTGAGGCCGGGGATCAAACCCACAACGTCATGGTTCCTAGTCGGATTCATTTCTGCTGCGCCACAATGGGAACTCCGTCATTTTTTTCATTTCTTTGGGTGTATACCTAAGGAGTAGAATTCCAGGGCCTTATGGTAATTCTATAAAAGTCTAACTTTTTGATGACTCACCAAACTTTGTTTTCATAGCAGCTGAACCATTTTACATTTTCCCAGAAATGTATGAGGGTTCCAGTTTCTCCACAGCTTCACCAAGACTTATTTTCTAGTTTTATTGTCACCCTAATGGTATGAAGTGATAGTGTAATTTTGGTTTGCATTTACCTAATGACTACTGACGCTGAGCACCTTTTCACATGTTTGTTGACCATCTGTTACCGGTCTATCTCCTTTGGAGAAATGTCTGTTCAAGTCCTTTGCCCATTTTTCTTATTTATTTATTTTGCTTTTTAGGGCCACACCTGAGGCATATGGAGGTTTTCAGACTAGGGGTCGAATCAGAACCACAGCTCCTGGCCTACACCACAGCCACAGCAATGAAGGATATGAGCTGCATCTGTGACCTACACCACAGCTCGCGGCAACACCGGATCCTTGACCCACTGAGTGAGGCCAGGGATCGAACCCACAACCTCATGCTTCCTAGTCAGATTCGTTTCTGTTGAGCCATGATGGAAATTCCCTTTGCCCACTTTAAATTGGGTTGTTTTGTTTTGTTGAGTTTTAAGAGTTCTTTACATAGTCTGGATACTAGACTCTTATCAGATATGTAATTTGCATATATTTTCTCCTACCTGTTGGTTGGCCTTTTACTTACTTTTTTATTTTTTTGGCTTTTTTGCCTTCTAGGGCCGCATTCGTGGCATATGGAGGTTCCCCGGCTAGGGGTCCAATCAGTGCTGTAGCCGCCAGCCTAGGCCACACCACAGATCTGAGCCGTGTCTGCAAGCTACACCACAGCTCACGGCAACGCTGGATCCTTAATGCACTGAGCGATGCCAGGGATCAAACCCGCAACCTCATGGTTCCTGGTCGGATTCGTTAACCACCGAGCCACGACGGGAACTCCTCCCTTTGTTTTTAAATTTTATTTTATTTTATTATATTTTTTTAATGGCCACACCCATGGCATATGGAAGTTCCTGGGCCAGGTATTGAATCTGAGCTACAGCTGCATCCTGTGCTGCAGTTGTGGCAATACCAGATCCTTCAACTCACTGTGCCAGGCTGGGGTTTGAACCTGCACCTCTACAGCAACCCAAGCCACTGCAGTTGGATTCTTAACCCACTGTGCTAAAGCAGAAACTCCTTAACTTCCTTTTTGGATTGATCATTGCTGGTGTGGAGAAACACAACATTTTTGCCTCTTGACCTAGCACCCTACAACTTTGCTGAATCCACTTATTAGCTCTAGTAGTTTTTGTGTAGATTCTTTGGAATTTTCTATGAATAGGATTGTGTCATCTGCAACTTTTTTTTTTTTCTGCTGTGCCCACAACATGTAGAAGTTCCCAGGCCAGGGACTGAATCCATGCCATAGCAATCACCTGAACCATAGCAGTGACAATGCTGGATCATTAACCTGCTAGGCCACCAGGGAACTCCATTTCTTCACTTCTAAATTTCCTGCCTTTAATTGTTGTTCTTGCCTGATTACTCTTTCTAGAACTTGGAGGGCAGTGCTGCATAGCAGTGGAGAAAGTGGGCCTCCTCGCCTAGTTTCTGATGTTAGAGGAGAATCTTTCAGGCTTTTACCATTGAGTATGAAGTTAGCTGTGCGTTTTTTATAAGTGCCTTTTTAGTTGAGGGTGGTCCTTTCTGTTCTTAGTTTTCTTGTTTTTTGTTTTTTTTTTAAATCATGAAATGGTGTTAGAGTTTGTCAAATGCTTCTTCTGTATCACCTGAGGTTTTTTCCTTCATGCTATTAACGTGGACTGTTATATTGATAGATTGTTGAACAACCCTGGTATTCCTGAGATAAATCTCACTTAGTTATGTTAAATAATCCTTGTAATATGCTGTTAAATTTGGTTTCATAGTATTTTGTTCAGAATTTGAAACAAACTTTATAACTCTGCTTTTAAATTTTATTATATTATACAAGAATACATCTTAAGATTTAAGTTTTGAAATAAATGACCTCCTTAAGAAAAAATTTTGTGTCAAAGGCCAAAATATAACATTTCCTGGAAAACTGCAGAAGTTTAAGACTATTTTTAAAATTTCAAAGTGCAGCTACTGTCGAAAAAGCCATTGGGAGAACCTCTGTGAGGTCAACCCTTGTAAAACACTTGCACGGTATCTGACCTGTACCAGAGCTCTGCCATTGTTCCCACCACGTTGTCACTGGGATACAGTCAAGCCTCCGGGATGTGCTTTCGTCCCCTCCCGGAGAACACCTCCTCAGTGCTATCGCTTTCACTTTCCTTTTTTTTAAATGATTTTTATTTTTTCCATTATAGCTGGTTTACAGTGTTCTGTCAATTTCCTACTGTACAGTAAAGTGACCCAGTCACACATAACACATATGTATTCTATTTCTCACATTACCCTCCATCGTGCTTCATCACATGTGACTGGATATAGTTCCCAGTGCTAGACAGCAGGATCTCACTTTCTTGTCTTACACTCTGTACTAGTCTGTCAACCCAGGACATTCACCTTTGTATCCTTCAGCACGCAGTAGGGGCTCAGTAAATGTGCTTTGGTGTTCAGTGTGGAAAATAGTGATCGAGGAGAGCGGTGCCTCTGTGACCAGTGTATAATGAGAAGGAGCAGAAATGAGGGGCTGGCACATCAGGATCGAAAGCACCGGGAGGCCCTGGGAGGGAGTGTCCACTGACGCTGTGCTTCCTGTGACCTTTCTGCTCAGGCCGTAGGAGACTGGAGGCAGAACACCTGGTCCAGACTGGGTGGACAGAGCGGGGGAAAGGGCACCTGGACCCTGCAGTGGGTTATGGCAGCCCCTTCAGGAGCACTTAGACAAGCTAGGGCCCACCTCTCAAATCTTGGAATGCCAACATTCATAGATGCTTTCACTGGTCAGCTTTTGTGCCGCCGTAAACAGGCTTTATGTCAGGATTCTCCTCAAGCTCTGTCTGCTGTGTTTGCACGTTGGTTGATGTTTCGTCCTTCCCGTCGTCCCGTCTGGAACTGTCACACTCTTCCCAGCTGGCGGAACCGGAGGTCTTCCAGCCACACCCCAGCTGGTTTACAACCACTGTGAGTTTGGAGAGTCCCTGCTGCTGGTGTCCGACCACTCCCTTTTCTGCTGGGGAGGGCCCTCGTAGTTGCTCCCCAGGCCCTAGGTCCTCAGGGAGGGGCTCCTCCTTGTGCGCTGGATGCCTGAGCTCTGTGCAGCCCCGCTGCTTCTGTCCATGGGAATTATACTAGGACCTCAACCTTTTCACCGACGGCTCAGATCTCCTAGGTGCCCACAGCCCTCTGGCGCTGCCTGGCTGGCGTTACTGGCGGCTTTGTCCTTGGAGTCCTGGAGGGGTGGTTGTTAAGGACAAATCTGGTAAAGGCCTCGTGGCTCCCGAGTGGCTGCACGACTTCCTCTCTGGTCGCTGCTGCGGCTGGCCCAGGACAGACCTGGGTGTCCCGGCTCTGTGACCGCGTCAGGGTCAGGTCAGGGTCAGGGTCTTCCAGCCTTCGAGCAGATGCCAGTGAGGACAGCAGCCCTCACCATTCCCGCCCAGGCATCACGCCCAGGCCCAGCGCTGCAGGAGTGGGATCTTGGTTTCCCATCTTCTTCCTTCTCGGTCTTCATTCACAGAGTGACATTTGTTTTGCTTCTTGGATTCAAACACTGTCAGTAAAATGCGGCAAGCGACAGGGGAGAACAGCTGCATTTGCGAGGGGAGGCTTGAGCACAGCCCTGGCCAGAGACCCGGGTGTGGGCCCCCACCTCACTCGCTCTTTCCTAGTTTTCCCTGCTTGCAGGGGCCTTGTTTTTACCCCTAGTGCACAAACCTCTGCGCGCTACATGCCCACTCTACTCTGGGTTTATTCTGCCTTTATTTGCAGAATTCCTGCTGGTCCTGGGGAGGATTCCACACCTTGGTCAGGGTCAGGCCTTCTGCAGTAGAGACAGCGTCCTCTGAGGGCACAGATGTCAAATATGTACTAGTATCTGATCAGATTCCTGAGCCGTTGAACAGGTGGGCAGACCCGGCAGTGACAGTGCCTTTGAGCAGAGTCTTGATTAAGTGAATGTTCAGAATATCCTGAATTGATTTAAAACACAATTGTAACTGGAAACTACAAAAAAAAAAAATCACTCATCTTTCGTCTCCACTCTCACCCTCCTCACCCAGACTCACTCCCACTCCCACCGTGTACCCACTCGTAGCACCAACCAGACTGAAAATTCAGGGTTCAATTCTGGTGACTTGAGCTGAGAGCTGTCACCTCACGGGCTCAAGGAAACCTGTATTTATATTTTTAATGTTTTATTTATTTTTTGGCCTCCCCACGGCATATGGAGCTCCCCAGCCAGGGATCAGATCCAAGCCGCAGCTGTGAACTAAGCTGCAGCTGCAGCAACACTGGCTCCACTGTGCCAAGCAGGGGATCGAACCCACATCCCAGCACTCCCAAGACGCTGCCGATCCCGTTGCAACACAGAGGGAGCTCCAAGGAAACCTGTATTTTAAAACAGAGTAGCTGTATTATTTATTGTCCAAACTGGAACAGTTTGAGGGGAAAAGCCATTGCCTTGACCATGGCTGAAAACCCGAACTGTGTGGGAAACTTGGGCAGGTTGTCGCTCGGCACCTTGGGTACTACCGCCTCCTGGAGACAGCGTTCATAACGGTGGGGGCTGTTCTCCACTGTGGACAGGGGACGCTCCTGGATCGGTGTCTCCCAGCTTCCCCCTGGACCAGGTGTGTGACTCTCCATGTGAGCTGCGCTGTGCAGGCAGGCTGCCTACATGACCCCCAGGCACCCCCACCCCCCACCTCCCTGGTGCGGGGCCGGCCGGGCCACCAGCTGACGTGGATGCACCCTGTCCTCAGAGGCCAGCACCAGTCAGGCTGCTCATGCTCTGAGCCTGGCCGCCACCAGACAGATGCTTCCAGTTTGTGCCAGCACCACCCCTCTAGCCTGGCTTCTCCCGCAGGGCCCCTGTTGTGACGTGCCAGGAGCTGTGAGCGCCTGCCAGGCCCATTCTAGTGTGGTTTGAGCTCCACACTCAGCCAGCTGTCTTTCTCTGTTCCTTCCAGGCCCCCAGGGAAACCCAGGGCCCGCTCACCTGCAGCAGCCACACTGGCCTGACCTGCCTGTGCCGGGACTTTTTTTTTTTTCTTAATGGATTTTATTTCAATTATAGGTGTACATAAATCATCACAAGTCAATTTTACAGATTTTGTATCCCAAACCCCCAGTGCATCCCCCCACCCCCCTGTGCCGGGACTTTTAGTGCTTTGTGGTCACTTTCTTGGGGCACGAGAAACACTGCTTAGCACTCCAAGTACACACATCACAGTTTCTCATCAGACTGTTCTGTTGTTCTTGTCATGCACGTGAAGTTGGACCTCCCCTGAAATACTGTGCATTCGCTTAAGTGCCCACGCACCCCTGCACTCCAGCGTGGCCTCGCGGAATGTCTCTGTGGAGCTTTCTCTGCTAGAACTTCTGCAAACGTGAAGTCTCCACTCCACCTTCCTTCTAGAAAAAACCAAGGTCCTTCAGCCCAGGCCCAGAGCGATTCCCAGGCCGCCCCAGTCCAGTTCAGCAGCTGTCACCCGTCCCCCCAAAGCTGAGAGTTAAGCCGTTTAGGAAACTCGGGAATCCTGTAACTTGAAAGCCTAACTGTGGTTCCCCACTAACACCAGAAATTGTGGCCTTAGTACCTTAATGGTTAATGTCACCCTCCCACTTACCATTTTTGCACCTACTGCTCTTTCATTTATGTGAGAATGTAATCCAAAAGTATAAAAAAAAAAGCAAACCACATGTAATTAATGGTTTAGATGAAATCAGTCAGATCTACGATTAAGAAAAATTACTTGCAGTCACCCCTTGGTGTCTTCTGGATTTAGTGGTTTCTCTGTTGGAAGCAGCACATGAAATGTCCGAGAGGGCCAGGTGTGCCGGAAGAAGACAGGTGCTAGGCAGATGCTCACAAAGCAGCTGGACTCAGACAAAAGGGAACTTCCTCTGCTTTTGAAGGTGTTTTGGTTTGGCTTAATTTAACAGTGATTTGAATGAAAAAGGGCAATAAAAATTTGGAGGGATGAAAATAAGTTTTTATCTTTATACGTGAGAAGCCACACATCTAATTGAGCTGACAGATTTCAAGAGCGCTTTTCTTTCCTGTCAAGGTTTTTTGAGATAAATTAAGTAGGAAAGAGTGGTTATTATCAGTTGTTCTCTGAGGACAGAGACAAGTGGGTGCCCACTGGCTGAGCCTCCCACATAGCTCGCTGGCTCTCTGCGGGGGCTGGGGCTCCGTGGAGGACCCAGGGTAGAAAAGTTAGGTCTGCTGTAACTAAGACTACAGAAGGTTTTTTTAATGTTGATGTGGCCTTTTCTGGTTTAGCCATGGTTTAGAATGAACAGAATGTGGGAGTTCCTGCTGTGGTGCGGTAGGTTAATGATCTGGCCTGTCTCCTTGGAGGCGCTGGTTTGATCCCCAGTCCCTGGCCGGGCATTACTGCAGTTGTGGCTTAGGTCACATCTCCGGCTTGGATTCAGTCCCTGGCCCAGGAACTCCCATATACGCGGGTGCAGCTAAAAAAGAAAAAAAAAAAAGATGATTGAAACTCTTGGTTCCAGCTGGAATCATATTTCAGCGTGAGGACACCAGTCTGGACTGATGGTGGTTAAGCCTCAGAACACAACTCCTGGCCATCTGCTCAGAGGAGCCAGAATTTCCCTGGAAACCACCTGCATTTTTACATCCATTTTGACACTTGCAACATGTTTGATTAGAGACCCAGGAATTGGCAGATGCCGCACCCTGGTTCACACTCATCCAAGACCCTAAACTGGCAAGTTGTGCAGCTGTTAATATCAGAAAAGAGAGTGAGGGAGTTCCCTTTGTGGCTCAGTGGTAACAGCCCGACTAGTATCCATGAGGACCCGGGTTCGATTCCTGGCCCTGCTTAGTGAGTTACGGATCTGGAGTTGCCGTGAGCTGTGGTGTAGGTCACAGACGCGGCTTGGATTCTGCATTGCTGTGGCTGTGGTGTAGCCCAGCAGCTCCGATTCAACCCCTAGCCCAGGAACTTCCACATAGGGCCCGGGTGTGGCCCTAAAAAGAGAAAAAGAAGAAAGAAGAGTGAGGGCTGGAGCCAGGGAAGCTTTGAGAAGAGGCTCTGTTCACTGCTGTGAAATTTAAGGACCCCCTGTTTGATAATGAAAGAGCTGCGAATAGCATAAGAGCAAATCCTTAATTATTTTCAGTGACCTGCCAGAGAAAGCCCAGTCAGCTCTATGGAAATGTTGGGGGCAGGTCTGTGTCCAGATCCCTCATTTTTTCAGATGGAGGTCCTGGACCTTAGATGGAAATTTTGCTTTTGGAGTTGTAAAAACAAACTTAGGCCTAAATACAAAGAGTCGTTTTTTAATGCTGGTATATGTATTTACTTTAATATTTTTGTTGTTTGATAGAAAAATCTGTAAGCAGTATTTAATATCCAATGTGATGAACATTTAGCACTATGTTTTAAAAAGTTTCAAGGAGTTCCATTGCGGTGCAGCGGAAATGAATCCGACTAGAAACCATGAAGTTGCGAGTTTGATCCCTGGCCTCGCTCAGTGGGTTAAGGATCTGGCGTTGCTGTGAGCTGTGGTGTAGGCTGGCATCTGTAGCTCCGATTCGACCCCTAGCCTGGGAATCTCCATATGCCGTGGGTGCGGCCTTAAAAAGCAAAAAAAAAAATTAATAAAATAAAAATAAAAAGTTTCAAATTAGTGTTTTCTTACATCTGTCCTCTGCCAGCTCCACACGTTGCTGAAATTCACTCTGATGGCTCCTCCTGCAGCGAGACGGCTGTGAGCAGCTCTTGATGAAAAACAAGCCTGCAGCTGTGGGACATGGAGTCCAGGGAGGTGCAGGCAAGAGTGAGGGGAGCGGAGCTGTGCTAAGTGTACGGGGTGTGCATGTGTGTGCATGGGGAGATGAAGATGCAAGGCATAGTCGCCCCGTGTTTGTGCGTGCATGGGTGTGTGTGCTGGTGGGCACACCTAGGCACGGGGCACCGTCCTGCCCTCTGTTCCCCTGGACTTGGCTCAGCGTGGACCATGGGAGGCAGGCTGGAATGTGACTTCTGGGGCCGGTTCCCTTGCCGCCTCTCAGGCCGTAGGAGTTCAGCACAACGGGCTCATTAAGGGTCGCAGCAGCTGCAGAGCCGCTCCAGCCCCTCCCCCGTCACTGCTGCAGAAGGGTATTGCCCTCGGGGACACTGCCTGCTGGCGCCTGGCCCATGCAGACACCCCGCTTGGCCCGCTGGGCTCTGCCGAACTCCCCATCTCAGCTGCCCATCTCCCATCCCAGACACCCAGGCCCAGGCGCCATCCTGTGGGCTCCTGGACAGCACCTGGCCTCTGCAGGAAGAGAGAAGGAATTCCTGGAATGCTCCTTGCTTCCGACGCAAAGCCAGCCTGGACCCTGGGCACTACTGTCTGCTTGCTTGGTGCTGCTGCCTGCCTGTCCCGCCGCAGGAATAGCCTCGTTCCCTGGGGCCAGGTTTTATGGGCCCCCCTCCCCTCAGGCTATGACTTAGTGGGGGCAGGTCACTCTGGGCAGTGGCTTGCTTGGACATATTGATGTGAGAAGAGAGAGGGATCTGGCCTAGCCATGGGCACCCTGAGGCTTTGAGCAGGATGTCGTCTGGCTTGGGGAGGGGGCTCCGGCCACATCACAGAGGTGTTGTCAGCCAGCGTGAGAGGCACCAGAAGGCTCGGGGGCTCTCCCGGGCCACTCCCGGTCCCAATATTCCAGGCGGGGCTGCAGCTTCAATCCTGGGTCCCAGGAGGGCCAGGTGTGCCTGGGCTTCACGGAGGACAGGCGCTGGAGTGAGAGGTATGGATCTGGGCTCTTTCTGCTCTTCCCACCCTGGACTAAGTTGTAACCAAGCAGTTTAAAGGCGCCTATTGAATGAGCTGTGGAGAGAGGCGTCTCAGCGATAGCCTGGAGCCCCCACCCCAGCTGGCATCCAGTCTTCCTGGGGCTTCCTGGAAGGTGGAACACAGGTCAGGAAAGCTATGCATTTGCCCGACAAGTCTGCTCACCAAGGCCCAAGGTGAGTGGGTCTCTGCCGGTGGGATTTGGCGTGTGTGATGCTTTTGGTGGTCCCTGAACTCTTCCAGGATTATGGTGGCGCGAAGACTCAGGCACTTTCCCTTCCCTTCGCTTCCCTCCCTGTGTAGCTTTGGGCCAAAGACTCTTTCCTAGAAAACCCTTTCAGCCTCCTGAGCTGGGAGGGTCAGGGAGCCCTAATAGGCAGCAGCTGCCTGTGAGAGCAGGGTGGGATGTAAACAGGCCGAGTATAGACAGAGCAGGTGTAAAAGGGCCAGGTGTAGACAGGCCGGGTATAGACAGACCAGGTATAGAAGGGCCGGGTATAGATGGGCTGGATGTAGAAGGGCCCAGTATAGACGGGCCGGGTGTAGACAGAGAAGGTGTAGAAGGGCCAGGTGTAGATAGGCCATGTGTAGAACGGCCAGGTGTAGACGGGTCGGGTACAGACAGACCAGGTGTAGAAGGGCCCAGTATAGATGGGCCAGGTGTAGACAGGCCGGGTATGGACGGGCCAGTGAGAACAGGGTGGAGTGTAGGCAGGCCAGGTATGGACGGGCTGAATGTGGACATGCTGGGTGTAGACAGGCTGGATGTGGACAGGTCGGGTGTGGATGGGCTGGCACACCAGCCCAGCTGAGGTTTTCCGTAACTCAGAGGTGATTTCTGGGTCTCTGCACAGAGGAAACCAGAGATGGCCAGGGACAGCCGTTGGTGCCCTGGGCAGGACACCTGGGCCATTCCTGGGCCCTTTCAGGAAGGAAGCCTATGTTAAGAGCTCCTGAGGGCTATAACCAGGTCGGCTACCCAGAGCCAGCCTCCTGGGGAGTGTAGGTTTCACGCTGGCCTCCTCATTCACACCAGGAGGGCTGAAAAAGTGGCTGTTGATGGAAAGTGGGCCATAGCGAGGCCCAGTGTGGGCACCCCTCCTGTCCCTGGGGCCTCTGCTCGGAGGGACTGCAAGAAGGGCTCTGGTGTCTGTGGTGGGGCCTGCTGCCAGGCCTGGGTGCCCTGACATCCTGACTTTTGTTTATAAAAGTCTGGCCAGAGGCAGAGGTCACAGCAGTGGATTAAGTGGCTGCCCTGACCTGGGGTGGATGTGCTTGGGGGACGGGCACCCCATTCAGATGGTCCCATCCTAGCCTGGGCACCACCTTGGGTATCACTGGGGGCTGGTCAGGGGGCTGCAGGAGGAGCCGACCCCCAGGCCAGATGAAGGACCTTTGTGACTGCTGCTGCCACCCCACCCGTCCTCAGGCCTTGCTTCCTGGATGATTCCCAGCCCTCTGCACCCTGATGTCAGCACACTGGATTTTCAGAATGAGGTGATGTGACTGGGGCCCTAAGGAGCCCCTCAGTCTGCACTGGACTGGCCGCCCAGCCCTCCCTCTCGCCCCATTTGAGACCCCGTCCTGTGTCCTAGACACACCCCACTGTCTCTGGGTGCAGTCACCCTGACCTCTAGAGGTCAGCCACGAGATTGGGCATCTGGCTCCTTGGTCATTAGGGTGGCTGCAGGGCAGGTGTCCCCAAGTGCAGAGGCAGTGCAGATGCCTCTGACATCCTTGCACTTTCTGTCGGCATGGGGACACAAGGGGCTGTGCTGGGTCAGCTGCCACCCAGGTCTTTGCAGGGAGCTGTGGAAGGGTCTTGGAGCCTGGCCTGCACGCCACAAGCTGCGCACGCCCACTGTCCAGCAGTCTCTCCTCTTGGGTGCCTTCCTCCGGTGTGGCCCCTGCAGAACCCCCTGCTGTGTGGGCTGCCCGTGGCTGCTGATGGGCTGTGGCTCTGTCCTGGGCTCACACCTTCACTCACTCTCAGGGACGCTGCACTTGAACTAAAACATGAGCATTGATGGGCACTCTGCTGGGCCTGCCTGGCGGGTCCCTCCAGCCAGCGATGGCGCATTTCTGTTCCCTTACCGCAGTCAGCTGGTTTTCTGTAGATCGGCACCGACCTCCAGGCGAGAAGAAATCCCTGTGCTGTGACATGTAGCTTGTTACTTGCCCCCAGGATGAAGAGGCAGGTTGTTCCAGAG
This sequence comes from Catagonus wagneri, assembly GCA_004024745.2. Classification (NCBI taxonomy): domain Eukaryota; kingdom Metazoa; phylum Chordata; class Mammalia; order Artiodactyla; family Tayassuidae; genus Catagonus; species Catagonus wagneri. The sequence continues at coordinate 289,394 of PVHT021183502.1, read as the reverse complement.
AGTGTTTTTCGTGAGTCTCTGGGACTGGCCCTCCACGAGGCCCTCAGCCTCTGTGTTCTCCTCACTGGCACTGGCGAGGTCCAGAGGGTCAAGGGTGGGCCTGCGTCCCAAAATTGGGTCACCCCCTGCAGGCCGGGCCCAGGAGTCATGGGGCGCAAACAAGACAGGAAAAGTCATCCTTGTGTCAATAAAATTTTCCTGAAGTTAAGAGGGAAAATAAAGCCTTCCTCAACGAGTGAAGTTTTTGCAGGCAGAAACTTTCTACTGTTTAGATGCAAAGGCAGTTCTGCTGTTGGCCAAACGACAGAGTTCTCAGTGCAGCGGATGCTGATTAGACGCTTTTACTCCAGTGCTGTCTCAGCCATCCACTGATGTGTGTGCATACTTCTCACAGTCTAAGCTGCGGTAAGATTTGTGATCAAGGAAACAGGAGCAGTCTTCCACTCTGTAGACTCTGAAGCCAGCCTGTGTCCACGAGTGTGTGTTTGCTTCAAACGGGAATCCTGAGTTATATCAGGAGAGGTCAGTCTTTCCTCTCTACTTGGGACTTTTTTTAATTTTATTTTTTAATTGAAGTATAGTTGATTTACAGTGTTGTGTTAGTTTCAGATATATAGCAAACTGATTCAGTTATACACATATATGTTATATATATATTCTTTTTCAGATTCTTTTCTTTACAGATTATTGCAAAATACTGAGTATAGGTCCTTGTTGGTTATCTGTTGTAGATATAGCAGTGTGTATCTGCTACTCTCAACCCCCTAATTGTTCCTTTTTGGTACCCTTAAGTTGGTTTTCTATGTCTGAGTCTATTTGTGTTTTGTAAGTAAGTTCATCTGTATGATTAATAAGTGATATCATATGAAATTGTCTTTGTCTGGCTTACTTCACTCAGTGTGATAATCTCTAGGTCCATCCGTGTTGCTGCAAATGACATTATTTCATTCATTTTATGTCTGAGTAATATTCCATGGTATATGTACCATACCTCTCTTTTCTTAGGGCCACACCCGTGGCATATGGAAGTTCCCAGGCTAGGGGTCGAATTGGAGCTGTAGCCACTGGCCTATACCACAGCCACAGCAATGCCAGATCTGAGCTGCATCCTCAACCTACACCACAGCTCATGGCAATGCAGGATCCTTAACACATTGAGCAAGGCCAGGGACTGAACCTGCGTCCTCCTGGATATTGGTTGGGTTCATTTCTGCTGAGCCACAATGGGAACTCCTCGTCCCACATCTTTATTTACGTATCTGTCAATGGATGTCTAGGTTGTATCCATGTCTAGGCCATGGTGAATAGTGCTGCAGTGGACACAGGGGTTCATGGATCTTTTTGAATTATAGTTTTGTCCAGATACATGCCCTTGAGTGGGAGTGCCGGATCATATGGTAGTTCTAATTTTATATTTTTGAGGTATCTCCACACTATTTTCCAGAGTGGCTGCACAAATTTACGTTCCCAGCAACAGTGTAGGAGGGTCCCCTTCTCTCCACACCCACTCCAGCATTTGCTATTTGTAGACTTTTTGATGATGGCCGTTCTGACCGGTGTAAGGTGGTACCTCGTTGTAGTTTTGATTTGCATTCCTCTGATAATCGGTGATGTTGAGCATCTTTTCATGTGCCTTTTGGCCATCTGTATGTCTTCTTCTTTGGAGATATGTCTATTTATTTCTTCTACCTATTTTTTGATTGGGTTGCTTGTTTATTTGATAGTGAGCTGTATGGCCTGTTTGTATATTTTAGGGATTAATCCCTTGTTGGTCGCATTGTTTGCATATATTTTCTCCCATTCTGTAGGTTGTCTTTTTGTTTTGTTTTTGGTGCAAAAGCTTCTTTTCTTTTTTCTTTTTAGTGCTGCATCTGCAGCACATGGAAGTTCCAGGCTAGGGGTCAAATCAGAGCTACAGCTGCCGGCCTATGCAGCAGCTTGTGGCAATGCCGGATCCTTAACTCACTGAGTGAGGCCCACATTCTTGGGATCAAACCCACATCCTCGTGAATACTAGTTGGATTCTTAACCCAGCGAGCCATGATGGGAGTTCCAAAGCTTTGACGTTTAATTAAACCGCATTTGTTTATTTTTGATTTTATATCAATTACTGTAGGAAGCGGATCCAAAAAAATATTGCCGCAATTTATGTTGGAAAGTGTTCTGCTTAAGTTTTACTCTAGAAGTTCTATAGTATCTGACTTTAAGTTTACGTCTTTAATCCATTTTGAGTTTATTTTTGTGTGTAGTGTAAGAAAATGTTCTAATTTCATTCTTTTGCATGTAGCTGTTCTGTTTTCCTGGCATGACTTATTAAAGAGACTGTCTTTTTTCCATTGTATAGCCTTGCCACCTTTGTCATAGATTACTTGACCATAGTTGCAGGGGTTTATTTCTGGGCTTTCTATCCTGTTCCACTGATCTGTATTTTCTGATTTTTGTGACAGTACCATATTGTTTTGAAGCCTGTAGCTTTGTAATATAGTCTGCAGTCAGGGAGCCTGATTCCTCTAGCTCTGTTTTTCTTTCTCAAGATTGCTTTGGATATTCAGGATCTTTTGTGTTTCTATACAAATTTAAAAATTTTTGGTTTTAGTTCTGTGAAAAAGTCATTGGTAATTTCACAGGGATTGCACTGAATCTGTAGATTACCTTGGTAGTATAGTCATTTTAACAATACTGATTCTTCCAACCCAAAAACATGACATATCTTTCCATCTGTTTGTATCATCTTTGATTTCTTTCATTAGCATCTTACAGTTTTCAGAGTACAGATCTTTTGCCTCCTTAGGTAGGTTTATTTCTAGGTGTTCTTTTTGACATGATGGTAAATGGGATTGTTGCTGCTCATGGGTGACCAGGGCTGCGTGATCTCAGTGCATGGTGGCCTCTCACCCCCTCCCACTGGGTGAGCCAATGAGGTGGAGGCCAGAAGGCTGTTGACCATAGCTGACACATAAGTCAGGGCCTGCCCTGTGGGTCTGGGCGAGAAATAGGCCTGAGTTTGGGCATCTGAGCGGGAGAAGGACATCTCCCTGAGAGGGCCTGAGGCTTGCATTTCAGTTCAAAGGAGGTCCTCTGAGACCGTCCCCAAGGACACATCCTACTTCCTTCCTGCCTGTTTTGGTCTCAGGTGAGCATTTGCCTCCAAGGCGGGTGAGTCCTGCCCCAACTCAATTCCATTCAATCCCTGGGCTGATGTTTGTGACTAAGATGTGATCTGAGTCCTTAGAAGTCAGAACCCATGGGCACTTTCAGGATGAAACCAGTATTTACAAAATTCCTATCAATAAGGAGGGCCCTGTCTGGCGCAGAGGCAGGCACGTGGAGAGTGGCCTGCTCCTTGGACAGGCTAGACGGTGTCCCTCTGAGTCCTCATCCACTGCAGACCCAGAGGATTCACTGTTTTATTTTCAGTTTCCTTGGGAAAGTAGATATATGACTAGCCAGAGGAGCCTCAGGCAGCAGCCATTGTTCCTTTAAGAAGTGACTGCAGTGTTAACGTCTCTGGCCTTGCAGTTCTTCTTCAAACAAATGAACTTTGTGGTTTTCCCTCAGCAAGTGTTGCATCTAAAACTGGAATTAGGAGTCCCGTCATGTCGCAGCGGTTAACGAATCCGACTAGGAACCACGAGGTTGCAGGTTCGATCCCTCGCCTTGCTCGGTGGGCCAACAATCTGGCGTTGCCTTGAGCTGTGGTGTACGTCGCAGACGCAGCTTGAATCTGGTGTTGCTGTGGCTGTGGTGTAGGCTGGCAGCTGTAGCTCCGATTCGACCCCTAGCCTAGGAACCTCCGTATGCCGTGGGTGTGGCCCTAAAAAGCAAAAAAAAAAAAAAAGCCTAAAAAAACTGAAATTAAACATTTTTTTAAAGTAAAAGCATTCTGTCTTCACATAAAAATATATTGCACCAAAAAGTTAAAAGGGAAATCAGATACCAATGATACTGTTTTCAGAATGACTGAGCGCAATTCTGGGATTTTGATGAAGGATGCCCTAATGGCTTCTGTTTACATTTATTCCCCCCTCTTTTTTTTTGGTCTTTTCTAGGGCCGCACCTGTGGAGGTTCCGAGGCTAGGGGTCTAATCAGAGCTGTAGCCATCAGCCGACGCCACAGCCACAGGAACACCAGATCCGAGCCACTTCTGCCACCTACACCACAGCTCATGGTAACGCCGGATCCTTAACCCACTGAGCGAGGCCAGGGATCGAACCTGCAACCTCATGGTTACTAGTCGGATTCGTTAACCACTGAGCCACGACAGGAACTCCCTGTTTACATTTTAATAAGTGATCAGTACAAGTAAAATGTGTCTCCTGGATGGACTTCTTTTCTGAGTGTGAAATGGCGCGGGGCTCCATTCCCTGTGCAGACCCGGGAGTGCCAGAAGGGGCAGCCCCTGAGAACGTCCCTGTGCTCCACGGAAGGTCTGAGTGCAGCACTCAAGGTGCATATTTCAGGATGTGATGGGATGGAACGTCTTCACAACCTGGCTATGCCTCCTGTGATGACAGTTACAGCTGTGACTTACAGATGCCAGATAGGGTTCCCTTCACAGGCACAGGTGTCGTTGTACCCGTGACAGATGTGGGCGCTTCCTCACATGCTCTGGGACAACCTGAGGACCTGCAGATCACGCCCGACAGGAGCCCTGCTCTGTGCTGGGGGTTCTTCTGTACCTCCGCTGTTTCCCAAAAATGCCTCACCTTCTGGGCACAAGACAGGGGCCTTCAGGTTGGACACCTGAGCGCCAGCCTGTGAAAGTCTCCAGTGCACCTGTCTTATTAGACGTGTTAAATCTCCCAAACCTCTTCTCTGTTTCAGGAGCTGGAATCCCTCGACATCTGTATTCAGCACACACTCTCTGCCCTCTACCCTCCTTTTGAGGCCACGGCAGCCACGGTGCTCTGGCAGCTGTTCAGCGTGGCCGAGAAGCTCTACCGTGGGGACGGGCTGCGCTGCCTCACAGACTTCCTCATCCCAGCCAGGAGGGCCCTACAGCACCTGCAGCAGGAGGCCTGTGTGAGTACCGCCCCGGGACAGAGCCCTGAGACCCCCCTTCAGGGAGCCCCTCAAATGTTTGACAGGAGCAAGAGGTAGGCAGTGTTTTCTCTGGTACCTGGAAAATGTTTGATCTGGGCAGTAGGAATTTTAGATCCAGGGAAATCTGGTAAAGGAGGCAAAGGAAACTGCTTCTGTGCGTTTTAAATTGATCTAGGAATTAAGCAGACGCCATTCAGGTGAGCATTTGCTGTTTTCTTTCCGAAAGGAAGTGGGAGATGATTAAAAATAAACTGTAACCTAGCCATTTATTCGCAGCATTTAAACATGTGCTTGGGGAAACTATCCCATTTTCCTCTCTTTCTTGAGTCCACTGGGCCCTGGCCCAGCTTATTCCCTTTGGCTTCTGGCTCCACCTTTTCCTCATTCCAAATAATTGGTGAAATAGGCCCTATGTCCCAGAAACAGGGCTACTCATACTGCTAGTGAGCGTGGAACCCAGGGCTGGCCGACTTCCCTTTAGCTCCCCCACTGAACTTTCACTCCGTTCGTCAGACAAACTAATTTCCCACCCCCGTGGTCATCTTAGGACCACTGATTCAGTGCCCGTCCACACAAACAGACCCTGCTTAGTGAATTTCTTATGTGTTTTGTTTATTTGGGGGATGCTTTTATTGCAGGGTTTTTTTTCGGTCATAGGTTTTGGGAGGGCCACACCCTCGGCATAGGAGTTTTCCAGGCTAGGGGTCAAATTGGAGCTGTAGCTGTCAGCCTACACCACAGCCACAGCAATGCCAGATCTGAGCCGAGTCTGTGACCTACACCACGGCTCACGGCACCCCTGGATCCTTAACCCACTGAGCGAGGCCAGGGATTGAACCCGTGTCCTCATGGATCCTAGTTGGGTTCTTACCCTCTGTGCCACAATGAGAACTCCCCAAAAGCACATCTTGAAAAGCTCCTCTGAACTGTTTTGCCTTCTTTCTTCTAATTTTCTTTTCCCTTCCATTCACCCATGTAATCCCTCTTCTCACTTACGCAATTGCTTATCTTCTGAAAAAGCCATATGAATAATATTACTCTTGAATATGGAGGCATATTTACATGTATTTAATAAGTACAAGTTGAAATTTAAGGACAGCCTATTTTCATATTTATATTGCTTTTTACCTTTTTTTTTGTCCTTTTGCCTTTATGTAGAGCCGCACCCACGGCATATGGAGGTTCCCAGGCTAGGGGTCTAACAGGAGCTGTAGCCGACGGCCTTCGCCACAGCCACAGCAATGCGGGATCCGAGCCGCGTCTGCAACCTACACCACAGCTCACAGCAACGCCACATCCTTAACCCACTGAGCAAGGCCATGGATCGAACCCGCAACCTCACAGTTCTTAGTCGGATTCATTAACCACTGAGCCACAAAGGGAACTCCTTGCTTTTTACTTTTTAATTAAGAAAATGAAATTTGATGGAGTGCCCATCATGGCTCAGTGGTTAACGAATCCGACTAGGAGCTGAGAGGTTGCGGGTTCGATCCCTGGCACCACTCAGTGGGTTAAGGATCCAGCGTCGCCGTGAGCTGTGGTGTAGGTTGCAGAAGCGACTGGGATCCCGCATTGCTGTGGCTGTGGTGTAAGCCGGCGGCTATAGCTCCAACTGGATCCCTAGCCTGGGATCCTCCATATGCCATGAGTGTGGCCCTAGAAAAGGCAAAAAAAAAAGCCAAAAAAAAGAAAATGAAATTTGATTATTTGACAGGAAACGAGCTTATCTTGACAACTATGAATATAAAAATAATTTAGTTAATGTAATTTCAGTGCAGTTTTTATTCACATGCCCACTATTGTCGAAGTATGTGGCTTGGAGATGGTTATTAATTACATTAATTTTAAGGTAAGTTGCTTGTTATCTAAGAGTTCAGTGACCACCGTGTTCCCATCGCTCTGTAGAAACAAGAAATGCTTACACTCTCCCAGTGACTTACCTGTAACTTTCTTTCATCACAGTTTGTGTCAAAAAATGCTTGGAGAAGTTCCCGTCGCGGCTCAGCGGTTAACAAACCTGACTGGTATCCATGAGGTAGCGGGTTCAATCCCTGGCCTCGCTCAGTGGGTTAAGGCTCCGGTGTTGTCATGAGCTGTGGTGTAGGTTGCAGATGCAGCTCGGATCTGGTGCTGCTGTGGCTGTGGCGTAGGGCTCCGATCGGACCCCTAGCCTGGGAAGCTCCATATGCCTCTGGTGTGGCCCTAACAAGCAAAAAAACAAAAAAAAGGAGAGAGAGAAATTCTACAAATAAATAAGAAAAAACAACCTGAAGGGAAATGAATGAGAGGCTTGAACTGGCAATTCTTGAAAAATGAAACCCTAGAAATGTCAGGCTACGCTGTTGTTCAGTAAGTGTGCACTGAGGTCAGGACTTTGTAGCGTTGGGGGACAAAGCACAGTCTGCTGAGAGCAAGTGAGGTGAGGCTGGAATGACTGACAGGAAGACACGTGCGTGCCGCCGTGGGAGTGGGAGTTTGAACAACCACTTCAGAGAATAGTTTGGCACCAACAGAGCTGATTTACACAGACCCAGGGATCCAGCAATCCCACTCCTAGCTGTATTTCTTGGAACCATTCTCTTGTCTGTGCACCCGGCCCCGAGGACAAGATTGTTCCCTGTGGCTGTGTTTGTAGCCACACTTAGAAGCAACTCAGCTGCCCACCAGCCAGTGGGGTAGGTAGGCTGTGCTGCTCTGCCCCAAGTGGTCGCCCTGGCGCTCCCTCCCTGCGTGTGACAGACAGTACTCTCTCCCTTCCAGCTGAGTCTAGACGTCTGTAGCAAATGGTCTGACTGATCAGATGTCACGGAGCGACGTTCTGGACTCTTCTGAGAAAGGGAGCGGCGGCTTTGTTGCTCCTGACGTGCGTTAGCACCCCCCTGGGGTTGCCTCGAAGGGAACGGCTCCGAGAACAAGGAGGGGGAGAGAGACAGAGACCAAGGAACCCCAAGGTGTGGACCTGGGGGTGAGGGTGCCTTTCCAAAGTGGTCCCCTAGCCCCAGATGCCCCGACTCACATGCGGGACCCAAAACGAACTACTCAGCCAAGCCCTTTCTGACTCCTGTCTCGTAAAATCATGAGCAAATTCAGATGGCTTTTGAAAGCCAGCAAATGTGGGGATAGTTAGTTATACATAAGAGAACAAATACTACGAAGCATAGAAAATAAACTACAGCTGCGTGTAGCAGTGTGGGTCTCAGCGCTGACTGAAAAGGCAGGTCACGGAAGAACACAGATGACGTGGCTCCGCTGGTTTAGAGGTCAGACACCTGCAAAACGAAACCATGTATTGTCTGGGGTCCGGACACGGGGCAGATGGAAAGAACAGCAAGGGGCTGGTAACACAAATTTGGGGACATACTTGTCCCTGAGAGGAGATGTCAGGGAGAATGGTGGTGGTATTTTCCTTAAATTGCCATATCATGATACTCTGTGTATTCTGTAATTCACATTATAAGCATACTTTTGCAGCTCTTAATTTTTGATAAAAGCAAAAAATTGTAAATAATTTCTTATCATTTCTAAAAACAGAAACAAGTTTCTCACAAAGATGGGAAAATGTCTGCCTCTTCCTTGAGCCTTAAATGAAAGGCCCCCAGGCAGGCTGGCCTTTGCGCCTACCCCTGCTTTGGACAAAGGAGCCGTGTTTGGGGTGGAAGATCTCAGAGCAGTCGGGGTTGAGAAGCCAAGAGGCGGGAGCACCAAGTGCTAGTGAAGTAACGTCAGGTTATAAGACGTGCAGCTGTCTCTGTGGTGCAGTTTCCACCGTCCGAAATGTACAGATGATGCCAAGACATGGAAGCCACCCAAGTGTCCGAAAGCAGAGGAATGGACAGAGACGCGGAGCGGTGATGCCAGTGGAATACTCGGCCATGAAAAGAGCGGAATTCTGCCATCTGCAGCCACATGGATGGATTCGGAGGGCACTGTGGCATTTGAAATAACTCAGATAAAGACATGCTGTACAATACCAGTTATATGTGGAATCCAAAAATACAGCAAACTGGAGTTCCTGTCATGGCTCAGCAGAAACGAATCTGACTAGTATCCACGGGGACACAGGATCGATCCCTGGCCTCACTCAGTGGGCTAAGGATCTGGTGTTGCCGTGAGCTGTGGTGTACGTCCCAGATGCTGCTCAGATCTGGCGTTACTGTGGCTGTGGCACAGGCTGGCGGCTCCAGCTCCGTTTCTGTCCCTAGCCTGGGAACCTCCATATGCTGCGGGTTCGGCCCTAAAAGACAAACAAAAAAACTAGGGGATGTAGGAAAAACGGAAGACTCACATAGGGAGAGGGGAGTAAGAGGTACAAACAATTATGTATAAAATAAATAAGCTACACAGACATTTTGTACAGCACAGGGGACTATAGCCTATACTTTATAATAACTGTAAATAGAGCATAACTGCTGAAAATTGTGAATCACTGTGTTGGATATCTGAAATTTATATAATAATATATGTCAGCTCTACTTTGGTTTTTAAAAATGCACAGAAGAAATAATTAAATGAAGCACAACACACACAGCGTTGCTGAGCCCAGACGACACACAATGGCATTGCTGAGCCCAGACAGCACACACGGCGTTGCTGAGCCCAGACGACACACACGGCGTTGCTGAGCCCAGACGACACACACGGCATTGCTGAGCCCAGACGACACACACGGCGTTGCTGAGCCCAGACAGCACACACGGCGTTGCTGAGCTTGGGGTGGTGTCGATCGATAACTCTTTTTTTTCCCCTGGATCTTAGAGAAAAGCACAGGTATATTTTTCCAGTCTGAAAAAATTTATTTTAACTTAAACAGCCACAGATGTGAGGGCCTCTGGCAGGTGCTCAGCCAGCACTGGCTCTGCCCACACTAGAAGCTGGCTTTGGACCTCTCCTCATCTTAAATGCAAGCACACAGCGAGCTCTGTACAAACACACTGCGTGCTACTGCAGTTTCCAGGTACACAGAAACATTCAATATGTTTAACCTTGATTCTTAGGGAAAATAAAGAAAATAAATGTGGAAGGTAGCCCTTAGTAAGGTTCAAATTCTAAATTTTAGGTAATAAAAGATATGAAAAGAATCAAGAAATTGAACTTGTATAAAACTTTTCCTCTGTAGAGAGGAAAAGAACATCACTGTAACATA
>PVHT021183502.1:258555-279107 GCA_004024745.2 Catagonus wagneri | reverse complement strand
ACATGAAACATGACTAAACTAAAACATTAACATGACATAACTATAACATGAAACATGACTAAACTAAAACATTAACATGACATAACTATAACATGAAACATGACTAAACTAAAACTTTAACATGACATAACTATAACATGAAACATGACTAAACTAAAACATTAACATGACATAACTATAACTAAAACATGAAACATGACTAAACTAAAACATTAAACATAACTATAACTAAAACATGAAACATGACTAAACTAAAACATTAACATGACATAACTATAACTAAAACATGAAACATGACTAAACATAACCAAAACATAACTAAACTATAAAGCAAAACGGGAAAAATAAATGCAGGAAGTAGATATGTGTCTGCTAACAGTGAGTGCAAAAAATTTACTTTCTGTTAAATTATTTTTAAATGTCATGGCAACTAATAAGGCAAAAATAGGACCACAATTCATAAAAACAGCAAAGATACACGAGAATTTACAGGAAAAAGGAGTTCCCTTCGTGGCTCAGTGGTTAACGAATCCGACTAGGAACCATGAGGTTGCGGGTTCGATCCCTGGCCTTGCTCAGTGGGTTAAGGATCCAGCGTTGCCGTGAGCTGTGGTGTAGGTTGCAGACGCGGCTCGGATCCCGCGTTGCTGTGGCTGTGGCGAAGGCTGGCAGCTACAGCTCCTGTTAGACCCCTAGCCTGGGAACCTCCATATGCCGCGGGTGCAGCTCTACATAAAGGCAAAAAGACAAAAAAAAAAAAAAAGAATTTACAGGAAAAAAGCATCAAAAAACTGTTGGCTTCACAAGCACATGATGTGAATTAAAACAACAGTATTCCACAACATGCACGTTAATTTTGGGAATGATTTCTCAACGTAAAGCCTTATGCTGCTGATCACCTGCCGTTACTGGCACTTCTTTGTTACTAAGTCACCATCTTGATGGCAACTTAAGGACCCCGCTACTGTCAGAAATCGAGCGTTACTGTGACACCTTAACTGCTGATGGGACGTCTCTTGATGGTAAATTGGTCATGTTGTTGAGAATCATGAAAGACCTATAGCCTTTGATCCTGTAACCCTAATCCCAGAAAAAGATCTTTTAAAGGAAGAAGAAACTGTAACATGAAAATGCTTCTGGCATTTTTATTCTCCATGGAAATCTCTAACAGTACGCTCGATATCTGACAGTAGAGGGGTCCTTAAGTTGCCATCAGGATGGTGACTTAACAACAAAGAAGTGCCAACAGGAATACCAGATTCCATCTACATTATTATTGTATTTTATTTTTTATTTTATTTTATTTTTTGTCTTTTTTGTCATTTTAGGGCCACACTTGCGACATGTGGAGGTTCCCAGGCTAGGAGTCTAATCGGAGCTGTAGCCACTGGCCTATGCCACAGCCACAGCAACGCAGGATCCAAGCTGCGTCTGTGACCTACACCACAGCTCACGGCAACGCCGGATCATTAACCCACTGAGCAAGGGCAGGGATGGAACCCACAACCTCATGGTTCCTGGTCGGATTCGTTAACCACTGCACCACGACGGGAACTCCTATTATTGCATTTTAAATAACTAATAGTAGTAATAAACTGGATAAGGGTGCAGAAAAGTTAAACATCTCTAGAGGTATGTTAGGATGAGATTCATTTATTATAATACTGTTTGTGTAATAAGTCAGTGCTGCAGTAGGGAAAGTTGAAAAAAAAAAAAAGGTTGAACTAAACCCAAATGGTAGACTCCAGTCCCATTTCAGAAGCTGTAGCTGCAGCTCTGCTGTGTTGGTTCCCACCTGCTCCCCGATAGCCTGATACCCTCACGCCCGGAAGACACCGGCTCGTCCACCCTGCAGTCAAAACCTTTTCTAGAGCATGTTCTTCTTACCGAAGTGCTTAAGGGAGTTACCGTTGTGGCACAAGAGGAATAAAACCAACTGGTATCCTTGAGGACACGGGTCCAATCCCTGGCCTCACTCAGGGTCAGGGATCTGGCGTTGCCGTGAGCTGTGGTGTAGTTCAGAGACACAGCTCGGATCCCACGTTGCTGTGGCTGTGGCATAAGCCAGCAGCTGCAGCTCTAATTGGACCCAAGGCCTGGGAAGATCCATATGCTGTGGGTGCACCCCTAAAGAAAAAAAAAACAAAAAACTAGAAAAGAAACAGAAAAAGGAACGCTTAAGGACTCACTCCGTAATTGACAGCTTGGTTGAGAACTTCTAATAAACAGAAAGGACCGTTTGCATGATGTGTGCCCTCTCACCGTGGGCTCCACCTGGCAATTCCAGGGGCAGCCTAGGGGCTACCTGTAGGGACACTTAGACCGAGAGCTGCAGGGCGAGAGTGAGAAAGCCCACACCCTGCCCCAGGCCAACTCCTGGGAGTGGCTCACCCAGAGCCCTGGCTTCCCCGCCTTGGCTTCCCCTCCCCTGCTGTCCAGCCAGGAAGAGCTGGGAAATGGGTTTCTAATGCCTTGTTTTCAGTACTAAAGTGAACTTTTTTTTGGGTGTTAGGTGCTGGGGGGCCTAGCGCTCACCGTCCTGCTGGACAGAGAACAGGGGTTCCACGCTGGGCGCTCACCTCCCTCCCTCTCTTGTCCCAGGCCCGGTACACAGGCCTCCTCTTCCTGCACGAAGGCTGGCCACTGTGCATCCACGAGAAGGTGGTGGTGCAGCTGGCGTCCCTGCGCGGAGTCAGGCTCAGGCCTGGGGACTTCTACCTGCAGATCACCGCTGCCGGAAGGCAGTCGGCCAGACTGGTCTTGAAATGCCTCTCCAGGCTTGGACGAGGCTCAGAGGAAGTCGCCGTTCCCGAGGCCATGTATGGCTGCGTCTTCACAGGAGAGTTCCTAGAACTGGTGAATGGGGAGCGGAACAGCGTCCCTTTGCAAAACTGCTTGCTGACCTCGGGCTCAGCAGTCTATCGCACCCCCTGGAGCAACGTCACAGATCCCATCTTTGTGCCCACCAAAGGGACTGTCCTGCCCAGCTGCCCCGGCCGCCCCAGGCCCAGCAGCGTCTTGGAGGCCCCGGCCCCAGCACCAGCCATGGCCAGCCCCCCTCCCCAGGGGCACACCCCGGCCCTGTCCTGCTGTGGTGGGCATCCTGGCAGCGACCAGCCCCGCTGCCTTCCTTCCCCAAGAAGAGCTGAGTGTGAAAGCCCCAGGACCCTGTCCAGGGGCCCTAACGGAGGCCCCGAGGGCGTCAGCCCCTCAGAGCAGGAGCCCTGGGAGCCCCCCGAGAGCCCTGGAGGACCAGGAGGGAGGCTGGACACCGTGGACAAGAAGGACGGCCCCCAGGCCCTCGCCTCCCTGGCAGACAGGGGTGGCCCCAGCTCCAGGAGGCGGCCACCTGGGGCCCCAGCCAGCGTGGAGGCCAGGCGCCGGTTCAGAAAGTCCTACGTGGAGGCCCTGCGGAACCCCATGCCCCTGGGTTCCAGCTCCGAGGAAGCCATCGGGGACGAGGCCTGTGGCTCACAGACCCAGGGCCGCAGGACCAGAGGGGCCGAGGCAGCTGCCAGCTTGACCCATAAAGAGCCCCCTGGCCCCTGGGGAGACCACCGGGAGCCCCTGAGTCAAGAGAGTGGGCCAGGAGCCACACGGAGGACCCTTCCCAGGAGGTCGCGGTCCTGGGACAGGACCCTCAGAGGCTCCCGAGATGACCGCCGGCAGGCTTCCCACCACTCAGCCAGCACCAGTCCCGAGGGTCTCCTGGGAGGACCGGCCATGGAGACCAGGCCCGCAGGCTCCAGTCACGCAGGCACAGCAGAGAATCCCAGTGGCACCAGCCAGGAAGGTAAATGGCCATCCTCTCCCCGCATGCCCTCCCCCAGCACTCCTTTCCCCCACCTTGCCCTCCACAGGATCCCCCACCCCTCCCCCAACACCCCTCCCCCCTCCCCTCCCCCGCTCTCCCCTCCAGCCAGACACCCCTCACAGCCTCCCCTCCTGCCTCCTCGGGGCTCCCCCAGCCATATTTGATTCCTTAATGCAGAAGGAGCCTGGCTTCATGTTCAAATGAGCTGTTGAAAATATTTACGTGTGTCCCTTTCCTGGGGCTGCTAAAGTACCACAGACTCGGAGGGAGCAGTGGAAGATCACCCTCACCCTTTGGAGACAGTTCAGGAACAGGGCTCGCCAGGGTCAGGCTCCCTGCAGAGGCTCCAGGGGAGAATCCCTGTGGCGCTTCCCCTGCTGGGGCCCCAGGCGCCACCGGCTGCATTCATTGCCCTTCAGCCTGTTTCTCACGGTCTCTCCTTTCTCTAGTCAGGACCCCTCCCCGAGGGGATCTGTGGGCGGGAGCAGCGTCTCCTTGAGGTGATGGGGGAGGGGAGGACCTCTCACCTGAGGTGACAGTGAGGGTGAAGACCCCTTACCTGAGGTGACGGGTGAGGGTGAAGACCCCTTACCTGAGAGGATGGGTGAGGGTGAAGACCCCTTACCTGAGGTGACAGTGAGGGCGAAGACCCCTTACCCGAGGTGACAGTGAGGGTGAAGACCCCTTACCCGAGGGGGTGGGGGAGGGCGAAGACCCCTTACCCGAGGGGACGGGTGAGGGTGAAGACCCCTTACCCGAGGGGGTGGGTGAGGGCAATGACCCCTCCCTGAGGTGAGGTGTATTGGGGAGGACCCCTCCCTGAGGTGACAGCTGAGGGGAAGACCGCTTCTCTGAGATGATGTGTCGGGGGGCCCCTCTCTGAGGGAATAAGTGAGTGGCAGCCCCTTCTCTGGGGCGGTGCTTAAAGTCCACGTCAACGTTCGTGAGGATATTCGGTATAAAATATTTCTCCCTGAGGTATCTTCAGGTGATCACGATCTGAGAACTAAATTCCTCCATTTTCGTTTGCTTGTTATTTATTCATTGCTTGTCGGGAAAAGCCTGGCCAGCAGTTGTGCACACTGACCTTTCCCCGAAGAAGTGGTACAGTTTCATAGAACTCTTTCTTCTTTCTTTCTTTTTTTTTGCTTTTTAGGGCTGCACTCGTGGCACATGGAGGTTCCCAGGCTAGGGTCAAATGGAAGTTACAGCTGCCACCTATGCCACAGCCACAGCAATGCAGGATCCAAGCCAGGTCCTTTGACCACTGAGCAAGGCCAGGGATCGAACCTGCATCCTCATGGATACTAGTGGGATTCATTTCCACTGTGCCACGACTGGAACTCCAAAGGGAAAGATTGCTTTTTTGGTGTTCTTTTTTTTGTTTTTTTTTTTAATGGCCATAGCCTTGACATGTGGAGGCTCCCAGGCTAAGGAGTCAAATCAGAGCTATAGCTGCCGGCCTGCACCACAGCCACAGCAATGCCACATCAGAGTCGTGTCTGCAACCTACACCACAGCTCACGGCGATGCTGGATCCTTACCCACTGAGCAAGGCCAGGGATCGAACCTGCGTCCTTATGGATTCTAGTCAGATTCATTTCTGCTGAGCCAGGATGGGAACTCCTAGAACTCTTGTTTTCTCCTTGGGTTTGTAGCTTGCTGAGCCACCTTCATTCAGAAAAGTGCATCCTCTTTGACCAGATCTCTTTCTGTTGGGCAGCTGATGTTGCTGCAGAAGGTGACAGCTTCAGAGGAGTCAGACCCAGCCAACGTTCAGACGTGCTTCCCGAACAGCTCTGCCCTGAAGGTGAAGGGCACCGCATGGGAGACCTGCTGGGTCAGGTGCCCAGGCGGGTGCTAGAGATCAACCAGGAGCTGCTGCAGTCGGGGGTGGTCACCCTCCCAGGTGAGCATGGCTGTTTTGCCGACGGGCTCCACAGGCTGGGCAGCCAGTAACAACAGAACTTTATTTCTCGCAGACCTGGAGGCTAGACGTCCATGATCAAGGTGCAGCACGGTGGGTTCTGGCGAGGACCTCTTCCTGGTTCACAGTCGGTGCCTTTTCCCTGTGTCCTCACGTGGCAGGTGGACAAGGGTGCTCTGTGGGGTCTCTAACCCCATCCGTGAGGGCTCCACTCTCAGGACCAGAGCACCTCCCACAGGGCCACCCGCAAGTTCCACGGAACCAGACGCATCTTCTTGGTCTGGGATCCAGGGGGATCTTGCCTCCCAGATCCACCAACGTGCTTGGGTGACTTTGTCCAGGGCTCTGTGTAGACCAAGGACAGAGATGGAATCGGACAGGCAGAGGGATGCAAACAGTCAGAGATGACTGGGCCTTCACCCTCTCAGGGGAGCACGGCTGTCACCTGCGCAGGGAAACGCATCTAAGCCATTAACTCAAAGAACACCTGCAGACCATGACTCCATATTCCTCCAGCCTGAAGCCATGCGTGTCTCCTCTGGGGCCGTCCTCATGATAGTTCAAAACCTCTTGGGAGCTCCTTGGTGGAATCTGAAATCGGCCACATAGTCACAGAGGGCAGGGAGAGACTAGAGAAAGAGCAGACACTCCTCATTGGCAGGTGGCAGGTTCATCAAGCAGGTAACTTAGGCACGAGGTTTGTACTGGACGGCCTCAGAGTTCCTGCACCACCCCCCGCCCAGACACTTCAAGTTCATGTCGAGGCCTTAACTTGGTGCGGACGTGTTACCATCTGGACGGTCTCAGCGCTGCACCATTATCTCTGCACTGTGCCCTTTGGCGGCTTCTGGAAGCTGGGCGGACACAGGAGCACAAGAGGCCCATGTCCAGCTTGGGGGTCAGCCGTCAGGCCCACCCTCTCAGTGCCCTCATCCGGCACCTCTGTTTCCGCAGGAACCCGAGACCGTCAGGGGAGAGCGGTGGTGCAGGTCTGCCTCCGGGGCCTGCCCTGGTCCAGCGAACACCCGTCCAGCGCTGAGCTGACCCGCCTGCTGAGATACCTCCACACCATCCCCAGGTCGGACTGAGCCAGCCTCCACCCCTCCAGACCCTCTGGGGTAAACACAGTTGAGGTGTAACCTCGGGGGCTCCTGAGCTCCACTCCCCCCTCGCCTTTTCTGGGTCCTCAGCTGCCCCCTCGGAGCCCTCCTCTTCTGCTCGCCTGGACCCCGCTCCTCCAGACTGAGGCTCTGGCATGCTCTAGCCCTGAATTCTCAGTTGCTCTCCATTGTTCCCTACTTGTTCTAAGCACCCTTTAGCTACTTATTTTATGCTCCACCTCTTTCTAAAAATGATTTGAAGTGGCCTCGATTAAAAGTAGGAGCTGGGGAGTTCCTGTCATGGTGCAGAGGAAACATTCTGACTAGGAACCATGAGGTTGCAGGTTTGATCCCTGGCCTCACTCAGTGGGTTAAGGATCTGGCGTTGCCGTGAGCTGCAGTGTAGGTCACAGACTTAGCTCGAATCTGGCGTTGCTGTGGCTGTGGTGTAGGCCGGCAGCTGTAGCTCTGATTGGACAACTAGCCTGCATACCTCCATATGCAGTGGGTGCTGCCCTAGAAAAAAAGTAAAAAAAAAAAAAAAGGGAGCTGGGAGTTCCTCTTGTGACTCAGCGGGTTATGAACCTGACTGAGGATTCAGGTTCAATCCCTGGGTTTGCGATCCGGCGTTGTGATGAGCTGCAATGTAGGTCACAGACTCGGCTCAGATCTTGAGTGGCTGTGGCTGTGTGCAGGCCAGCAGTTGCCACTCTGATTCGACCCCTGGCCTGGAAATGCCACAGGTGCGGCCCTGAAAAGCAAAAAAAAAAAAAAAAAAAAAAAGACATGAGTTAATACAAATAATATTTAGAAGAAATCACACAAATGGGAGGTACCTGGTACCATGAAGCAAAAAGGACTTACCCCGTCACCTGAATGTTGCATTCATCCCTGGACCTCCGGGCAGCTGGTAGTGTCTTGTCCCAGCTCCTCAGAGGCTCATCTTCTCGGTCTGGGATCCAGGGGGATCTTGTCTCCCAGATCCACCCGACGTTCTTGGGTGACCTTGTCCGGGGCTCTGTGTAGACCAAGGACAGAGATGGAATCGGACAGGAGAACCAGTGTCAGGGATGCTCGTGGTGCAGATGCAGACATGCTTCGGGGCAGCCCTGGCGGCCGTCAGACTGAGAGTCCCTCGTGGTGCCACATCCGTCTCTGAATCTCAGCTCCACCTTTGGCTGGCGGAGGTCGTGTCCGTGGTGAAGTGGGATGGTCGCAGCCAACTCACAGGTGCGCTGGAGGTTAGACATGACCTCCGTGCGGCCCCTGGACCGCAGTCACGTGGTGTGTCGTCTGCGATGTGACCTCGTGTGAGAGCACGTTGGGTGACGCGCTGCCGTGGGGAGCGCGTGTGGGAACATGCCACGGTCTTTCGTCACATGTGGGTGTGCCCACTTTCTGTTGACACTTCTTCCGAAGTCGCAGAAGTACAGTCACTGTGGGAAGACGTAGGCAGAGGAGGAATTACAGTGGCTCCTGGACGCCTTCCCGGAGCGAGGCTCCCTGTTATCTGCAGGGCCTGCTGTTACTGTCCTGGCCCTGGGATTTCAAAATCACCCTTCAACACAGATTTCAAAACGTAGTGAAATGACTCTGAACAAAGTTAGTTTCATTCTCGAGTTAGTTCATACTCTAAGCTCTGGGTGAACACCTACAAGGCTGTAGGATTGCTGTCCTTTGGCCGTGGCAGAGAGTGTCCTGATTGACATGGGCCCTTGTGACCCCAGCCCTCCCACAAATTTAGCCTCTGGCGAGCTTGTACGCTATGCTCTCTGTCTGCCAGGCAACGCCCAAGATCGAGGACCAAGACTGCTGTGCTCTTCATGGGGCCAGGCCTGAGCTGATGTCTAGCCCCCTGCTTTTTCCACTTTTCTCCTCCAGTGCAGACAGCCACCTCTCCTACCAGCTCATGAAGCTCTGGGAGAAAAACATTTCTAAAGACTTTGGAAAGCTCCTTCGGGAACCTCATGGTTTGGCTGATCATTTTCCCACAAGCATTGTAACTTTGTGAGCCTTGACTAGAGAATGGCACCTAGAGAAGCCGAAGTCCACCCACCGTGGGATATGACACCTGCCTTCAGCTCTTGGAACGAGGTACCCAAGTTTCAGCATCTGTGGAAGAGGGTCCAGCCGAGTCCCACTACCACTTCCTGCAGGTGTGTTACGAGGAGCCCCGCGATCCTGCGAGTGTGCCTTGTAAACGGTCTGCTGTCAGATGCTTAGAGGTACAGGCTCTTAAACTAGGAAGGGATCTTGGCTGCCATCCACCCAAGCTCCTTTGCAGTGCGGGAACCCACCCGCATGCTTCCGTGCAGCACTTAATACCTGGGGATTCAAAAGAGCAGGGTACGGCCTCTGTGCAGTGCGGGAGCTCACCCGCACGCTTCCGTGCAGCACTTAATACCTGGGGATTCAAAAGAGCAGGATACGGCTCCTGCTCTGAAGGAGACACACTTGTGAATCCGAATTATTGCAGCCCGACAAGCCCAGGCGCTGGGGAAGGAGCTGTGGCAGCAGTGGGGCTGGGGGTTCCCAGACGTGCTGCGTCCTGGAGGAGGGAGGCTGTTTGCAGACAAGAGGAGAAGGAAGAGCAGACACGAGGTCCGGAGCTGTCGGTCACTCCCTGAGTCCATTAGTCAGGACAGAGGATGCTGGAGGCAGCAGGCCCACCTGGGCTGGAGACCACAGTGTGGCAGACAGAGGGGCCAGTGGTGGCAGGAAGACAGTTCTGAGGCTTTCATGAGGACCCAGCTGCCAGGGCCAGTGTACGCAGTGGCCTGGGGCAGACGCAGGGCCCTCCAAGGAAGTGGAGCACTGTGCCCAGCTCCTGGAGGTACTGACCAGGCCCGAGCTTCCAGCCACCCGTGTGGCAAATCGGGGGGTGGGGTGTGCAGGGGAGGCCCTGGGGGACCCTGGGTGTGCCTGCCTGCCCCCACCTATGTCCCCTGGAGCAGGCACACTAGCTGTATCCAGCTTTGATCTGCAACTCCACGTATTCTTTTTTTTTTGCCTTCTGTCGTTTTAGGGCCACACCTGTTGCATGTGGAGGTTCCCAGGCTAGGGGTCTAATCGGAGCTACAGCTGCAGGCCTACACCACAGCCACAGGAACATGGGATCCAAGCCACGTCTGTGACCTACACCACAGCTCACGGCAACGCCTGATCCTTAACCCACTGAGCGAGGCCAGGGATCGAACCCGCAACCTCATGGTTCCTAGTCAGATTCGTTTCCACTGAGCCAAGACGGGAACTCTGTCCTCAGTACCCGGTATCCCCCAGGAAACATCCTTTACAATGTTCCTTAGCAGTTATGCTCCTAATCTGAAAACACCCCGACTGGGGGGCAAACAGAGACATGACCCTAAACCCCATGTGGCTCTGCCAGTTCCGTGTATGCAGGTGTCACCTCCCTGGCTCAGTGAGTGCTGGGTGTTTGTTTGAAGATTAGCGTCCACAATGGAACAGGATAGAGAGCCCAGAAATAAGCCCACACACCTGCAGTCAGTTAATCTGCAAAGGAGCAAGAATATAAAATGGGAAAAAAATCTCTTTAGCAAGCAAGTTGGACAGCCACATGTAAATCAATGATTTTAGAACACACCCCCATACCATACACAAAAGCGACCTCAAAATTGTTTAAAGACTTAAGCATAAGACGTGACACCATAAAACTCCTGGAGGAGAACATAGGCAAAACATTCTCAGACATAAACCATATAGATATTTTCTTAAGTCAGTCTTCCAAGGCAATAGAAATAAAAGCAAAAATAAACCAATGGGACCTAATCAAACTTACAAGCTTTTGTACAGCAAAGGAAACCACAAACAAAAGGAAAAGACAACATACAGACTGAGAGAATGTCTTTGCAAAATGTACAAACATTCATGAAAACAACCAAACAACCCAATCGAAAAATGGGCAGAAGACCTAAATAGGCATTTCTCTAAAGAAGACATACAGATGGGCAGCAGGCACATGAAAAGAGGTTCAGCACCACAAATTGTTGAAGAAATGCACATCAAAACTACAATGAGGTACCACCTCACACTGGTCAGAATGGCCATTATCAAAAAGTCTACAAATAACAAATGCTGGGGAGGGTGTTGGACCCTCTTACACTGTTGTTGGGAATGTAAGTTGGTGGAGCCACTATGGAGAACAGAATGGAGGTTCCTCAGAAAACCAAAAATAGAGCTACATTTTTAGTTTTGTGATCTGGCAATTCCATTCCTGGGCATATATCTGGACAAAACGATAATTAAAAAGCTACATGAACCCCAGTGTTCACCGCAGTACTATTTACAGTAAGCAAGACCTTGAAGCAGCCTAAGTGTTCATCGACAGATGAATGGACTAAGAAGATGTGGTACATATACATGGTGGAATCCTACTCATCCATAAAAAAGCACAAGATAATGCCATTTGCAGCCACCTGGGTGCAACTAGAGAGTCTTGTACTAAGTGAAGTCAGTCAGAAAGAGAAAGATAATTACCAAGCGATATCACATATTGTTACCGAATAACACAGGGAACTATATTCAGTATCCTGTGGAAACCATAATGAAAAAGAACATTTTTTTAAAAAAGAATTAAAAAACCAGTGTGCTTAATCCTGAACTGAATGTATTAAGGATTATTTTTACAACTTTCATTGAATCAATAAAAAAATAATTTTGGGGAAAAAATAAAAATAAAGGTTAGCATCCAAATACAGTGGCATTAGAATGCTAATTAACACTGAACGTTAGAGTTGAAGGCGAATCCCAGGACAGTAAACTTTCAGTGAGTGTATAGCGACTTGCCCAGCCTGAATTTAGAACGGAAGCTTCTTGTCACACTTGCAATGAGACAGAGCTGTTACAGGGGTTTCCAAGCGCAGGTGGCAAGACTGCTTGTCTCAGGGGATGCTCAGCCTCAGCCGCAAGAGACAGAGGGGCTCAAAAAAGCTGTGGAGCCTGCGCCTTCTGGACTGGCCGTTTCATTCACTCAGAGGTGCACCTGCGCGGATGCTGGCGGATAGGCTAGAAACTCGTCCCCTGGCTGTGTGTGTGTGTGTGTGTGTGTGTGTGTGGCTAGGGCTGCCGTGTCTCCAGCTGCAAGCATCTGATTCCTCAGGAAGCAGAAGGCTGATGTTTGTAAAGGCTGGAACCTGCAGAGCCAGGAGGAGCTGGGTGGGGGCGTGGAGAGATGGAGACTCCTCCTGGCAGAGATTTAATGCCTCTTGTCTTCCTTTCTCCAGGAAGGAGGTGCGGGAGCTGGGGCTGGTCATCCTGGTGGACGCACGCAAGAGTCTGGCCACCCCTGTCCTCTCCCAGGCCCTGGCAGCCCTGCAGGTGAGCCAGTCAGTCTGTCCTGGGCCCCGAGTTTCTCCAGGTGCAGGGGCTGTCAGCGGCCACCTTCCTTGGTGTGACCCTGGAGACGGAGAGGCTGCGCTTAGAGCTGTAAGGAACAAAGCAAAGCGCTCTCTCCCAGTCTCAGGGCAAACCCTGAGAGCCCAGCGGGCCAGGTCGGCCCCTGCAGGCCCCCTCTGCTTCATGTTCTTGCTTTGTAGGACCTTCACGGCAGGTGCATGTGTAACGTCTGACTAGATCAGGGTGCAGGGTGGTCAGTCACCCTCCTACGCAGGGACAGAGGCCTGGGGGCACCTTGCTCAAGGGTTGGGGAGAGGGACTTGGACCTTGGGTGCCCAGGACCCCTGGGGCTCCTGGGATGGCTCAAGGCAGATGGTCCAGTGGTGGCCCCAGGAAGCCCTGATCCTGGATCCTGGGTCGTGAGTAAAATCCAGGGGGTTTCTGGGAAGGGGAGAGGTGCCCCTGGGATGTTTCAGGGACCCAGGGCCAGACAGGAGCCTGAGAACGTTCAGTCTTCCTCAGACGTATGTGTACGGGCCCCTCATGTGCCAGGAGCTGCGCTGGAATCTCGGACACCTGGAGGCCTCTCCTGCAGCTGCACCCAGTCCTGAGCCAAACCACTTCCTCCACTGGCTCTGACGGTGCCACGCTAGTGGCTTTTCTTACCCAGGTTCCTATGATTTGGGGGCGCCGAACAGAAGTTCTTTCAAGGAGAGATTCAGTGACCGAGGTTGGGACGAGTCTGATCACCAGACAGCAGAGTCTGGGGGAAGGAAAGCGAGGCTGGCAGCTAGGCTGCACCCAGCGCAGGGGCTGGGGGAGGTTGTGTGGGAGCAGCTCAGGGAGACAACCTGAACTTCCGGGCCAGAGGATAGGCACACGCGAGGCCATGTGCCGTACCACGTGTGTGTTGTGTGCTGTGTGTGGGCCGAGTTCTGCGCCATGTGCAGGCTGGGAACAGAACGGGGCCGCTCAGCCAGGAGGGTGCGGGTGCACGTCTGCACGCCCTGCAGGCATTTCCTAAAGCCTGAGGTCTGAGGCGGCTCTGATGGAAAGGTGACTCCTGGCAATGCCAGTGAGTGCGTGAAAAGTCAGGTGCTCAGCCTCAGACAGATGAGTGAGCCCTTCGTGGACGATCCGCAGTGCGTCCCCACTGGTGCGAGGCCCAGGCAGGCGCCACCTCCAGCGGTCGCTCGGAGTTCTAGGCAGACCGCTTCCCTTGCCGCTCCCCAGTTTCACCAGCGTTTCTTTTTGTTCAGACAGCCCTGACATCCTGGGCCACTCTGGGTCCCGCCTCAGGGCCGAGCCTGGAGAGAGACTGTCCTGTCCGTCCGCAAATCTCCCAGAGCAGAAGCTGGGATCGAATGAGAGCTGCAGCTGCCAGCCTTTGCCATGGCCACAGCTGCAGCAACACCTGATCTGAGCCGCATCTGCAGTCTACACAACAGTACACAGAGCACTGGATCCTTAACCCACTGAGCGAGGCCAGGGATCAAACCCGAGACCTCATGGATATTAGGCGGGTTCGTTACCACTGAGACACAGTGGCAACTCCATCCTAGTCTGTCTTTGTTTTGGCATCTTGGACTTTTTATAAGGAGCTTCATGATGAGAGGAGACCAGCTCTGTTCCATGTCTGGATGTGACTCTTCCACAAAGCTGGTGCTCACACTACCCAGAGGGCCTGGCAGCGCAAACTGGCTCGCAGGCCCCGGACCTGATTCCGGCTTGGCCGACAGCAATATTTCTGATCTAAAAAGAAGAGTGGAAATGAGCTGGAATTTGAGGGTCATGTGTCCATTTTCAACTTAAGTTTTGAGGGATGTGTAAAAATAGTTAAATATTTTTACAGAGGGTGAAGAAATTCAACTGTTCTTTCATATCCAATTCAAATTTATCAAATTAATAAAATTCAGGGACCATAAAGAGCCTTCCATTTGAAAAGGAGGTATTCCCCCCACGGTAGAGACAGTTCTGAGAGCTCACTCACCCCTGCCCCTCACCACATGTAACTGCTACAGCACACTAACATGCGGTCACCACAAATCATGCACTGCTCTCAGTTATCTGAGACTTAACGTTAATTCTCTCTGCGGTAGCAGCAAGTCCCAGTAGTAAAAATTCATTTAAATAGGAATGTTTGAAAACATTTTGCCAAACTTTTTGTAGTTTTAATGCATGATAACTCAATTTTAGCTAAACTGAGTGAGAGAAATAGAATATAGCTCTAAGATGGGAAATCATTTCTATAGCTTAATTCATTCCACAAATATTTACATACCATCATGCACAGGAAGCCACTTAACAAATTATAATAGGATGAACTTAAATTTGATATTAATCAGTCCTGAGACTCACCCAGTAAGTTCATCATTTCAAAATAGGGGATTACAAAAAAATCCCTAAGATTTGTTTATTGCTACAAAAAGTATTAAAAAGTAAAGTCTTTGGGGTTCCCCGGTTGCCTAGTGGTTAAGGACCCAGTGTTGTCTTTGCTATGGCTCAGGTCACTGCTGTGGAGCGGGTTTGATCCCTGGCCCAAGAACTAACACATGCTAGAGGAGTGGCCAAAAAATTTAAGTAAAGCTTTAGGGAACATGAATGAAGAAACACTTGAGTAAATAAAAGCATTTTATTGCTGAATGAGCTGGCCTTAATATAATCTAGCAAACAGAAACTGAGGAAGGTTGATTAAACAGCATAGGAACCTATATCCAGCATCTTGGGATAGACCATAATGGGAGATAATATGGAAAAAGAATGCGTGTGTGTGTGTGTGTGTGTGTGTATGTGTGTGTGTATGACTGGGTCACTATGCTGTACAGCAGAAATGGACACAACACTGTAAATCAACTGTACCCTAATTAAAAAAAGTCAAAAGCACTTTAAAAAGTGAGATTGTTTTATCCAGTAGGGTTAGAACAGTTGGACGGCTGTATACAAAAGAAAAGAAATTCTCAATGCATACCTCACATCATATATAACAGTTAACTGAAAATGGTTCATAGATTGACATGAAATCTAAAACTATAAAACCATCAGAAAAAAAAAAACAGAAAATCTTTATGGCTTTGGTTTAGGCAAATATTTCTTAGCTTTGACCCTAAACAGCATAATCCATAATAGAAAAAAAGATAATTTGGACTTTATCAAAATTTAAAACTTCTCAAAAGACACTGAAATGAAAATACAAAGCCAAGACTGTGATAAAATGCAAAGTACATATCTAATAAGGGACTTGTATCCAGAATATATAAAGTCTCAAAATTCAGTAGTAGGCAGGAGTTCCCATTGTGGCACAGTGGTTAACGAATCTGTGGGAACTATCAGGCTGTGGGTTCGATCCCTAGCCTTGCTCAGTGGGTTAACGATCCGGCATTGCCATGAGCTGTGGTGTAGTTTGCAGACACAGCTTGGATCCCGTGTTGCTGTGGCTATAGTGTAGGCCGGCAGCTGTAGCTCTGATTAGACCCCTAGCCTGGGAATCTCATATGCTGCAGGTGTGACCCTAAAAAGAAAAAAAAAAATTCAATAGTAGGCAAACAAAAATCCCATACAATATAGGCAAAATATTTGAGCACACTTCACCAGAAAATATTTATGAATGGCAAATAGCCACATTAAAATATGTTCACTATCAGTCGTTGGAGAAATGCAGTTTAAAACCCAAATGAGATCCCACATGCACAGCCACAAGCACAAACTTGATAAAAACAGGTGTTTGGTACTGCTGGTGGGAAGCAGGGTGGCATAGCCGCTCAGGAAAACTGGCTGTCTTCCGAAGCTGAGCATGCACTTATCAGCACCTGGCAACCCCACGGCTAGATAGTTACACAAAAGAAATGAAGACAGTGTTTACAGGCTTTGTATATGATCGCCAAAAACTGCAAACAACCCATAGGCCTTCATCTGCTGAGCGGTGCCCACATTTGGTGGGATGTAACTCAGCACAGAGCCGGGAACCCCTGGTCTCCTGGCACCGTGATGCATTTCCGTGCTCTGTGCTAAGTGATAGAAGCCGACACTGTGAGTTCATTTGTACAACATCTGGAAAAGGCAGCATTATTGAGACAGAAGACACATCCGTGGTTGCCAGCGGTTGGGGAACTTGACTGCACAGGCGCATGATGAAATCTGGGCAGTACTGAACCGTCTTCTGTCTTGATTGTGGTGGTAGTTACGTGACTATAAGTTCAAAACTTAGAGAACCGTATTCTAAAAAGGGTGAATTTTATTATATATAAATTTAATAAAGTAGATTAAGATTCATAAAGGCAAATAGTTTACACTGAGAGCAAAGGCAACTACATTTTATGAATTGTAGGTACTTTGGGAAAATATTGAAGAATTTGGACAATTCTATTAACTCAATGAACTTAAAAATTAGAAAGCTAATGAATATTTCTTTCTCATTTCAGAACACATCCCCTCCCATAATTCATAGCATTTTGCTGTTGGTGGATAAAGAATCGGCATTTAGGCCTGACAAGGATGCAACAATTCAGGTAATGGTTTTAGATCCTCAGCATCAAATATGACTGAGTGAAGCATAACGTTAAATACAACAGCACCTAGATGAGATTAAATGTATGAAAGGGTTCTTACTGCATCCACAAAGGCGCCTGGAAACCTCTCTCCGAGCCCTTGAATTCTTTTTTTTTTTTTTTTTTTTTTTTTTTTTGCTCTTTAGGGCCATATCCGCAGCATATGGAGGTTCCCAGGCTAGGAGTCTACTTGGAGCTGCAGCTGCCGGCCTACACCACAGCCACAGCAATGCCAGATCCAAGCCACATCTGCGACCTACACCACAGCTCACAGCAACATCAGATCCTTAACCCACTGAGCGAGGCCAGGGATCGAACCCTCATGGATACTTGTCGGGTTCATTTCCACTGAGCCGCAACAGAAGTTCCAGTATCAGAAAACTTTTAAAAAGTTAGTGTTCTCCATTTCATGTGTTTTCTTTCCTTCTCTTTATTCTTTTTTATCTGAAAATGTCTTTGGTTTACCTTCATCCTTGAAGTATAGTTTCACTAGATATAGAATTCTGTTTTGACAGTAGTTTTTTGTCTGTTTTTTCAGCACATTAAAGATATTGTTCTCTTGACTTCTGGCCTTCATAGCTTCTGATGAAAAATTTATAGTGGATCAGATGATTGCTCAGCTATAGAAAATATGTCATTTTCCTCTGGCTACGTCTAAAATTTTCTCCTTCTTTTTAGCAGACTGACTCTAATGTGAGTAGGCGTGAGTTTCTTCTTATTTATCCTGTTAGGCTCGGCTGAACTTCTTGAACTTTTACATTTATGTTTACCACCAAATTTGGGAATTTTTCAGTCTTTATTACTCAGTCTTTTCTGCCTCGTTCTCTCCTCACTCTTCAGTTACTCATACAGTACTGATACTCTCCCATAAGTCTGAGAATCTCGTGAGGTTTTTTTTCCCTTTTTTTCTCCTCTCTTCTTCAGGTCACGTTATTTCTATCGATCTGTCTTCATGATCCCCGACTCCATTCAGCTATTAAGCCCAACCAGTGAATTTTTAGTCCAGATATTATGTTTCTTCAACCATAGAGCTTTTAGTGGGTTTTTAAATAGATATTCTATATCTCTGCTGAGATTACCTATCCTATTATTAACTGCAAGCGTTTTTCCTTTATATCATTGAGCACAGTTATAGTCGAGCTTCTTTAAAGTCCTTATCTAATTTCAACATCTGGCTTGATCTCTGTTGATTGTCTTTTCCCTTCAGAATGAGTCACGTTTTCCCGATTCTTTGCGCATCGAGTAATTTGGGATTATTCTCTGAACATTGTAAACACTCTGTTGTAGAGACTCGGGGTCTTGTTATAAACCCTGAGGGCTCCTTTCTGTCCACAGAATGCTGTTTTAGTGTGCATTTGACTTGATTAGACTAAAATGTCTGCCCTGTAGGTCTGGTATGCATGACCGCAGCTCCCTTTTCCTGGCTTTTTCCCTCGTGGAAACTGACCCTGTTCTCCCTGGCTCTGTCCTCTGTTCAGGCCAGAAAGATGCCCGTCTTCTATCAGAACTTGAGCCACTCCAGCCTCACCAAACCCACAAAAGCAGGGCTGCCCCACACCAGCCCTTTGCCTGGTTTTGGTCCCCCACCCCTGGCCTGGCTCTGTTCACCCTCCGGAGCTTCCTGATGGTTGTTCTTCTTTGTCCAGAGTTTGCAGTTTTCTCTGGGGCTCACTCTTGACTCATGCGCTCACTTTTCCGTCCCTCCTCCTGCCCTTTCCCCTTTTTCTGTTAGCGTCTTGCCTCTTCTTCCCCAGCTTTTCCAGTCTTTTGGTCTCTCCTCCATTCCTCTTTGCTGTCTTCCCCTTTCACGTCTGGCCTTCACTCCTGTACCCAGCCGCATACACTCCGGTACGCTCTTGCCTCTCAGTCCTCTCACCCAGTAATAGCCCCTCTCCCGGGAGTGCGCCCTCTAGCGGTTCTTCCTGAGTGCTGCATGGCCGTGACCCTGCCCGCTCTCCCTGGCAGTGTGAGCTGGTGGGCTCCCTCAAGGCCCTGCACAAACTGGTGGACAGCACCCAGCTGACTGCTGCACTCGAGGGCTCCTTTCCCTACAGCCACAGGGCCTGGATCTGCTTCCGCCAGGTAAGACGCTCACAGCTGCTGCGCAGGCCGGTCTCTGGGCTTCTCCTTGGATGTTTTCACTCAGGTCAGACAAGGGCACCATCGTCCCAAGTGTCGCTTCTGTCATAGTCGCCATCTGCAGTCTGCTCTGGGTAATCCTGACGGGGCGGGCTTGAGAAGGCCACTGAAACCCAGGCCTGGGCAGGGAGGGGCGCAGACCCACCCGAGTCAGGGGCGGCAGGCAGCAGGCTCCATGGCCTGTGACGGGCTTCAGTGTGGGGACTCACCGCTCTCGTCTCAGCTCTAACGCAGCCTGTCTTTATGTCTCCTGCCTCTCAAACCTCAATAGAAGCTGGAGCCCTTCACCGCCAGCTGCGAGGAAGCCATTGTTTTCCTACAGAATTCAATCCGCTCGCTGCACACCCACAGGACCCCAAGCACAGCACAGGTACGTTCAGGTGTATCTTCTCTTATTTGACAGACAGGTGAGAACACAAAGGGTTGGCCAAAACCATCATCTGTGGCAATAATTTTCAAGCCCCTTTTCATGCCCCTTGCAACTAGCAAAAACTTTCAGAAGGCCACTTCCTCCTCCTTGTGACCAAAAAAAGCCCACCCTGCCCAGAAGAGACACACCACCGTGTGCTGACACGTCACCAAGGCACCGGTGATTGCTCCTGGGAGTGTGTGATTCACAGGAGATGAGGAGGTGGGCTGGCAGAGGGACCGCCATGGCCTAGGGACCTGGAGCCTGGAGACGCCTCCTGGTGCCCAGGGTGTGTGGTGAAATCCAGGGTCCCCTTAAACTTCCCTCTCTTCCTGCCCTCAGACCTCCCCTCCCTCCAGCCAGGGCATCTGCGGCTGTGCTGCCTTCTTGTGGGTGCACCCAGCCCAGCGTGCTTCTGGCTCAGTCCGTAGTGAGGGGCCTGGGTCGCGGCCGACATGTCCACGGCGCTGGGCTGGGGAGGGCTGTCTGGGGGAGGTCTTCTAGCACGTCCCTCCCGCCCCGGGCAGGAGGTCGCGGAACTGATCAGCACGCACAAGGCGACGATGAAGTGCGTCCTGGAAGACGCACGGCTGGTGGCCTTGCGGCTGGAAGGCGGCGCTGTGCTGGCATGGCTGAGGCGGGAGGGGCCTGGCGCTGGCCACGACTGCCGGTGAGTGTGCCCTGGGCAGTGGCCCGCCCCACCAGGGGAAGCCCTCTCCACCACGTGCAGTGTCTCCGTGGACTTCAAGCCTCCATTCCTGTGACAGACACACTGTGACTGACCAGAAACTAAAGGAAAGCCCAGCAGATCCCTTGGCTCACGTGGCGGCAGCTCACGGGCCTGTTTACAGTCCTGCTCAGGCAGGACCTCCCCTGGGGCTCCTGCCTCTGTCGGACATAGAAAGAGTGCAGTCGCGTTTGTAAACAGGTGGTCGCCGCGGGTGATCCCCAGGGACTCGCTGTGAACAGACAGCCGGTGATCAGGACTGACACCGGCCGCTGCCTTCTCTTTCCAGAGATGCCACCGAGGCTGCCTCCAGGCTGTACAGTCAAGTGGATGAAGAGGTCCACAGGCTGGTCCTCACCTCCAACAGGTGTCTGCGGGAGCTGGAGGTGCTCCAGGAGGGAGGCGAGCAGGTCAGTGAGCAGGGAGGTGACCAGGCAGCGCTCCGGGGAGGTGACCAGGCAGCGCTTCAGAGGGAGGTGACCAGGTCAGTGTCTGGGGAGGTGACCAGGCAGGGCTCCGGGAGGGAGGTGACCAGGTCAG
>PVHT021183502.1:175187-248458 GCA_004024745.2 Catagonus wagneri | reverse complement strand
GGCCTGGCCTGGGTGTCCCCTCCGGCTCTCCGTGTCTCCCAGCAGCCGGCCGGCGGCCTGGCCTGGGTGTCCCCTCCGGCTCTCCGTGTCTCCCAGCAGCCGGCCGGCGGCCTGGCCTGGGTGTCCCCTCCGGCTCTCCGTGTCTCCCAGCAGCCGGCCGGCGGCCTGGCCTGGGTGTCCCCTCCGGCTCTCCGTGTCTTCCAGCACCGGCCACAGCGCGTGACGGCCGAGACAATCTCCACGGAGAGGGGGTGTGTTGGGTCCTTGGGATATGCCATCGACCACTGTTTTCCAGAACTGGAAAGAATGGATCTGCCCCAGGGCCTGGAAGGGAAGCGCAGTGTCCTTTTCGGCAACTGGGAGAAGCTCTATGCCTTCCACTGCGGGCACTTCCTCCAGGAGCTAGAACGCTGCCAGCACTGCCCCTGGGCCGTGGGCCATGTGTTCCCGAGATACGCGAGTCCCCTGGGCCCCGCTCGCGCAGAGAGGCCCACGTTTCATGCCTGTGGATCCTTGCGTCCAGGTTGGGAGGTGTGTCCCAGACAGCCACCACCACCTGCAGGCAGAGCCCAGGGCAGACACTTGCCCCCCGCGTCAGCGGGTGGCAGCCTCGTGGAGAGCCCCACAGCGCTGGGGCTGCACCCGAGCCATCGCCTGATCTGCCCACAACCTGCCCCTCAGCTCTCGATGCTAACTGGCCAGAAGCAACTTCCGCACTCAGCTTGCTCAGTACACGTAGGAAGCCCGCCTGGTCCCCATCACGGCCCTCCTGTCGGCCTGCCCAGCTGCCCTTCCAGATGGGCCCAGTCCCGCCTGAAGCTCTGAGAGCCACACGGACGGGCAGATCGGTCTGAGGAGATCTGCGGTTTTGATAGGTCACTTCTCAACCGTGAATATTAGGTCTTTAATAAAAGTCTTCGTTTGCTCTGAAAAGAACTAACTAACTACTTGTTCTCTCAACAAGTAGTTACCAACCACAGTTTGGGGCATGGAGGCGGCATCCATGCTGCAGGCAGGTGACACTTTCGCTTCAGCATTATTGAATATGAAAACACCCATGCATGAAAGAAATCCCACGTGTTGTATCTTCTCAGCTGTTTCTTAGAAAGCTCTTTTAGCCATAATGTGCAACTTCCATGTTGCTTTATGTTGACAGCAGTCTTGAGAATGTAAAAGTTTAGACAACCTTGGTTCCTGTTAATGAATATTTCAAACCCCCTCCAGACCTGCCCTCTGACAACAACTTCTTGCCTCTTTTCCAAACTCAGCAGTTGGAGTCCAATTCTAGAACTCCAGCATTGGCCCAGGAGCTCCCACCACAATTGGGGAGCTGACCGTCTAATGACTGCAGTGGGACCCCAAGGCCAGGCCAGCTTCTGACCTCGGGGCCGTGCCCTCCCTTTGCAGGTAGAGCAGTTTGGCATGTACTCACTCTACAGCAAGAACAAGCCCCTGTCAGATGCCCTGCTCCGCAGCCACGGCAGCGCCTTCTTCCAGGTTGTCCCCCTGCTCACGAGCCATGCGCCCCAGCCTGACCCGGGCTGACCCTCTTGCCCGGCCTTGCAGGACAAGCAGCAGGAGATGGGCGGCAAGATGGACCTGGCCTCCTACCTGCTGAAGCCCGCACGGCGCATGGCCAAGCATGCACTGCTGCTCCAGGACCTGGTCAAGGAGGCCGCCCGCGGCCCCACCCATGAGCAGGAGCTGAGGGAGCTGTGGGCCACAGAGGACGTGGTCCACTTCCAGCTGCACCACGCAATGATCTGCTGGCCATTGTTGCCGTCCACGGCTGCAGTGTGAGTGTCCGAGGCCCTGGTGGACTAGAGTGGGCCTGCGGGAGGTCTTCAGGCTGAAGACACGCCCCCCCTCAGGGCCCCATCTAGAGGAGGAGGGGAAGAAGCTCCTGGGGGAGGCAACTGGAGCTGCCGCCACCATAGGAAATGCAGGCAGGTTCTAAAGGCTAAATGTCGGTTTGTTGGGCTATTTTTAAAAAACTGGATGCGAAAAAATTGATCTTGGCCTTGGGCCTGGACCTGCCCATTTGCCTCTGCTGAGGGGGCAGGGCGGGGGTCAGGAGGAGGAGACCTCCCCTGGGCAGGTGCCTCGCTAAGTAAAGCAGCATTAAGAGTTTCAAGATGACAGATTAGCCCCAGGTGGTCACCCCAGAGCTCCATTCAGTGGGCTCAGCAGAGCACCTTGGGACAGCTCAGGCGTCACCCAGGACAGGGCTGTCCACGGGAGGGAAGTGTGGGGCCTTCCATGAGGGGCGATGGGCTGGCTGGGCGCGGCCTGATCCCCCAGGCAGACGTCCCAAGCTCCAGGCGCCACCTTGAGCATTTACGCGCAGTGAGTGAGCTCAAGCACCGCAGCCACGGGGACTCAGTTAAAATGAACAGGAAGGCTTTCGGGGGACCTTATTCCTGAGCATAACCAGAATCTTCCAAAGAGCTGTGTGCTGCTAGCGGTGCTGGAGTTAGTTTCCACCGTGAGTCTGGGCCAAGCCAGGCTGGGCTCTGACAAGCTGGGCCTGTGCTGGGAGGTCCTGTCGGTGTGGCCGCTACCCTGAGAGGACCCCCCCGCCACGCGGAGGAGGTGTTAAGGAGCCTCCTGCCACAGGCGCCCCCCCAGACCCCGTCCTGGGCAAGGGTGACACCAGACGCCGGCAGATGGGGCAGGGGCCTCGCCTTGCTCATCAGCTGCTTTCCTTGTTACCCTGTTTCAGTGCCGACTGTTCCAGACTTTAGGAACATAAACAAATGGGGCATTTTTTCCTTCCATCTGGTCGGCCCTCTTTTCCTGGGTTCTGCTGAGTCAGGGCATCACCAGCACGCCAACCCCAGGGAGCTTGGCCCTTGTAACTTTGAGGGGACAGGGCCCTGGGCATCTGAGCCCCCTCTGGGGTCAGCCTGGCCCATGTCCCCGTACCCCATCCTTGGATGAGGTCAGGGGAAGTTCCCATCACCCCCGCGCACCTCGCCGGCCTGACAAGGCTGGGGTACCCCTGGAGTGTGATGCCTCCCCAGCTGTTGTTGCCCCCCCCCCCCGCCCAGGAGGTGCTGCTGGAGCTCTGAGAGAATGGGGGCAGGCTGGACTCTCCCTGAGGGGGGGGTCTGACCTGAGCCCCCACCCACACCTGCACCCTCACCCCCACCCACATATCCACGCCCACACCTGCACCCACACTCCTCCACACCCACATCCCAGCAAGTCCACTGGCCCTGACTCTCCCTCCCTCCTAACCCTTTCTTGTCCTCTCCCGTCCTTCATCTCTGTGTCTCTCTCTGTCCTACTGTGGCTCCTCCCAGACGGGCGCCTGTCCAGGTGGCTGTGAGCTGAGTGCTTCTGCGCTGCCCCAAATGATGGTGATGTGTGTGTGTGTGGCTGCGGGGGCGGGGGGGGGTTTCAAGTCATTAAATGATGGTCTAACACCCATCAGAGCAGGGAGCCACAGGGAGAAGTTTTCTCTGCCCGCCTTGGGTTCTCTTCTGCGGTTCTGTAGCAAGGACAGAGTCACAAAAGAAAAGCACACAGGCTTACTTAATATAAGTTTTTGATGACGTGGGAGCCTCATAAGGGAACGAGGACCTCAGTGGCCTAAGTGTTTCTATACTAAGGTGAGCCAAGAAGTGTTTGTGGAAAAGTAACTACACTATACTGGATAGTGACTTTAACGGGAACTACACCTGACGCCTGTCTCTGGTGATAAGAGTTTCTTCCCTCCCAGTTCAGGGAGGGTGACTCACCTGGGTTCTGCCTATTTTCAGGAAGAAAGGGGGTCCAAGCGCCCCTGGCTCAGAATATTCCTGCCAAGGAGTTCCCTTCATGGCTCAGTGGTTAACGAATCCGACTAAGAACCATGAGGTTGCTGGTTCAATCCCTGGCCTTGCTCAGTGGGTTAAGGATCCGGCGTTACCGTGAGCTGTGGTGTAGGTTGCAGACGCGGCTCAGATCCCGCGTTGCTGTGGCTGTGGCGAAGGCCGGCGGCTACAGCTCCTGTTAGACCCCTAGCCTGGGAACCTCCATATGCCGCGGGTGCGGCTCTACATAAAGGCAAAAAGACAAAAAAAAAAAAAAAAAGAATATTCCTGCCAAAGCTGCCTGTTTGGGGTTCATGTTCGGGGGACGTGTTCTGCCACCCTCCAGGAATAAGACTCCAGGCCAGGAGGAGTGTCCTGGGGCCCCCAAGTCACCTGCAGCACCACCCACCACAGGGGTCCTGGGGCTGCAGACAAGGGAGGGGCCAGCAAGGTGCCAGCGCCTTGTGGGGTCTTGATTTAACTTCTCTTAAAATCAGGAAACAGTTATTAAGAGACGCCACCTCAGGCCCACTGCCACGTCCCTACCTCTGGGTGTGGGCAGAGGGAGGGACGTGGCCCCTAGAGGCTCCAAAGAAAAGTATGTTAGCTCCTCCAGCTGTGGCTTGGCCCAAGTCTGGGGCAAACACACTCCACGGTGGCGGGGGCGGGTGTATGTGCCCCCAGGAAGGCCACCCCCACAGCACACAGGCAGCGATTCCAGAGACCCAGCCTCCCCCTCCCGCAGCCGAGCACTGGGGCAGCTCTGCTTTCATCAGCTGAGCACCAGCAGGACAAGCTGGCATCCTCCAGAGGCCTCCACAGCCAGGGCCAAACAGGGGCCCAGGACGAAAATAGCAGTCAGATGACCAGAGGGTTTGAGCACAGCCAGGACCAAAGCAAGTTGAGACCAGCAGCTGTAGCTAAAAATAGCTGAGAAGGGGCCACATCTTTGGGACAGCAGCGGGGACAGCCCTGTCCCGTCTCTGGCTGCACGGGTGGGCACGATGTGGTCGCTGCGCTTCATTTCTGCGGAGGCCCTGGTGTCCCGCCCCCGGGTGGCCCAGCAGAGCCTGGACGGGGTGGCCTGCAACATCTACCCGCTGCTCTTCAAAGCCAGCTACTTGTTGGAGCAGGCGGAGGTGATCCGCGTCCTGCTGGAGCACTGGCCGCTGGAGGAGTTCCGGCTGGGTGCTCTGCTGCGGCCGAACGCCGACCACCCCGGGGACCTGCGCGACCGGGCCTGCAGGGCGTGCCTGGAGGCTTGCGTGCGGGGCCTCGCGGACCACGCGCTCCGGAGCGGGGCCCGGCGGCGACTGGAGGTGGCCGACCTCACGGGCATCCGGGACGTGCAGGTGCAGGGCTGCCCCTGCGGGAAGGCGCTGGGAAGGTGGGGCCGCACCGAGCTGCTGGCCAGGACCTGCTGCGAGCTGCAGGCGTTGCCCCGCGCGGCCCGGCGCCCCGTGGAGGTCCTCGCGGACATCTTTGTCACCGGGGGCAACTTCGAGGTGGTGGTGCGCGCCCTGGGGCCGGCGAGCCCCGGCCCACTGCGCGTGCGCTGCCTCTCCTTGCGGGCGGACAGCCTGCGCCCCGGGCAGCTGCTGCGCGTGCTGCGCCTGGCGGGGCCGAGCGAGCTGCGGAGGCTGGAGGTGGTGCACAACGTGCGGCTGCACGCCGGCCACGTGCGGGAGCTGCTGGCCCAGGTGGGCTTCCCGCGGCTGGTCGCCCTCACCCTGCCCGCCAAGGCCCTCGACGCGCCCCCTGCCGGCTCCCCCGCCGCCCGCGGCGAGGCCGCGCCGCTCACCTGCATCGCCAGGGAGCTCAGCCACATGACGCAGCTCACAGAACTGAGCGTGGCCTTCTCCACCCTGACCGGGAAGGTCCAGAAACTGCTCGGGTGAGTGTGGGGTGACAAGAAAGAGGGCAGTGGGTGGAAAGCATCTGCTCATAACCCCTCAGTCAGGGCCGGGGCGCAGGGGGCTTTCTGGAGGGCAGGGAGGGGGCCCCCCGGGGGACTGGAAACCAGACCTGCTTACTAATGTTACTGCCCAGGGTTCTTGCTCCTTAAGCCACAGACACCGAGAAGAGACCGGGCAGGAAATTCAGGCCAGGCTTTCCGGGGCCCCGCTGCAGCGGGAGCGGGTGGGGGGTGAGCACCCACAGCGGGGCCCTGGCCTGCTCACTGGCCGAGGGGGGCGCATTCGTTCCTTCTGTGGGGTGAGGGCAAACGCGGGTGCAGGGGTCCTGCCAGAGGGTGGCCTAGGTGCTGGCCCCCCTTGGTGGGGGTGTGTGCAGGGGGCCTGCCTAGTTCCTGCTTTTGCGCCAGGCTCCTCAGAGGTGGCAGTTGGGTTTTTTGGTCTTTTTGTATCTTCTTGTCCATAACCTGCCCAACCTCGTGCATATAGTTGTTTTTTGGTTTCATATAGCTTATTTATAGTTTGTTGCTCAAGGAGGCATTTGTCCAGGTGCAAGTGCTGCAGCAAAGGGTCCCAGGTCCCGGTTGTCTCACTTACATGGCCACCAGCTCCCATCCCTGCAGTTTCTGCCCAGCCCAGGGCAGCAGGAGGGGACAGGTGGAGGGGGAGGTGGCCCAGCTG
Organism: Catagonus wagneri; assembly: GCA_004024745.2. Taxonomy (NCBI): domain Eukaryota; kingdom Metazoa; phylum Chordata; class Mammalia; order Artiodactyla; family Tayassuidae; genus Catagonus; species Catagonus wagneri. Next base: position 242,067 of record PVHT021183502.1, on the reverse strand, counting down.
GGGCTGCTGTTGTGTGCAACCTGGGAGCACAAGAACTCTAAGGAGACTGTCCCTAGTTCTTAAGAAAAAGGAAAAGTTCAAATCAGCAAGCAGCACAGGGACGATGCCATCACAGTGTGTTAGTTTCCTGTCGCTGTGGCCCAGACCCAGCGCTGAGCCCGTGGGGGAGTCGTGGTCTCCCCGAAGGCTTGTCCAGGGCGGTCTGCTTCCAGGCTCATTCAGGTGGCCGTCGGCAGACTCCTCAGCACGTGGACCCGCCACAGGTCATCAGGAGTCCTCGCAGCAAGGCCACTGATCGGAAGGCCAGACACCCTCCAGACAGAGACCAGCCTCCTTCCCTGGAAAGCACCATGTCAAGGTTTCTCCACACTGTGGGGAGGTCCGGTCACCAGGCCAGGGGACGGTACCACTCAAAGGTCAGGGTCAGAATACCCAAGGGTCACTGGACCACCTTGGAGGCCACCAGCTGTGAATATGCTTATGAAAATTTATGGAAAATTAAACTTCTCGTTTCTTAAGCCCCTGAGTGTGAGGATGACTATTCTGATTTCGGGAGTCCTCAGTTTACAGGGATTTCTCTTCTTCAGAAGAAACCCAGACGTAGCTGGCCCAGCTGGCCGGGCCTGCACTGGCTCCCCTCTCAGTCCCCCATCCCTGCTCCTCTACCCCTGGCACACAGTCTCCCAACTGGAGAAAGGGTGGTCCCCCAGCCTGCACGCAAGTACAACTCTGCCAAGTGGTGGCTCCCTGGGGCCCTCAGGACAGAGGTGCCGGGAAGCGTGTTCCATGAGCCGACAACCGGACCCATCACGAGCCTGCAGGGCTGTCTGAAAGCTTGGTCGTCACATTGCCCATCGCGCTCGGCTTTTCTGCTCTGCGTGCGCAGCCTTCGGTGGACTGTTGCTGAGAGCCTGCCCAAGGCCCTGGGAAGGTCCAGGCGTGGGTGGGTCAGGCCTAAGCGGGAGGGCGATGGGTGGATGGTTAAGCAAGGCTGGCTCCCAAGGTGACCTCTGAGCAGAGACCAACACAGTGAGCACGTGGAGGGCCTGCTGAGAGCATCAGGCAGGAACCCCACAGATGAAAGGCCCATCTGGGGGTGAGGCGGGGCTGGGCTCAGCAGGGAGAGGGCGGGTCAGCGCCCTGTGAGGGAGGCAAGGAAGGGGGCTGCACTAGCAGGCCAAGCCCTGGAGGCGCTGAGCAGCTCCTGTTACGAGGGCCACTCTGGCTCCCTTGGCCCACAGCCAACCGGGACGGAGGGACAGGGAGACGGGTGGACAGAGCAGGCCCCTAAGACCACCCAGGTTTGGCAATTCCCTGGAATGATTCACTTCTGAGATTTCTTCCAGCAGGACACGGGCAGAATCCGCCAAGGGAAAAGTCCTGTGGGGCAGAGGGTCTCGGGAGGCAGAGGAGCCAGCACCAACTGTGATAACCGTGGGAGGTGCCATCCACTGGGGAGCTCGTTAGGGACCCAGTCCTAGGAGTTTCCTGGGGGCTGGCTGGGCAGGCACCTTGGCCAGGCACGCACCGAGATTCCAGACCCCAGAAGAAGACAGGTGTCAGCAGGGACCACCTTGCTTATGCAAACAGCTCAGGCCAGGGACCCTCCCCAAATCCAAGCTCCCAGATGCAGGTCGGCAGTCAGGCCTGCCCTTGACCCTTTTCCACAGAGGAGGCCCCCTAGGGGTTGGGAGCTCTTCAGGTAGCTAGAAGCTTTCTCGTGGATGGATGTGGGTGTGAGAGAGATGGAGGCAAAAACACTCCCCTCGGCTCAGGTGCAGAAGTACAGCTCAGGGCCTGAGCGGCCGCCTCCGCAGAGCTGGGCCAGACTGCAGAGCCCCCGCGGGGCTGACAGCAGGCGCTTAGTGCCCGAGTACAGGTGAGGAGGCAGTGGGAGCGGGATGACGGCCTCAGCAGGCGGATGGAGAGCGGGACCCGTGTCCCCCAGCTCTCAGCACTCAGCCAGGTGGCCAGGTGACCCCGACCCAGGCCCAGCATCCCAGAGGGCGGCTGTGGGTCTGTTCCTGGTTGGAGACACCGGGGGGCAGGGCGCGGACTCACGGACGTGAGCGTATCCTGATGCCTCTGCCCGCAGATACCTGGTCAGCACGTGGGAGGGCCAGGCAGCCCTAAAGACGGACCTGAGGGTTCCCAGGGCCCTTCCAGGCCAAGGGCTGGGGGCTCCCACTCCTCGGTCGGAGCAGAGCTGGGGTTTCGTTTCCTCCTAGCTCACAGGCATCTCACAACAAGCTTGTGAACGTGTGTGTCGTGGCAACACAGAGTCACCGGCATTGAGACTTGAATTTTATATTTTCACAGTCACAAAATGTTCCTCTTCCTGTTCAACTATTTAAAAACGTATAGACCGCTTGGCGCTCAGGCCGAAGGAGGTCAGGCCGGCGGGGGGTCTGCAGGGCAGAGACAGGGTCCCCCAAAGGCCCCAGAGGACCTCCCGCTGTTCTCACCAGGCTGTTTTCTCACCACCCACAGCCCCCTGAAGACCCCGCTGAGGGTGCTGGACCTGGCCAACTGCTCCCTGAACCGCGCCGACATGGCCTTCTTGGCGGACTGCGCCCATGCCGCCCACCTGGAGGTGCTGGACCTCAGTGGGCAGTGGGCACTGCCTGGCGGACCTGTTTCCCTCCACGTTCTTCCGGCTGCTGGGCCGGGCCGCGCCGCCGCTGAGGGCCCTGACCCTGGAGGAGTGCGGCATCGAGGGCCGCCACGTGGGCGGGCTGGTCCTGGCCCTGAGCGCCTGCCGCGGCTGCGGGAGCTGCGCTTCCTGGGGAACCCGCTGTCGGCCCGAGCCCTCAGGCGCCTCTTCGCGGCCCTCTGGAGCTCCCCATGCTGCAGTGCGTGGAGTTCCCCGTGCCCAAGGACTGCTACCCCGAGGGCAGCGCCTACCCCCAGGACGAGCTGGCCATGTCCGAGTTCGACCAGCAGAAATACGACGTGATCGCGGAGGACCTGCGCGCGGTGCTGCGGCGTGCCGGCCGCGAGGACGTCCGCGTCTCCACGCCCCTCTCCGGAAGTTTCGATCCGGACATTCAGGAAACGAGCAATGAACTCGGAGCTTTCTTGCTGCAGGCTTTCAGAACTGCCCTCGAAAACTTTTCCAAAGCACTGAAGCAAATGGAATAGGCCCTGGACGGTCCGAGGCGACTCTGCATCCGCGGCTCGTGCCCTGGGGCCCCGCGCTGGCTGAGCAGTGACCCCGCGGCTCCGTGGAAGCATCTCGGCGAAAGCTGGACGCGGCATCCTTTAGGCGCCACAGGAGCGGAAGCCCTGCCCTCCAGGAGCTGGGATGCGGCCACTCAGTGTCAAGGCCATTCAGCGCCACCCAGGAGCGGGACGCCAGGGGCTGGGCAGAAGCACGCAGCACAGTGATGGCAGCGGCGGCGGGCCTGGGCACCGTGCGCGGGGCCGAGGGCCATGCAGGCTGCGTGCGGGGCGCGGGGCGCGGGCGCCTGGACGAACACCTCTCAGGACGTGGCGATGAAAGCGACCGGCTGGGAAGAGAGAGTACAGTCCGGGGCCAGCCGGATCCCTCGCCAGCTGGCTCCAGGGGTGCGGGGAACCCATAGGGCCGCCCTCGTGGCTGGACCCCGATCCGGGAGGACGTGAGCTTAGGTTGTTAATGGCTCTGTCCTGCTCTCTGGCCCGTGGTGCCCGGCTGAGCCCCCGGGCACAGGGCGGCCCCCGGCTCTGAAGGCGGGACTGCAGTGACCCACCCGCCGCTCCCGCTCCCACCCTCGCCGGGGGTGGGGGTGGGGCAGTTGTCTGAGGCCCGGCGCTTGAGGAGTGTTTAATTCTGAAGTTTAAGTCCAAGTCCAGTTTCAACTAAGATCTGACTTGTGCAAAGGGCTGAATATTTGGGTAATTAGACGCTAATAAAACAGAAGTGTGGCTTACTCAGATGTAGTTTTTTTGTTGTTTTTTTGCCTTTTTTTAGGGTCACACGTGTGGCCTGTGGAAGTTCCCAGGCTAGGGGTCAAATCTGAGCTGGAGCTGCCGGCCTGAGCCATAGCCACAGTGGAGCCTTAACCACTGAGTGAGGCCAGGACTGGAACCCTCATTCTCATGGATACTAGTCGGGTTCTTAACCCACTGAGCCACAGTGGGAACTCCAGACGTGGTTTTATTTTTAATTTAATGAGTGGAAAAAAAATTTTTTTTGGGTCTTTTTTTAGGGCCGTACCCACGGCGTATAGAGGTTCCCAGGCTAGGGGTCGAACTGGAGCTGGAGCTGCCGGCCTTTGCCACAGCCACAGCATCATGGGATCCGAGCTGCGTCTGCGACCTACAGCACAGCTCACGGCAACTCTGGATCCTTAACCCACTGAGTGAGGCCAGGGATCGAACCTGCATCCTCGTGGATACTAGTCAGATTTGTTTTCGCTGAGCCCTGACGGAACTCCTAGAAAATTGCATTTCCCATGCATTCATGAAGTTGGGCATGTCTTCATGTTCTTGTGGCCCATTTGTATTTTTTTTATGATTTCATTTATTTAAACAGAAACAAAAACAGTTCACTTTCTTCTCACCCCGTAACAGCCCCATACCGCCTCCGCCACCACCTCTGGCAACCACCCATCTGTTCTCTGTATCTGCAAGCTTAGATATATATACATTCCACTTGCGAGCGAGATTATATGGTATTTGTCTTTTTCTGACCTACTTCACTCGACGTAATGCCCTGCAGGTCCATCCGTGTTGTCACAAAGGGCAGACTCTCGGTCTTTTTGTGGCTGAATAGAGTTCCATCATATCGACACCGTATCTTCTTTATTCATTTGTCTATCGATGGGCACTTAGGTTGCGCATCTCTTGGTTACTGTACCTAATGCTGCAGTAACCATGGAAGGGCAGACATCTTTTGCATTAGTGTTTTCATTTTCTTTGGATAAACACCAGAAGTAGAATCACTGAACCACATGGTGGTTCTAAAAAATTTCTGTGGCCTTGCCAGCAGCATGCAGAGGTTCCCAGGCCAGGGGTCAACCTACACCACAGCAGCCCCCTGAGCCACAGTGTTGGCAACACTGGATCCTTAACCCACAGGGCTGCTAGGGAACTCTGCACTTTAATTTTTTTAAGGACCTTCCACACTAATCATGGCCGCACCAGTTTACATTCCCACCAACAGTGAACAGGGTTCCCGCTCTTCACTTCCTCACCGACACTGTCTAGTTGAAACAGCGCGTGGTAAGTGTGGAGCGTATCTCACTGTGCTTTCGATTCGCATTTTTCCCTGATGGTTAATGATGTTGAGCATCTTTTCGTGTCTCTTAAGATCTTCTGCCCATTTCTTAATTTTAATTTTTTTTCAGTTGATTTGTATGAGTTCACTATCTGTTTTGGATATTAGCCCCTTATCAGTTATGATTTGCAGTCCTTTTCTCTCCTTGTTGTTTACCTTTTTTGTTTTGTTGATTTTTTTTAGTTTATTTTTAATATTTTAATTTTTCCTATTATAGTTGATTTATAATGTTCTGTCGATTTCTGCTGTATAGCAAAGTGACCCGGTCATGTATATATATGTATATATACATTTTCTCACACTATCCTCCCTCATGTTCCATCATGAGTGACTAGATATAGTTCCCTGTGCTATACAGCAGGACCTCATTGCTTACCCACTCCAAGGTCAAGGGTTTGCATCAATTACCCACCAGTTCCAGTCCATCCCACTCCCTCCCCCTGTTGATGGTTTTGTTTGCCATGCAGGAGTTTTTTAGTTTTCTGTAGTTCCACTTGTTTATTACTGCTTTTGTTGTTTTGGTGTCAGATTCAAAAAGATCATTGCCAAGACTGAGGTCAGGAAGCTTACCACCCACGTTTTCTTCTAAGAGTTTTATGATTTTGGGTCTTATGTTCAAGTCTTTAATCTTTTTTGAGTTAATTTCTTATGTATCTTGTAAGATAGTAGTCCAATTTCATTCTTCTGCACGTGGCTGTCCAGGTTTTCTAGCACCATTTATTGATGAGACTGTCCTTTCTCCATTGTATATTCTTGGCCTCTTTGCCATAAATTAATTGACCATATATGCATGGGTTTATTTCTGGGCTTTCTATTCTGTTTCACTGACAACATGGTACCACTCTAACGCTATTACTTTGTAATGTAGTGTGAAGTCGAGGAATATGATCCTTCAGCTTTGTTCTTCTTTCTCAAGATTGCTTTGGCCATTCAGGGTCTTTTATGGTTCCACACAAACTTTAGGATTTTTTTTTTGTTATTTTTGTGAAATATGCCACTGGGATTTTGATAGGGATTACATTGACTGTGTATATTGCGTTGGATAGAATGGACATCTTAACAAGATTAATTCTTCCAATCCATGAGTATGGAGTATCTTTCCATTTCTTTATGTATTCTTCAGTTTGTTTCATTAATGTCTTATACTTTTCAATATACAGGTCTTTCACCTCCTTGATTAAATTTATTCATATTTTAATGCAATTATAAATGAGACTTTTCTTAATTTCTCTAATATTTCATTATTAGTGTATAGAAATGCAACAGATTTTTGTGTATTGATTTTGTGTCCTACAACTTTACAGAATCTATTCTAGCAGCTTTTTGATGGAGTCATTAGGGTTTTTTGTGCGTAGTATCACATCATCTACAAATCGTGACAGTGTACTTCTTTTCCAGTTTGGATTCCTTTTCTTTTTCTTGTCTGGTTCCAATACTATATTGAATAAAAGCGGTGAGAGTGAGCATCCTGGTCTTATTCCTGATCTTAGAGGAAATGCTTTCCATTTTTCACCATTGAGTATGTTAGCTCTGGCCTTGTCATATATGGCCTTTATTATGTTGAGGTATATTCCCTGTATACCTACCTTGTGGAGAGTTTTTATCATAAATGGGTGTTTAATTTTGTCAAATGCTTTTTCTGCATTTATTGAAGTGATCATATGATTTCTAAATCCTTAAGTTTGTTAATATGGTGTATCATATTGACTGATACGTGGTATTGAACCATCCTCGTATCCCTGGGATAAATTTCACTTACTCATGTGTATGATCTTTTTCCTGTATTGTTGAATTTGGTTTGCTAATATTTTGTTGAGGATTTTAGCATCTGTGTTCCTCAGGGATATTGGCCTATAGTTTTCTTTTCTTTTGGCTTTTTTTTTTTTTTTTTTGCTGCATCCACACCATATGGAAATTCCCTGGAAGTGCCAGGTATCAAATCCAAACCACGGCTGTGGCAATGCCAGATCCTTACTTCATTGCACTGGGCTGCACTGCACTTCTGCAGTGACCCAAGCCATTGCAGTCGGATCCTTAAACCACTGCAATATAGCAGGAACTCCTCTTTTGGCATCTTTCTCTGGTTTTGGTGTCAGAGTAGTGCTGACTTTGTAAAGTAAGTTTGGAAAACTCTCTCTTCTCTCTTTTGGAAGAGTTTGAGAAGGACTGGTATTAATTCTTCTATGAATGTTTGGTATAATTCACCAGTGATGCCATCTGGTCCTGGACTTCTGTTTGTTGGAAGGTTTTCGATTACTCAGATGTCATTTTAATTTAATACAATTCAGAATTTTTAAAAGGACCTAAGAGTCTGAAGATAAAATATTTTCTCAAGAGAAAGGCTAGGAGTTCCCGTTGTGGCTCAGTGGTTAACGAATCTGACTAGGAACCATGAGGTTGCGGGTTCCATCCCCGGCCTTGCTGAGTGGGTTGAGGATCCGGCGTTGCCATGAGCTGTGGTGTAGGTTGCAGACGTGGCTCGGATCCCACGTTGCTGTGGCTCTGGTGAAGGCCAGCGGCTACAGCTCCTGTTGGATCCCTAGCCTGGGAATCTCCATATGCCATGGGTGCGGCCCTAGATAAGGCAAAAAGACAAAAAAAAAGGAAAAAAAGAGAGGCTAGTGCCTGATGTGGCCAAATGTCCCTCACGCCAGGGCCACCTGAGTGCTCTGCGGGGCTTTGAATCACTGTGTGAATGGCTCTGCCTCTGGTCCAACGCCACGCTGCCCTGTCCACAGGTATGTCCCTATCACAGGTGCCCCACGTATGTTCCAGGTCTTTCTCCTCATAGTGGAGTGCTGGTCTGCCTGCTGAGTAGGGCAGCAAACTCTGTTCTGGGTCTCAAGGAAGGGCTGGCAGCATGGCATGGCCAGGTGCACGGAGGGGAGTGGCAGTTTCTCACTCCCCGCGCTCGTCAGCGCCACTTTCTTCGCTCACCTCTGCACATCCCTGCCACGTGTCATGCCATAATGTCTCTGCAACCCCATTTCAGCCACACAGTCTTTGCTACCCCAAGAAAGAGAGTAGGCACAGGGCAGAATTTTGAAATGACTTGATTCTCTTGGGAATCAAAGAGCAGCTTCCGCCGTTTGGGTCTGTGGGATTTTCTTGACGAGCGAGCTGGCCTCCGTGTGGCCAGCAGGCAGGAGCCAGCATGTGCATGGCTGAGCCCAGCACCTGCGGGAGAGAAGGGCCCAGGGAGGCTGGAGTGACCCAGGACCTGAGATTTGGGGCGGGGCTGGGGCACAGAGGTGTCTGCTCCTGGACAACGTTCCCGACAGCACCCTCCCCCCCAGAATAACCCGTTCTTGTGAAACTGAAGAGGCTGAGAGGCTTGTCTGCAGCAGTTTTGAAGCACGTGGAGCAGCCCAAGTGGGCCTCTTGCCTCTCGTGCACCCCAGAGCACGTAACTCTTGTGCTCCCGGGAACCTGCTCGGCCCCAACCCTGAACGTGCCACTTGCAGCCACGATGGGTTTCACCTGCATCTGCGTGGCCTGAGACAGGTGGCCCTGAGGATGCGCATCGTATGCTGGCTGTGGCCGCAGGCGTGGGTATCTGCCCGGGGCCAGGAGCGCCCTGTGCTTCTCTTCTCGTGCCACAGACGCAGGGCTGCCTCACACAGGCAGCCGTGGGATAAGAAAACAGCCCAGCAGCTGTAGAGCAGAGTTCCAAGGGTCAGGAAGGTGTGAAGAGGCAAACTGGCAGCTCCTCCTGGCGAGCCTGGGGGGCTATCACCTGCCCAAACCCACCTGGTCTTCTTGGGGGCCAGACACTTGAACGGGGACGTGACAGGGATGGTAATGGGCTGTGTAATGGACCACGGGACCACCGTCCCGGGCGTGGGGCGACCACTGTCCTGAGTGTGGGGGGACCACCGTCCCGGGTGCGTGTGGGGACACTGTCCTTGCCCCCCGTCATGCCCTGTGGTGGACTAAGCATTGTACTCCCTCCAGGAATCTGGCACTGCTTCCTGTTGACTGCCCTGCAAGGAGAGGGTGCAGACCCAGGGCTTCCACTTATCCTTCCTACACTAACAACTCTTACTCCAGATGGTTGCTTCCAGTCACTCCCTTGCAGACCCAGCGAGAGAACCCTCTGAGCACTGGCTGTGGCGAAACCCCGAAGCCTGGCCTGCAGCTCGGTCTCTCGTAGCGGCGGCACACCGGCTCCCAGGAGGCCCCTTCTCCCTCCCCCAGCTGCTGGCAACCCCGCGGTGAGCACAGTGTGGTCTTGGTGCCCACCACGGGGTCCCCTCCCCTGCCTCTGCCAGTCCTGAATCTCACCAGCCCAGATGCAAGTCCACGCCATCGCCACAGCCATCACCGAGCTACGCAGAGCCAGAGCCCCCGCGAGCAGGGCCAGAATCACCTGTCCTCACGCACCCTGCCCCCTGAGCCTCTGCCACCCTGGGCAGCCGGAGCTGGAGCCACCCACTGACCACGAGCCCCCCATGAGGGGCCAGCGGGTCCAGGCAGGACACTAAACACGGGGGTGCACTGAGTGCCAAGGCATGTCCTGCTCCAGGCCTTTCTTGTCACCCCCTGACCTCGGATCCACACCCCCACGGACCCCAGGGCCAGCACCACCTCTGGAGGCGTGGCTTTGGCCTGGGAGCCTCGAGGCTGTGGTTCAGGGCCCCCTGCAATCCCTTTATTCCCGCTTTGCTGAACCAGTGGTTGGCACCTGAGCCGGGTTTTCTCTTCTCCGCTGCCGCTCAGCCACAGCGCCGCACAACCCAGTGGTTCGCAGACTCGCCCGACGTGGGAGTTGAACAGGAGCTGTTCTCACTGCGGGCCGAGGAGAGAGCTGGTTTGCAGGGGCGAAGACTAAGCAGACACGCAGAGGCCTGGAGCCTCGAGGCTGACGCTCTGCAGTTCCCCACGCTGTTTACTAGCTGTTTCTGGCTCTTCTCCGAGGTCTGGCGGTCACTTTTCATCCTTGCCACGACGTGCCAGGAGGTGGCCTTAGGACAGTCCCCACCCCCTAAGCTCGCCTGTCCCTGTGATCATGACCCTGATGGACAGACAGCTCTTTCTGTGGTGACTCAGAAAAAGAGCGCTTCTGGCACCAGCCCTCGTGAGCTACTGTTACTGAGAAAAGGACCTGGTGTTACACGGATCAGGGCCGTTCAGAAGCCACGCTGCCTGGGTTCGTACCGGCTCTGGTACTCCGTGCAGCTGCAGCCAGGCTGACTTCCCCAACCCCAGCCCTGGTACCTCAGCTGTAAAACGCACCTGCAGAGATCTCACTTGGCAGGCCTGAGCCCGTGGGCCCTGGAGCGGCCTGCTGACAGCTCGGCCCTCGGCTGGCATCCAGGACCTGGATTTGGGGGGAGTGCCTCCACCGACCAAGAGTGGCTCACTGCGCCCAAACTGCCAAGAGCAGGCTGGACACCTGCTTTAGGAACTGGGGCCTGTGCCAGGCAGAGGGTACCTGTGTGGCCGGCCCTCTGTGGAAACTCGGTCACTGTCTCTGGGGAGTGTCCGCACGCCCCCCTGCTTTGCCCAGGTGCCTGTCCCTGGGCTGACCGTGACCTGTCCCCCGTATACAACCACGTGCTGAATCCTGAGGCCTCCCAGCAGGTCGCCCAGCAGTCTCAGAGACCCCAAGCCCAGGGTACGACCAGGGCCCGCTGCACGGGACAGGGGCTGGGAAGGCCCAGAGGTGTGCCTAAAGCTCACGAAGGCTGATTCGTATCGGCTCCGTGGAAAACGGGCCTAAGTGTGCAATAGAATTGAGAGATTCTATTAAAAACACTTTGCAAAAGAGAGTAAGGAATTATACACATAAAAAGTGGCACTGTTGCTTTTAAATTGCAGGTGTTTAATCAGGTCATTGCTAATACATAATGTCTGCGTATTTACACAGCAAATTCCAAACACACACCAAGGTATCAACTGGAAACCAGACACACTTTTCCCCTCCAGTGGAAAGAGCTTCGGAAGCACAAAACCTTGATGCTTTCGTGTCCTTGTTACCGTCCGAGGCCCTGCTCCCCACTGCCTTGTCACCTCTAAGTGTGACTTTAGGAGAAAGATAATTTGAGGAGAAAACAATTTGTTCAGGGAGTGATAAAAATGGACCCAAAGGTTACGTATAGTAAGGGTGAATACTGTATCTGACGTTCTTAAAAACGGTTTCTCCTAAATCTACGAGGTAACACTGTTCTGCTTCATAAAACACCAACAGCTTAAAAAACGGTTCTGAGAAGCTGGGTCCTTAGCCACTGAAGGGGATGACGGAGGACACCCTGTCTCCTGAGGCCCTGCTGTCCTGCTCACAGGCTGGCGGGAGTGGAAGGCCACTGCTGAAAGGTGGCTGTGTGCACACGACACAGGGAGCGCAGGCGGGAGGAGAGGAGAAAGCGCGCCCGGGCTACTTCTCCAGTATGGCTTTCTCCACCCTCTTGAACTTCTTCAGTTCGACGACCAGCTCCCAGTACTTGAGGTACAGCCACATGAGCCTCCCGTTCTGGCGCTTGTTCGTGTTCCACACGTCGCCACAGTACGTATCGTGCTTGAATATGTCGGTCAGGCCGGCTGCCACGTCCAGGTCAGCGGCGACCGGGTCCGTGGATGCCCGGAGCAGCAAGCCCTTCTCTATGTCCAGCCGCCGGCTGCGGGGCAGAACCAGACTGCAGTAGATGCTCTGCCTTTCTGTGAGGGCGACTTCGAGCTCCCGCAGCAGAAGCCCAGCTCTCCTCTGCCAGCCCTCCTCCTCGTCCAGGAAGCTCAGGTACAGACTGCGCAAGGGCTGGCTCTTTTCCTGCAGGACCCGAGCCCGCTCCTGTTCCAGAAGTTTCTTCTCTTCTACCATCTTGCGCCCCTGAGAGATGAGGGCTTCTCGGTAGCTAGTTGTCCTCTTTTGCTCCTTTTCAAGTTCCAGGGACAACTGAGCCACGGCACGCCGACTTTCCGAGATCGTGGCGTGGTACCTGGCTTCGAGGTCCCGCTGGAAGGCAGCTGTTCTCTGACGGCAGGCTTCCTTCTCTTTTTCTATTTCTTTTTGGGACTCCCTAGACCAGATCCAACCTGACGCAAGTGAGTTGGGGGAGAAAAACGCACACAATGAAAATTCAGAGCTCCATTTCTATACTCTTTATTTAAAGAAAACATAAAGCAGTTAAGGACGGTATTTCAATAAAATCTTCAGTTCCAAGAGTTACAAAAAGATAACATTTTGTATGAAACTGTATAATATGCAGATATCTTACCTTAAAATCAGAGAAGGGCTCCCGAAAGACAAGCACGACAAGGCTGCAGTCTCCCTCTAAGCCTCCTAGTTTTTGACGGCTGAGAAAACTTAGCACTGCTCCCTTTTGCTCCCAAGCCACCACCGTGTGCCTGCCCTGGCCACGGTGCCCCCACAGACTATCAGCAAGGTTTGAAAATGAACACGGGTGCACTCGCTCTGGCAGCACACATACTAAAATCGGTACAGTACGGAGAAGATGAGCGTGGCCCCTGTGTGAGGGTGACACGCAAATTCGTGAGGCAGTCCGTATTTTTTGAAATCTAAAATATGGCACAAATGAACCTATCTACAAATCAGAAACAGACTCACAGACGTAGAGAACAGACCTGTGGTTGCCCAAGAGGAGGGGGGAGGGAGCGGGATGGATGGGAGTTTGGGGCTGGTAGATGCAAACTACTCCATTTAGAATGGGAGAGCAATGAGGGCCTGCTGCACAGCACAGAGAACTACATCCGGTCTCCTGGGATAGAATGTGGTGGAAAATAATATAAGAAAGGGAAAGTGTATGTACGTATGACCGGGTCACTTTGCTGTACAGCAGAAATTGGCACACTGTCAATCAACTCTACCTTAATAAAAAATAAAAGAATGCAGGTGAAGTGCTTCAAATCTTGTCGGCCAGGTTATCACAGAACTGAGCTGAGGTCAAAGTGTACTCAGCTTTGCCTGCTCGTTATCAGTCAACGGCTGAGGCCCATGTGTTTGCTTATGTTCTGACAGGGAGTCATACAAATAAGAAGGCCCTTTTTTTTGGTCTTTTTAGGGCCGCATCTGCGGCATAAGGAGGTTCCAAGGCTAGGGGTCGAATTGGAGCTACAGCTGCCGGCCTACACCAGAGCCACAGCCACATGGGATCCAAGCTGCGTCTGCAACCTACACCACAGCTCATGCAACGCCGGACCCTTAACCCACTGAGCAAGGCCAGGGATTGAACCCGCAACCTCATGGACACTTGTCAGGTTCGTTAAAGTGTAAGACTGGTTCAACATTCAAAAACCAACCAGTATAATACAACAAAAAAGAAAAACTACGTGACCACATCAACTGACACAGAAACACAACACCCACTCACGACAGAAACTCAGAAAATTAGGAGTAGAGGGGAACTTCTCAACCAAGAGTGTCTAGGAAACCCATGGCCAACCTTTACTTAATGGTGAAAAGACTGAATACTTTTCCTCCAAGATCAGGAACTACCTGGGAGTTCCAGCCAGTGCAAGGAAGCAAGAAAAGGCCAGAGGCCAGAGACTGGAAGGAAAGACACAAAACCCGTCTCCTACCAGACAGGAAAACTGAACTCAAGATCGAGGGCTGCCACATAAAATGCAGAACTAAAATGCCAGAAAAAGCACAAGATCGAGTCTCCAGGATTGAGGGCCAGGCACAGAGTTCTCAGACTTCATATGAAAGCATGACCTATAAAAGGAAAAACTGATAAGCTGGATTCCATCAAAATTAACTTTTGCTCCATGAAAGAATCCAGCAGGAGTCTGTAAGCTGGGAGAACACACTTGCAAACCAGACAGGCAACAAGGCACTGGAATCCAGAATACAGGAAAGACCCTCAAACTCAGCATTAGGGACCGGCCAGAACAGGCTGTGGCTGCGGTGTAGGCCAGCAGCTCCAACTCAGCCCTAACTGGGAATTTCCATATGCCGCGAGTGCGGCCCTAAACACACACACACACACACACACACACACACACCACAATGGCCAAAAGACAGGATTCCTGGAAACACACATTGATGGCAAGTAAGTACATGAAAAGACCACAGCATCGTCAGCCATTAGGGAAAAGCAAGTTAGGACCCCCGTGTGCTATCACCACACACCTGTAAGAACAGGTAAAATAAGAACAAAAGTAACCACACCAAATGCTGGTAAGGACGCCAGGAACCTGCATCCTTCACACAATGCTGGTGAGAAAGTGAACAGTACAGGCACTCTGGATAGTGCCCTGGCACTTTCTTGAAAAACCAAACATCAACTCCAAGGAGACTGACAAGAGTAGGCGGTTTTTATGATTCAATGATCTCCAGTGTCTGCTTCTTGCAGAAAGACTCAATTCCAGCCCTCAGGGCGTTGTTATTTAGAAATTCACAAGTCTGCCACCTTGCAAACCCCTACTTAACACCTGGAAAAGCTGCGTGCTGCCTGTGGCAGGGTGATGAGCTTGGTGAGTGAGTGGAAGGCCTAAAATTACACTGACTCATGTAGTAATTAATTCGTTTTGAGGCTGGGAGGGGCCCCGGGGTGACTTTCATTTTCCATTTTTCCCCAAGCTCATCCCTGGCTCTCAGAGCCTCTCAGAGCAATCTTGACGTCTGCAGGCCTTGCTCTCCTGTACTTCTGAAATGAGGCTCTGGCCCTGAGGAAGCTTGAGGGGGACACTGCCGTTTTTCTTCTTGGTTCTCTTGCTTAGGTAACGCGATCAGAGGAAACCTTTAACCTGGCAATCTTGTAAGGAGTCTCCAAAAATGTGTTATTACAAGGTTGAGAAATTGTATTGAATGTTCAGGTGTTAAGCAGCCCCCAGCGCAGTCTAAAAGTAAAAGGCCGGCGGCTACAGCTCCTGTTAGACCCCTAGCCTGGGAACCTCCATATGCCGCGGGTGCGGCTCTACATAAAGGCAAAAAGACAAAAAAGTAAATAAATAAATAAAAGTAAAGGCAGACAGAGGAACCTGGTAACTGGTACTCTTGTCAGCCTCCTTTTTCTACTCAAACCTGCTGACCTGAGAAATCCAGGCACACGAAGCCACTCCCTGAAAAGTATCACGGTGTCCTCGATTAGGCAACACATACACTAAAAAAACTGGAACGATACAGTGATTAATTAGCATGGCCCTGCACAAGAAAGACACAAATTCCTGAAGCATTCCATATAATTGGAAGGAAAAAAAAAAAAGAATCACCACAATAGAGGGCAGCTTTTGTTGCTCTGCCATCCAATTTTCCAGTTTCTCATGCTCTCAAGTGCTGCCCCAGAACCATGCGCTACGATGCAGGGGAGCAGAACACGCCACCCTAAATAGTCTCTTTGGCATAAGGATTATTTCAAACTGGCTACTTTCTAAGGTACAGCAGATCCGGGAGAAACTCTGAAAACCAAGCAAGAGTTACCCTTTTCTTTTTTGGTCTTTTTTGGGCCACACCCACAACATATGGAGGTTCCTGGGCTAGGGGTTGAATTGGAGCTGTTGCCTCTGGCTTATGCACAGCCACAGCAACGCCGGATCTGAGCTGCATCTGCGACCCACGCCACAGCTCACGGCAATGCTGGATCCTTAATCCACTGAGCGAGGCTGGGGATCGAATCTGAGTCCTCACGGATCCTAGTCAGATTTGTTTCTGCTGAGCCACGATGGGAACTCCAGGAGCTACCCTTTTGTAGGATACACTTTCATTGACAAAGAAAGTCTCCACTTGTAAGGGTGCCTCCCTGACCGTACCAGAAAGAGGCTTTAGAAATTCCTACCAAAGGAAAAGGCTACAACCTCGATCTGAGTAACAGCCTTACCCCTGACTATTGCACTTTTCCTGGTCGGCTTTGATAACCAACTCTCCCCACCCGCAACAACCTCTTTTGTCTTCAGTTGAGGATGGTACGTGAGCCTAGGGCTCACGCCATTTTGGTCAGTTACCCAGTGCTCCTGAGTCTCTCCTATGTACACGTAGTAAAAACTTTTGTTTGATTTTCTGCTGCTACTCTATCTCACATCAGTTTCTTTCTGAGACCAGCCAGAAAAACTTAGAAGGGTAGAGGAAAATTTCTTCCTCCCCAACAATGGCAAAACATAAAACTAACTCCTCCACATCAGGAAACTGATCATGCAGTAGGGTACAAGCTAATAGCTGGAATGATTACAAATGACCGGCGACTAGTAATTTCCCCAAAGTGGTACAAAGTTGCTTCAAAGAAAAGAGAACTGCTGGCCTGCTGGGCAGAGGTTTCATGGAGGTTTCACGGATGAAATCTCCCGAAGACTGATTTCCTGGACATCACACAGAACCCCGAACGGTTTTCCTTTAGGCCTGTTTTATTCCTCATCGGTCCTTACGGGGGCACTGAAGCGAGCCTCCTGCAGAGCAACGAAGCCTTGAAGGGAGCTCATGGCTACAGAACTTACTCCACACGAACACCTCTAAATATCTTGTCTTATTTAACCCTCACATTGCATTGAGGTAATTGCAATGGTCAGAGAAACTAAGGCTCAGAGGACTAAGGAATTTGCCCAAAACACACCTCGGGCGATAAAGCCAGGGTGTACCTGTGCTGCGTATGCACAGACGAAGGCTGTTTCCTGACATTTACCACCAAGTCATCGCTGCCGCTGCTGACCCACAACTTCAGCCTGAGAGACACTCAGAGTGAGCGCACCCTGTGCCCTGGGCACGCGTGACCCACCGTGATCAAGACGATTAAACTAAGGACCAATTCCAATGACCTCGAATACTTACATCTTCCAACAGGTATTTGAGATACCTGGTTGTTGCTGGTTTTTGGTGTGACAAGGAGTAATCTTTTACCAAGATGTATGCGTGACCATATGAATTTCTCAGCCAAAAAATTCATCTATACTTTGCCCCCCCACCTCTTGGGAGCAGTTCCCAACAGCTATCTGAGAAGCCGTATCTTGGGCCATAGTCTTCAGTAAGACACTGAATAAAACCCAAAACACAGCTCTCATGTGCATTTTTTTCCAGCCAACACCTGTCAGGTTCCTAAGCCCCACACTCTCAGCCCAGAAAATGTGTTAGGAAAACCATGACTTACGAAAAGCA
Source organism: Catagonus wagneri (assembly GCA_004024745.2). Taxonomy (NCBI): domain Eukaryota; kingdom Metazoa; phylum Chordata; class Mammalia; order Artiodactyla; family Tayassuidae; genus Catagonus; species Catagonus wagneri. The sequence goes on along the minus strand of PVHT021183502.1, from coordinate 224,767 downwards.
GCCAATCCCAGCATTGGAACCAAGAGGGCATAATTCCATCTGCTTCCATCACCCCCATCAGCCCCGGAATTAGGCCGGATATTCCAATTTGGGGGGTCATTTAAGTTATTCATGGAGATACACCTTAAAATAAATAATAACACCATTAAAACACAAAAGCAACACAATACATTGTCAATTCTATCATCTACTTGGCTCATGTGAGTCTTATTTTCTTTAGAAAAATTTTGCTCAAGAGTTCCCTGATGGCTCAATAGGGTAAGGATCTGGTGTTTTCCTTGCTGTAGCTCAAGTTTGATCCCTGGCCCGGGAACTTATGCATGTGGGGGCACGGCCAAAAAACAAACAATATTTTGGCTTAGATTTAGTTATGTGCTGCTGCAGAGCACCGGGACTCATCGGATTAAAAGAAGGAAAAACAAGACCTCAGGCAAAAGTAACTCACTCAAATCACTGAAATACAAACAGAATGAGGTAATTATAATCAAAAAGAACTCAAACTTTAAAACTTCTTAATGGACTTTTCAATACTTATTTAACAACTAAAGATATAAAATTCTAATTGGCAATAAAGAAATAACGCACACGCAAAGGCTCAGTACTTAATGTCGAAGAGCTTGTAGTAAACACAAAATAAAAAAGTCAGGGATCGAAAGCACCGAAGCCAGGACGCTCAGAGCCCCCTCACCCCAGAAACTGCAAGGTCCGCGCCGCCCACCTTCCCCGTAAACCACAGGGTCCGCCTCCGGGGGCGTTCAATCTAATAAAGCAGCGAAACCTGGAGCGGACTGGGCCTAACGTCGTCCAACAGGGCCCCGGTCGTCAAACTGCTCGATACAGGAACTCCGGCTCCGTCCCACAGAGAAAAGCGGGGCGAAGACCGTGATACCCGCGAGCACTGGTTCATTTCGCAAAACTCCCGCAAGCTCGAGAAAAATCGAGTACCGTCTGGACCAAAGCAGAAATCAGGCGAGCCCGTGAAGACGCCTCGTCTCGGACACGACCCGACCCCCGACTCCAACCTACCCCTGCCGGGATCTCGGGCCCCGAGCCCTGAACGCCTCCGTCCGACAGTCCTCTCTGCGCAGGCGCGGCGTTGCCTCTTCGACCCCGGGCGCGGCGACGTAAGACCCCGGCGCTGCGATGTGCGCAGGCGCGGCGTCCCCCGACCCCCGTCAACCCCGGGTCGCGGCGACGTGCGCAGGCGCGATCTGCGCGGGGACTGGCGGGACGCTGCAGACGGCAGACATGTCGGGGGTCCGGGCTGTTTCACAGCTGCTGCGCGCCCGTCGCCTGGCGCTGACCTGGGCGGTAAGTCGGCGCCACGGGCAGGGAGCGGCGAACGCCGGGTCCCGCGCCCCCAGCCGCGTGGCGGGGCGGGCTGGGGAGGGCCCGCCGGAATCTGGCCGGGCTGCGGCGCGGTGAAGGTCACGACCCTGCGGCCGCCCGGGACCCCTTTCCACCGGGGGTCCTACCTGGAGCTTGCAGCCGCGGCCAAGGTCGCCCGCTCCGCTTCGCGGAGGTGACTGCCCAAGGTCTTGCGGCCGGACGGCGGCTGTCGGGTGGGTGGGGTCTGAGTTGGGGGGTCTGCGGTGGCCTCTGCGCATTTACCGTAAAGTTACCGGGGTGGACGCGGAACTGGGTCCTGGGCGTTCCCTACTCGCGTCGGTCGGGTTGTGCATCCCCGAGGCCTGGCTGCTGGTTCGTGTCCCCTTCTTTCCTGACAGGTCTTCACAGTCAACCCTTTAGGGTTTTATCGAGGCACTGAATTTAGGGTGTTTAGGTATTTGGTTTTTTAACGAGAATTCTCTCAGTCATCTAGTTAGTAATTTAATGTAGAAGGTCCCAGCGGGAATCAGGGCTTTCAACAGTGTTAACTTGATATATGCCTGTAATTGTACCCACGATTCTCTCCTCTTTAAAATACAGGAATTAAGGAGTTGTCGTTGTGACTCAGTGGGTTAAGAACCCAAGTATCCATTGGGATTCGGGTTGGATTCCTGGCCTCGCTCAGTGGTTCGGCATTGCCGTGAGCTGCAGATACAGCTCGGATCTTGTATGGCTGTGCCTGTGGAGTAGGCTTCAGCTGCAGCTGGGATTTGACCCCTAGCCTGGGAACTTACACATGCTGCAAGTGCAGCCATAAAAAAGGGGAAAAAATTAAGTATAAAATACAAGAATTAGGAGTTCCCATCGTGGCTCAGTGGTTAACAACCCCGACTAGCATCCATGAGGACTCAGGTTCCATCCCTGGCCCCACCCAGTGGGTTAAGGATCTGGCATTGCCGTGAGCTGAGGTATAGGTCACAGACTTGGTTCTGATCCCACCTTTATGTGCCTGTGGTGTAGGCGGGCGGCCACAGCTCCCAATGGATCCCTAGCCTGGGAACTTCTATATGCTACAGGTGCGGCCCTAAAAAGGTACATATACATATATATATACACACACATATATATGTAATGTAAATTGTGTTAAATATGAGGAGGTTTAGTCAGACCTGCCAACACCAGAAAGTATTTAAATGCTTTGACGTGTTTTAGGTGCTGGTGTTTCTGTGCAGAGGTTCTCCAAGTCCCAAAACCTTGGCTCTGAGGCTCAGTGGAAGCAGGGGGTCCACAACCTGGAAATGAAGCCGGTGGTTAGTGGGTTAGTTTTAGTCAACTAAGCATGAGCAGACTTCTAAGTGGACCCTTCTTGTTAGGTGAGGTGACAGATTGGTAACTGGTGGTGACTGGAGAAGAGCTGACAGATCTGCCAACCCAGACTGAGCCTGGCGTTCCTTGTTCCAGCCTGCAGATGCCCTTCACCCACCACGTGCCCTTTGTCCGTTTATGAGGGAGTAAAGTTCTAGGAACAACGGGTTGGAGTGTAAACCTCTCCTTTCCTGTTGGCCTGATGGAATTGAACTCCTTTGAATTAGCTGTTAGCTGCCAGCAGTGTGCTTCGTTGTCTCTGAGTCTCCACCACCAGCCCGTGCTCAGATGCTTGTGAACTTGATGGCAAGAGAGCGTTAGCAAAATGGAACCATAGGTTAAGTCTACCGGAGACTGTCTTGGGTTTTTAAAGTCTTTTTATCTTGATGAAAGTGGATTTGGAAATTATTTTCATCTATGGAAATTAATTTGTCCCCAAACTGAGTATTTACTGGAGTTTGAGATTATCAAGAACAAAAGCATCAAATTAGCAGACCAAAAACAGGAATCGATGGAAGTTCCCTTTGTGATTCGACGGAAACGAATCCGACTAGGAACCATGAGGTTGCAGGTTCTATCCCTGGCCTCGCTTAGTGGGTTAAGGAGCTGGTGTTACCGTGAGTTGTGGTGTAGGTCGCAGATGCGGCTCGGGTCCTGCATTGCTGCAGCTGTGGCGAAGGCTGGCAGCTGTAGCTCTGATTCGACTCCTAGCCTGGGAACTTCCATATGCCAAGGGTGCAGGTCTAAACAGCAAAAAAAGAAAAAAAGGGAATTGATGCTGTCTAGCTGAAGAATGTTTATGGCATGTACCTGATGAGGATAATTTGAATAAAGCCCACAGAAAATTTTTCTTTATCTTATTTTGTTCAATTCTGTGGTGTTTCCAAGTCATTTTATATTTACAGCTGCTTTCAAGTTACAAAGTTGTTAAGCCTTTGTTTATTTGCCTTTGTTTTCTTTTTAATTGTCCCAGTGCACTGACACAATTTGTAAACTGTTGCGAAGTTCAATCAAAAGGAAAAGTAAAACCTTCTTTTTTAAAGGTCCCCAAAAGAACTTAAATAGTGGGCTAACTTTTCACTTTTCAACAAAATGTTTTTTTAGAACAAGTCAGTGTTTAATGACGTATCTAGATTCACGTCATTTAGTGAGCTTTCGTTTTGCTTGGGATAATTATAATACCGCTGGCATTCGGTTCTGCATTCCATATGATGTTTTCCCTGCTTCACTAGAAAAACTGTGGCTTGATTTTGGTCTATAACATGGGCGTTCATCTTATTTGGGAGTCCCAAGGGTCCTTAGACGCCGGGGAAAGGACAGGATGTGGAGCCAGCCCAGCCCTCCTGTGCCCTGCAGAGACGCTGTTTCTTTATGGGGTTAATAAGATGTGAAACCTTTGTGTGGAGCTTCTCTGTGCCAGGGACCACAGCGCACAACCTCTGCTTGGAAATCACATGAATTGTATTTTAAACGCTCCCTTAAAAAAAAAAAAACAAACCTGTAGGGACTTTGAAGCTGGGTGAGCGCTAGTTGGTGGGGGGGAGGGGGGGACACAACACGGGACACACCTCGCCGCCCCTGGGCTTGCTGCCACGTGGGCCCTACACCACCCCTGCCTCTGCTTCTGGGCCATGGTGCAACCCAAGGGTGCGTCCGACCCCCACCGCCGCTGACCCTGGTTCGCCACTCCATGGCCGCCTCGGTGCCACCCCCACTGGACCAGCTGGAGGGTGGTGGCCGCCCAGCACCAGGAGGAAGCAGGGCAAGGCCGGTCTGCAAATGAAGAGCCCAGAAAAGAAGCGAAGGAAGTCAAACACCCAGGGTCCCGCATACTCACATCTGATGGAATTTGCGCCGTCCCTGACTCCCTTGGTGGGTCGCCTGGTTGCATCCAGCCCTTTCAGGATGACTTCGGAGCGCTAAGGTGGGGGCCAGCCCCTCCACTGGCAGTCCTATTCCCTTTGGGGGCTTTCGTGCACAGGGGGGCATGGCAGGCCAGGTACCCCCAGGCTACGGCACTGCCAGTGGCGGGGGTCCCCAGCCTCTTTGACGACAGCCACCCCCTTTCCTTCCCAACCGCATGGGTCCTGCTTCCAGCAAGCCCTCCCAGGGACGTGGCTGCCCACCCCCAGGCAGCATGAACTTTCCCAGGCAACCTTCCACCCCGCCTCTGGGTCAGAACTTTAGCCCACCTGGTGGACAGATGATGCCAGGCCCAGGGAGGGGATTTGGCCCCATGGTCTCACCCACCGTGGCACAGCCTCCCAGAGGGGAGCTGGGCCCTCCTTTCCCCCAGTGCTTTGCTCAGCCAGGGGTGCCTTTTGGCTCTTCTCCTCTCCAGAGACTTGGTCAGGGCTCCCCGGCCTGCCCCGCAACACAAGTCTCTTCCCCGGTCCGGACCCTGGCGTTTCTGGCCCTGGTAGTGAGCAGGGAGGGGAGCCCTTAAATCCACCTGCTCCCACTGCTTTTCCCCGGGAGCGCCACTCAGGCTTTCCGGCTGCTGCTGCTAATGGCAATCAGCCCAGCTTTCCCCCAGACAGCAGTGGGCGGGGTGGGGGCACCTCGGGTGCCAGTAGCCTGGCACCCCCTGGCAAAGCAGGTGGGGAGGGCGCTCAGGGCTGCAGTCTCCCCCAGGCCTGGTGTATCCGTGTGGTGCCTGTCACAGTGCCTGAACGACCAAGATGCCATTGTGTGTGGGGCTTCCTGCCAGAAGTTGGCTCCACCACGAGTGCACGGGCCTGGCTGAGAGTGCCTCCGGGCTGCTGACCACAGAGGCCTCTGCCGTCTGGGCCTCTGATCTCTGCCTCAAGCCCAAGGAGAACCAGTCTGTCTACACCGGAGAAGGCTAACGATGGGCGATGCTGGCCAGGTGCCAGGAAAGTGTGTGCTTCCTCCATGGTGATTGTTTTCCTGCCTGGCTCTTGGTGCTTGTCCCCCCCCACCCCCACCCCCGGCTTCCCATCCCCATGGGGCAGAAACTCAATGGCTCCAGGGCAGAAAAGGAATGGGGAGGGGGCAGGCAGAAGAGCCTGGATCGCTCACTTTTCTGGAAACTTGTGCATTGATCTACAGAGGTCCAAAAAACCAAAGCCCTGCCGAGCAGAGCCGTTTTTGGTATGGCTGCAAGAGAAGAGAGGCTGGAGGAAGATCCGAAGGGCGGGGCGCCCCGTGGGCAGACGATGGATGCCCCCAGCACCTGTGCCTAACGCTACTCTAGCCCCTGGCTCCAGCCTTAGTTTTTGGAGTCTAATATTAAAGGTTTCTGGCCAGAAAAAAAAAACAAAACTAAAATTTTAGTGAAAATAATTACACAGGCAGTCAGTACATAGTCAAAAAAGGACAGAAGTCCTTAAAACTGGGAAGGAGTGAGGCCACCTCCGTCCCCAGTGGACTCAGTTTTGAATTGTGTTTGGTATTGGCCCCTGCTGTTTACTTCTATTTCACTAGCTGATATGCAGGTGTGTTTGTATCCATTTTAGACGTTGATTTTTGTGTGTAAATGAAGATTTAGTTCACTAAAACCATCTTGCTGCCCACATCCTCAGTTCTTCCAGTGTAATTGTGCAACCACCTTCAGATCCTTTATTGGCTGCTTTTATAATTGTATGGACTGTACTTACAAATTAGTTTCTTGTTCATGGTTTGTGGGTGTGTTTTATTAGATGGGGACTCCCCATTTTGCTTGATGGAGGGCACCAGTATCCCGACCCTGGGCATGTCTTTCTCCCGTTTTCCTGCTAATCCAGTTACCTGTACTTTTACTTTTGACAGAGCTATTGAGAGTGCTGTGTTCTTTTAATTCTGCCTTGGGTAGATTTCTGCATTCTTCCTCATGTAGCCCTGTTGGAAAATGATAGTTTTTCTTCAAAACATTAGATTAATAAACGGCACAAAATGAATTTTATCTAAAGACAGAAATTGGATTAAAATTGTACTCTACAAATTTTCTCTCTCTGTTTTTGTTTTTTGTTTTTTTTTGCTTTTTAGGGCCACACCCTTGGCATATGGAAGTTCCCAGGCTGGGGGTTGAATCAGAGCTGCAGCGGCTGGCCTACGCCACAGCCACAGCAACTCGGGACCTGAGCCTCGCCTGCGACCTGCAGCACAGCTCACACAACACTGGATCCCTGACCCAGTGAACAAGGCCAGGGATTGAACCGGAGTCCTCATGGATCCTAGTTGGGTTCATTTCCACTGGGCCGCAATGGGAACTCCAGGGACTCTCCAAATTCCAAAATTGCATCCCAGATTACATGTAGATGCAAAAAAATAGTGTTACTGTTTTCTGCAGAAAGGTAATGTGATGCTTTGTTAAAGATTTCATTGCAGTAGCTGCCACTTTTTAAGCTAGCCGAGTGGTGCGTGTGTGTGTGTCTGTCTGTCTGTCTTTATTCAGTGTGAACAAGAAAGAAGAAATAGGGAATCTCTCTGTTATTTTATTTTAGTCTTTTTGCCTTTTATCTAGAGCCGCGTTGCAGCATATGGAGGTTCCCAGGTTAGGGGTCTAACAGGAGCTGTAGCTGCCAGCCTTCACCACAGCCACAGCAACACGGGATCTGAGCCGTGTCTGCACCCTACACCATAGCTCATGCCAATGCCGGATCCTTAACCCACTGAGCGAGGCCAGGGATCGAACCCGCAACCTCATGGTTCTTAGTCGGATTTGTTAACCACTGAGCCGCAATGGGAACTCCTCCCTGTTATTTTAATTTAATTTAATTTAATTTAATTTTTTGGTCTTTTTAGGGCATATGGAGGCACCTGTGGCATATGGAGGTTCTCAGGCTAGGGTTCCAATTGGAGCTACAGCTGCCGGCCTACACCACAGCAATGCCAGATCCTTAACCCACTGAGCGAGGCCAGAGATTGAACCTGCAACCTCACGATTCCTAGTTGGATTTGTGTCTGCTGCATCATGACTGGAACTCCTTAATATTAATTTGATATCACAAAATGTACTATTCTCATTGGTGTTATTACCTGTACTCATATTGTACTTTATGAAATTTTCAAGCACGTTTGTATTAAAATTCTTTCAATGACTTAATTTTTGGTTAAAATATGATTTTACCATTTAAAAATTATAGTAAAGCTGGAGAATCTTTGTTCTGTTTAATCCATACCTGAAAGAAAAAAACTAAGTTGGTTTAGTCAATAAACGCAAATGTACTTAACATTGCAATTGGAGAATTCAAGGATATTGCTCTTATCAGTTCAGATCTAATTAAAAATCCAAGAAACTGCTTTGTAATTGAAACCATTAAACTCAGATATTTCTGTCAGCCACCACTCGGTGTCAGCGGGAGCTGCCTCTGATGCTCCTTCCAGGGGTCAGGGGTCAGGTCACCGGCCCAGCCCGAGTCCTTCATCTTTAGGGACGTCTGTCCAGTTTAAAACAGCACAGTCGGAGTACATTTTGTATTTGGAAGTTTCCCTGTAGTCCCCGCTCATTTGTCCCCAGGATAATTTTTCTTCCCACAGAATTAAAACGTCTCTTCCGTTGCAGCATATTTGAAGGCATCTTTCGTAGCCTCTATCACTGTTGAACGTACTTATTTCCCAAAATCGTTCTTTAAGATATTTCTAAGTCTTTACCAGCAGTCTCCCAAAATGTGGTCAGCAGAGTGGAAAGACGTGGTCCCTGAATTACAGACCATTCTTGGCATATGAAGAATGTTGCCTCTGACACTGGACTGTGATTTTATTGTTACCATTTTCTTGGGTAAATAGTTATAGGATGGAACTTTAAGCATAGACTTGGAGTTTAGATGTTGGCAAGAGAGCAGCCAGGGACAGGTGTTCAGGCAGCGGGAACAGCACCATGGATGTGACGGACGAGAGGTGTGGCCGAGCCCTGTGGAGAGTGGCGAGGCAGGACCGGGGGTGTCTCTGGGAGCCCAGGTGGTGCCGCGGGACGGATGGAGTCCCCCCTGGAGCGCCCGCCAGCGGGGCGCTGTGCAGCCAGTGCCTTTTCTGTGAGCCCTTGCATTCCCCACAAGTGCCGGAAATTAAGAATTGATGGCAGGTGTGCCTTTTTCGTTTCCCGAGTCAGTGATGCCCTGTCTGGAGGCGGGCAGCATCTGGAGGGGCCTTTGTGGGAGCGCCAGTCCCTCAGCTCCCGGGCCCGTGCTTAGCCTGTCACCCTCGCCCGGTCCGTCGGGGCTGATTTAATTGAAAGTCTCCTGCTCTGTGAAGGCACTCAGTGCGCCCCGTGTGTTTCAGCAGTGGCCGGCGGCATCGCCCATAGGAGCCCGCAGCTTTCACTTCACTGTTGATGGCAACAAGAGGTCGTCGGCCAAAGTTTCAGATGCAGTAAGTTCACGGCCCTTTGTTTCATTATAAATGATTTTCTTAAAGGAATAATGTTCTACACTAGTTTTTAATGTATTTGAGTAGCACACAGGTTTTACCTAAAAAATTCTCATTCTACTGCATGCTCAAATTATTTTGTGTAATAATGCTTAATTGTACAAATAGAAACAGATATTAACATGTTTTGCTTGTAGCTCTTGCATCTCTATAAACCAGATTAAACTGTAAACAAAATGATAAAATACAAATATGAGGTGAACCGTATTTACTGGGATGGCTGGTGACAGACACCCTGTGTGGCTGAGGACCGAGCAGCCACTTGGCCCTTCTTTCTGTTGAAGAAGCTGAAATCCACTTTTATGTCCCTTTCTCGTAGCCTCACGATGGCTACTGAATGGTAGTTGGCACCTTCTTGGTGGTAAATGCAGCCTGAAGACAGGGTGGACTTGTGTCCTCAGTGCCTGGGTGCTCACCCAGGTAAACTGGACTACGCTTATCTCAGTGCAGACAGCCTTGAGCGGTTACATGAGAAGGTTGCGAATCATAGGTGGAGAATCTTGATCTATGTACTATGTTCCAAGCTTCGATTTGTATAAGCCTGTGTATGTGTGTGTAAAGGTAAAAAGAAGTAAAAATGAAATTGAACCATATATCACTTATATGTGGAATCTAAAATTCAGCACAAGTGAACCTATCTACAGAACAGAAACAGACTCAGACATGAGAACAGACTCATGGTTGCCGAGCGGGAGGGAGTGGGATGGATGGGGAGTTTGGGATTCGTAGGTGCAAACTATTACATTTAGAATGAATAAGCAATGAAGTTCTGCTGTACAGCACTGTGTACATAGGGTTGTACTGACTGTGTACTATGTGTCCATTCTCTTGGGCTGGAACATGAAGGAGGATGAAATGAGAAAAAGAATGTGTGTGTGTGTGTGTGAATGACTGGGTCACTTTGCTGTACAGCAAAAATTGGTACAACATTGTAAATCAGTTATAATTAAAAAAAATCTCTACTTGGAAAAAAAAGGTAATTGAAAAGAAAAACCGTAGTTAGAACTGGCATTTTGATTTGTGATACTGCTCTCCTCTGCCCTCTGGTGCCCTGCTTCGGGTTGTCAGCATTTCAGCTTAGCAGTGGGTGTCCTGGCCCCGTGGGGTGGGGCTCTGCTGTTGACGAGAACTGCTCGCAGACCCCTTTCAGGATGAGGACGCGCCCTCCACGGCCACTGCCACTCCTGCCTGGCACCTCGTGTTCTGTCCCAGCACAGGGTGTCGCCACAGTCTCATATCCAGTGTCCTGGTTGAACTGGAGGTTGACAGACGCGTTTTTCTTTTCCAGATTTCTACGCAGTACCCGGTGGTGGACCATGAATTTGATGCGGTGGTGGTTGGCGCCGGAGGGGCGGGCCTGCGAGCTGCGTTCGGTCTCTCTGAGGCCGGGTTTAACACAGCCTGCGTCACGAAGCTCTTTCCCACCAGGTCGCACACTGTCGCGGCCCAGGTATGGGGGGCCCTCCAGTCCTGCTGCTGCCTGTGAGGTGCTGCGTGGTGTGCCACAGGCTGCCTTTCAGCGCGCCCCCTCTGCGCCTGGAGCTCACTTGCCTCCGGTCTCTGCCCACGCTGCCCCCCCCACCGCCAGAGCCGTTGCCTGGAGCCTTTCTGTCAGATTTCCAATTTCTCCCCCAGCTTCTCCCCGCAGCCTCCCTTCCCTGCACTTGCTGGCTCAGTAGGCCCTTGTGTTGGGCTTAGTCTGTCTGCTGGAGGCCTCAGGGCGGGCCTCGGTGACGTGATGGCTCTGATAATGGCAGGAAGGTGCAGCATAGAACACAGTGGCCTTCAGTGCTGTGAATTTCGGGAAGAAGAAAAAGGTGGGACGCTAGGTGATGTTACAGTCTGGTCTCTCACCTGTGGCAGCGTCTGTGGGCAGGGACCGGCTGGTGCGCGTATTTGCCCGTCTTTCCTGATATCTGAGCACACTTCCTCAGCTGAGGCCACAGAGGGTGTGGTGACTTTCTAGGGACCAATAAAAGCCCCATATCCCATTATATCAGGAACAGCTGTATGTAGGGTCCAGCAGCACTCTTTAGGCCCTTAGTCTCCCAGATGCTTTGTTCAAAAGCTATGCTTTTCAAACTGAAGAATAGGTAATGTATATCTTTGGAGAATTCATTGTCTAAAACGAAAAATAAATGTAAGCAGGTCATTTTGAGTGGTAGTGCAAAATTATACAGTTTTCAGGTAGTGCAATATTAATAAAATTAGAATGAGAAAAGGATGGCTTAACTTGAATGCTGGTTCTTGAGGAGATTTAATCGGGAAAGATAAAGTAGCATTTGCACACGCACCAGACCATTTATTTTGCATCATTTCGGACCAGCTTTCTATGTTCCGCTATTGTAGTACTTAACATTTTTTATTAGGACTGAGATCGTCTAAAGTGAGTAATGCAGTTGTAAGTTGGGGCTGTGGACCGGTGTGAATGTTTGTCCCTCTCTCCATCTACTGCGATTCCTGGGACCCTGAGGGACAGACCGTGGGGGCTGCGCACAGAGGAGGAGGGGGGGGCTGGGGAGTGCGGTTCTGAGCCCTTGGCTTCGAGCACTTCCTGCCTCCGGCACGTGCCCTTCAGCACACTGGGAACGTCTGTCGTGAGGTGTCTGGGCTTGGTGAGTGAGAAGCCTGGTCCCTCTCACGGGGCGGAGCCTGAGGCTGGGCAGTCCGAAACTGGACCTGTCCCAGGTTGGAATCTGCCAGCAGCGAGATCCCTCGCAGCTCCTCTCCCACGAGCACCTGGCTTTTTCTGCACCGGAGGCCAGGCAGGAGGCGGTGGGGGTGGGCCTGGAAGATGCTCTTGGCCTCTCGCCGCAGCTCATGGGGCTGCTCGTGTTTCAGGGAGGCATCAACGCTGCCCTGGGCAACATGGAGGAGGACAACTGGCGGTGGCATTTCTACGACACCGTGAAGGGCTCTGACTGGCTGGGGGACCAGGACGCCATCCACTACATGACGGAGCAGGCCCCCGCCTCCGTGGTGGAGGTAACGGCCCCGCCGAGCCGGCCAGCGCGGGGAGGGTCGTGCTGGGCGGGTGGCCGCAGAACGGCCATGAGCTTCTGAAGCGGGAAAGCTCCCTGCTAGTGCTGACGCTTCTGCAGGATGTGTTCTGCGGGGCCTCTGGAGAGAAGTGGTGGTGTAAGTCGGCCGTAGGCGCCTCGACCCCTTTAAGGTACTAGGTGTTTGCCTTGCGTCTCGCAGCTGGAGAATTACGGCATGCCGTTTAGCAGAACCGAAGACGGGAGGATCTACCAGCGTGCCTTTGGCGGACAGAGCCTCAAGTTTGGGAAGGGCGGACAGGCCCATCGGTGCTGCTGCGTGGCCGACCGCACTGGCCACTCGCTGCTGCACACGTTGTACGGAAGGGTGAGCCGTCCTGGGTGCTTGGGGTGGCGGGTGAGGCGGGGCAGGCACGTGTGAGGAGGGGAGCAGACTGTTGGGGTGAGGTCAGCGTGGCAGCCTGTCCACCCAGGGTTGCTTCAAAAGCAGCAGGATATCTGGGTCGTTGTTAATTTGAAAGTATCTATTTTAGGAGGAGTTCCCATCATGGCTCAGTGCAGACGAATCTGACTGGTATCCATGAGGACGCAGGTTCAATCCCTGGCCTCGCTCAGTGGGTTAAGGATCCGGCGTTGCCGTGAGTTGTGGTGTAGGCTACGGACACGGCTTGGATCCCGCGTTGCTGTGGCTGTGGCCAAGGCCGGCAGCTACAGCTCCTGTTAGACCCCTAGCCTGGGAACCTCCATATGCCGCGGGTGTGGCCCTAGATAAGGCAAAAAAAAAAAAAGGAAAAAAAAATGGAAATGATAGTCTCTATATATATCAGGTTTGAACTTGGGATCTGTCATGTTGCAAGTGTAGGAACAGAGCATGTTTTGAGGCTCTTTCCCCACCGAGTTCCTGAATTGATTGATTTCTTTCAATACTTAGCAGTTAAAACCGGCCTATGACTTTGAGAGACAGTGGCCACTGGATGAGCAGGGCCAACTTTGTCCAAATAGTCAGTATTTTGAATAATATTGATTCAGCATGATGAGTATTTTGCTTGTTTTCCAGTGGGGACAGATCATTGATTTGCAGGTGTTAAGACAGCAGGGGGCTGTGAGTTCTCTCGAGCCTGGGCTGGCACAGTCCAGGACTGACCCTTCTGCTGTGCTGGAAAGGTGCTGGGGGTTTTGTTTTACTGGCATTAAGTGGCCACATGGCAGCAGTCCCCACGTAGTGCAGCCTTGTCTAAGGTGAGACTCTGGTCCGTGGGCCCAGCTCTGGTGGCAGCTCCAAGGGGAGGTCAGTCTGCGGCACCTCTTGGGGTGTGTGCAGCCGAGAGATGCGTTCCTCGTTACGGTGTCCTCTCCCGGGTGCAGTGGTGCAGCCGGGTTGTCACACGGTGACATCGGCACTGCTGTGCACGGGGGGACCTCTGTGACCGCTTTTCCAGCTCACTCTCCCCCGCGGTCTGCCTGGCCCCTCGGCCCCACACTATGTCAGCGTCTCTAACCTGTTAGGCTTCGCAGCGTGGGTGCACGTGCACCATCTCTTTACCTTCTCTTTCAGTCTCTGCGATATGATACCAGCTATTTTGTGGAGTATTTTGCCTTGGATCTCCTGATGGAAAATGGGGAGTGTCGTGGGGTTATTGCCCTGTGCATCGAAGACGGGTCCATCCACCGCATCAGAGCCAAGAACACTGTCATCGCTACCGGGTAGGAGCTGGTGTTGTGTCAGCGTCTTCATTCTGATGAAAATAGAGGTGTTAGGGAGGAAGGGCTGAGGCGCAAGTGACTTAATCCAGTGAGGGTCGCAGCTGTGCCAGCCTCAGGGGCAACACCAGCACCCGCCTTGGGGTTGGCGACAAAGTGTCATTCGTTCACAGCTGGGGGGACCCTGAGGAAACTAAGGCCTGGAGAGTCACGTGCTTTCTGAAGTGACATCTCCTGCTTTAATGGACTCTGTGTTTATGCCGATGTCTGGGGTAGATGATAGTTGTTCACGGGAGGAAGGTGAGTAAATTCCGTTGGATCCCCTGTCAGTCTGTTAGGTTATCCCTTTTAGGAAGTGAGTCCGGGAGTTCCCGTTGTGGCGCAGTGGCAGCGAACCCGGTAGCATCCATGAGGTTGCGGGTTCGATCCTCACCTCGCTCAGTGGGTTAAGGATCCAGTGTTGCCATGAGCTGTGGTGTAGGTCGCAGATCTTGGATCCCACGTTGCTGTGGCTGTAGTGTAGGCCGGCAGCTGTAGCTCTGATTTGACCCCTGGCCTGGGAACCTCCATGTGCCATGGGTGCGGCCCTAAAAAGCAAAAAAAAAAAAAAAAGTGAATCCGTAAATGTCTTTACATTTTATTATAAAGTCACACGTTGTTGTCAGAGCGCTCATTCACTCAGCACGGAGGTACCCTGAAGGACCAGCGAGAGCCCCCCCTCTGTGGCCCAGGCCCCATCCAGCTGTCCAGGGCAGCGTGTGCAGACGGCACTCCCAGAGGTGGCACTCCCTGGGCTGCTCTGTCCCCTCGGGTCCCTTAGAAAGAGCGAGATGGCACGCTTGTGCTGTGACCTCTCCACTGCCTGTCTTCCAGAGGCTACGGACGCACGTACTTCAGCTGCACGTCTGCCCACACCAGCACCGGGGACGGCACCGCCATGGTCACCAGGGCAGGCCTTCCCTGCCAGGACCTGGAGTTCGTGCAGTTCCACCCCACAGGTAGACGGATCGCGCGCTTCGTGTCTGCCAGTCTGTTCCGGGGGCGCTTCTCTGCGGTTCCTTTGCTCTCTCGTGTCTCGGCTCCTCACCTGGGACTCCCTTCTGCTCCCCTGAGATGGTGAGGCCACCCCCTCACCTCTGCGCCTGGTCTTGGCAGTGATCGCCCGATGGCCGTCTCCTTGACTGGGTGTCAGCTCCCTCCGGGAGGCAGGTCTGGCCCTTTGCTGCCCTCCTCGGTGCCCAGCAGGTGGCAGGACCTCCATTGGCAGAGCCAGAGGGGTTACACCTGGGCAGAAATGTGGCACAGAGTGCGTTCCGGTGGCAGCCAGGCTCCCTGAGGTGTCAGCCAGTGAGGGGGTGCGCGTGCACATGTGGCAGGGAGCCAGAAGGGTTTAGCAAGTCTCAGCCGGAACCTTCTTTCTGGCTTGTTCTCTCTCAGCTGAGGAGCCACCACCACCCTGAAGAACCAGGCCTGTGTTTCCTCTTGCTCGGTCAGCATGCTCTTTCTGAGCTCCGGCAGGGATGGGCAGTACTTGTGGATTCTCTCTGTAGGTAGAGCTCCATTTCTTTTGTTTCTTTTTCACTGTATGAGAAATAAACCACTGGAAGAAATGCTGTTGAAACTAGGAAAGCTAAAAGGTGAGATGCAGGGTTTTGCATCTTGCTCTGAAAGCAGGGTAACCCTTGGTGCACTAATAAAAGTGTCAGCCTTCAAACTACCCTGATGTGACACATTCTCGTCCAGCACAGGGTGGCCTTGTCCTTGTGACGTTGAAGGACGGTTGAGGTTAGGGCACAGGGCCCCCCACCAGACTTGGGTTTGCGCTCTGACCCGCCCAGTGTTGTATTAGTAGGCTTGTCTCTCAAAATGGGGACCATCCCCCTGGGGTGTGGTGAGCGCTGGCTTAACCATCATTGCCTCATTGATGTTTGGTTACTTTTTTATTTTTCATTTTTTTTTGTCTCTTTGCCTTATCTAGGGGCCGCACCCGTGGCATATGGAGGTTCCCAGGCTAGGGGTCTAACAGGAGCTATAGCCGCCAGCCTACGCCACAACCACAGCAACGCGGGATCCAAGCCACGTCTGCGACCTACACCACAGCTCACAGCAACGCCGGATCCTTAACCCACTGAGCAAGGCCAGGGATCGAACCCGCAACCTCATGGTTCTTAGTTGGATTCGTTAACCACTGAGCCACGAAGGGAACCCCACGTTTGGTTACTTTAGATGCCAGCTTTGCAGACCGGTCAGCACAAATTCATCATGCAGTGGACGTTCAGAAATTAAAGCTACCTGAGTAATCTAGCTCGTCCTTTGTCACATCTTAAGCGAGGTGCTGGGCAAGCTGCTCGTCTGCCCAGCCGAGCTCTCTCTGCAGCTTGGCCGCTGCTCTCCGTGGCCCAGCCCTCCCTTCGTCCCATCACGTCTCGCGAGCTGATGCCCTCTGCACGCCCTCTCCTCACCCCCACCCCCTGGCATCTCGGGGGAAAGTGTGATTTCAGGTGACGAGTGTGTGACCGGTCGCTTCTCGGCAGGCATCTACGGCGCTGGCTGTCTCATCACAGAGGGGTGCCGTGGAGAGGGAGGCGTCCTCATCAACAGCCAAGGCGAGAGGTTCATGGAGCGCTACGCCCCCGTCGCAAAGGACCTGGCATCCAGGGACGTCGTGTCCCGGTCCATGACCCTGGAAATCCGGGAAGGGAGGTGTGTGTGGTGGTCCCCAGCGTGTCTGAGCACACACACCCCTTCCCTCTGGGGGCTGTTCACCTCTGCGTTTCAGCTCAGGCTGGGGTGGCTTCTGCGTGTGTCAGTGCCGCACCCTCACGGAGGCTCACATGCAGTCAGACTCGTCTGTTGGTTTATGGCCTCTAAAGACTTGTATCTTGGAGTTCCCTGGTGTCTAAGCAGGTTAAGGGTCCGGCATTGTCACTGCTTTGGCATAGGTTCAGTCCCTGGCCTGGGAACTTCACGTGACTTGAGTGAGGCCAAGAAAAAAAGAAAAACTTCTGTTTTGAGTTTGCTGTAAATCTTTCTCAAATCCGTGAAACCTAATTTGCATGAGTTTGTGACAGAGACACTCAGTGTGGGGGGGTCACCTCCACCCTGAAGTTAGCACGTGAGCTTTGGTGGTGCGTTGTTTAACCCCAGGTGGCTGGGGCCTTCGAGGTCGGTGGGCAGTTTGTTCCTGAGTAAAAATCGAGGCCTCAGTGCCGACACCCGCCCATTGTGGGGACACTGCCTAGGTGCCTTCGGGTGTGGCCTCTAGAGACTGTGCACTTGCACACAGGAAGGGAGAAGTTGGGGGTTCTTGGGAGCACTTGGCGGGAACGGACTCTGTCATGCGTTCACCACGGACAGCCTGGCAGGTCGTGGCCTCCCAGCCCCGGTGCGAGCCTGGTGGGGGCTGGGTGTCCGTCCGCCCTGACACCTGGTGGGCACCGAGCTAGGACGCCATGAAGAGCTGGCCTCAGTGAGGGGACGTCTTCTCCAGACCAAAGGGTTTGCTGACTGCCGCTCCCGGCCTCGCGCCCTGGCGATCTCTCCCCAGAGGCTGCGGCCCCGAGAGGGACCACGTGTACCTGCAGCTGCACCACCTGCCCCCTGAGCAGCTGGCGATGCGCCTGCCTGGCATCTCAGAGACGGCCATGATCTTCGCGGGCGTGGACGTCACCAAGGAGCCGATCCCCGTGCTCCCCACCGTGCACTACAACATGGGCGGCGTCCCCACCAACTACAAGGGGCAGGTGAGGGGCCGAGACGCGCCCACGGGCCCCTCGGGGAGCGCCGTGCGCGCGGAGGGCGCGGCGGCCTTGGCTGTCGTCCAGTTTTTGCGTTCCTGCCTTAATTAATTATTAGTAAGTGATGAATCCGTCCTCAGTGAACAGAGACGAAGGTCGTTTGCGGTTTGCAGTTAATGACTTTCCTCTGCAAGTGCCCGCGGCGGCCTGTAAATCACCTGTTCCTCGCGACGGGGGCCGTGGAGCGGCCGCGGCACACAGAGAGCCCTGCGCCACTTCAGTCCAGGCCCTCGCGAGGCGGGGGTCTGGCCGCTGGGGCCTGACGACGGCTCCGCCCTCTGCCTCGCACTTGAATGGCCCTCCACCTGCCCTGCCCTGCGGAGTGCCCGGGCAGAGTGGGGACCGGGGCACGCCAGGTGGTGGCGAGGCTCTCCGGGTGTGCGTGGGGCTGGGGGCTTTGGCCTTGGCACGGTGCGGGGGGAGGGCAGCCCGGGCGGTGTCCGGGAGGGCCCCGTCGCGCCGCCCCCTTCCCCGTGCCTGCTCTGGGGCAGGTGGGCGGTGCGGGCTGCACACGGTCATCCAGTCTCCTTCCTCAGGTTCTGAGGCACGTGAACGGCCAGGACCAGGTCGTGCCCGGGCTGTACGCCTGCGGGGAGGCTGCCTGTGCCTCGGTGCACGGTGCCAACCGCCTGGGGGCAAACTCGCTCCTGGACCTGGTCGTCTTCGGCCGGGCCTGTGCCCTGAGCATCGCACAGTCGTGCAGACCAGGTACGTGCCTCCGCGCGGCGGTCTGGCCGTTCCAGAGGCAAGAGGGTACAGAGCCTCGATCTGTAGTCGGAAGTTTACTCCCTCCCCGGTCAGAAGTGGGGGCCGGGGCCGCTCTCCCCCCGTCTGCCCTCCCCCCAAGTAAGGACTCAGAGATTCAGAGACTTTCGTGGTTGTAGACTGGGGACTAGATACAGGCTGGCAGGGGCAGTTAGGAGAGTAAACTTTTTAGTCAGATTTTTTGAAGTCATGTTCCGCTTCGAAAAGTCACTATTGGGAAATGATTATTTTGAGGAGGGTTGTCCCATATTACTTGTCAGGTGGGGATTGCTTACCTCTAAGAAAACGTCGTAAATAGGTATAAATGGTAGGGAAAATACTGAAAACAAAATGGAACTAAGTTTCGTGAAGAAGAAAGGGATGTGCTGGGGTTCTCGCTCTGCGGTGAGACTGGATCTGCAGCAGAGGTTTTCTCCTGAGGAAGAAACCCCGTGTGCTGGTCTGACGCCACCTCTGGCGTTCCTCTTGTGTGGCTGGAGCCCGACAGCAGTCGTCAGCAGAGCAGGGGGTCGCGGCTCCCCTTCTTTGACAGTGAGCAAAGGAAGTTTTATAACTTAGGCATCTTATGCTTTTCTATCTGAGGGATCAGGGCACACTTTAAAAAAACTTTGGAGGTTCCCCTTGTGGTTCAGCGGGTTAGGAATCCAACATAGCGTCCGTGAGGATCCATGGCCACGCTCAGTGGGTTGAGGATCCAGCACTGCCGTGAGCTGTGATGGAGGTCGCAGGTGCGGCTTGGATCCTGCGACACTGTGGCTGTGCTGTAGGCCGGCAGCTGTGGCTCCGATTCGATTACCCACATGCAGCAACATGAATGAATCTCAAATGCATCAGGCCGTGTGACCCAGACTCAGTAGGCTACATAGGTGTGACTCCAAACGTATGACGTTCTGGAGAAGGAAACCAGGGCAGGCGGTGACGTGTGGTCCCAGAGGCTTGGTATACTTGTGATGGGGCTCATACAGCTCTGCTTATCAGAACCAGCAAACTACTCTTAAAGGGGGTATTGATTGCAGCTTTGTTAAGCTTTAATTTTTAGGAACAAAAAAGGAAAAATGGTTGCAGCATTAATATTCTCCAAATATGAATATTTTAAGTACTGAAATGCTTAGACTCTGTTCTGTACTCCGGTCATGGTGATTGTAGGAGTCTGTACGTGTGTTAAAATTTAAAGAACTGAAAGCAAAGAAAACCACCTCCTTAGAGGCTTGGGGAGGTTTTGGCCTTGGAGGGAGAGTGGCTGCAGGCCTTTGTCTCCTGTGTGTTACACCTGTGTGTATTACATTCTGTGAAAATACATTTAGAAATGTCATCCCCAGAAAGCTAGAAAACTCTCAAAACATTCATCTTTTGAGAAAGGCAAGGACAGCAAGCCTTGAGGTTTAGGTCAGAAGGTACGGGGCCAGGGTCAGCATCAGACTGTTAAACAGCTCTGGCCAGGACACGTCACCGCCCCACCCCGTAACCCTTGTCCCTGAAGTCTGAGAACCACGAGGGGGATTAGCGCACAGAAGCTGTGGGAACAGCTGTTGTGGAGGGTGCGTGCTTTTCCTCGACGGAGCAGTGCAGGCTTTGTTCTCCCAGGTCTAAGTTTTGACCTTAGGGGACAGTTTCTGTTTTGCTCGTTCACAGATTACTTATTGGACACACAGGTTTTGCCAGAGATTTTGTCTTTTTGTTTATTCTTCGGCCTCAAGTCAGAGGATGAGGCCTCAGGATAGGGTGGTCCAGGAGGGGTGCTGGCCCAGGGTATACGTACGTTTTCCATCCCCCTGAAAGGGCATAATAACACACTCGTTCCGTTTTTCTAAAGGAGATAAAGTTCCCTCAATTAAACCAAATGCCGGGGAGGAGTCTGTCATGAATCTTGACAAACTGAGGTTTGCGAACGGAAGCATAAGGACGTCGGAGCTACGGCTCAGCATGCAGAAGGTAGGCACCGGCCGGGCCTGCGGTGAGTGGCACCCGGGCCCTAGCCTTGCGGGGGTCCCCGTGTCAGGGAGGTGCGTTCAGGCCTGAGTTCGAGGAAAGGCCCCGCTTTCCACGCCGAGCGCTGGAGCGCCAGCCCAGGGCAGGACAGCGACCCTGCGGCACCAGGCCTCCGCCTCCTCTCAGAGGCACGAAGGTGCCCCTTCCCTCCACAGGGCATCTCTGGCCCTCGTCTTTGGTCCAGTCGGAGGCGGGGGTCCGAGACGCTCAGCTCCCAGCTGGGAGCTTCCCACACCCAGCCCGTCCCATTGCTCAGGAATAATCCCGTCGTCACAGCCGCTCCCAGCAGCTCTAGGAAACGTCTTTAAATTGGGCCCATTGGTGCCTCTAAATAAGAGGCGGAAAGGGCAACGCTGATAGTATGCAGAAGCCGCGGTCCCGCACTGAGCTACCTTCCAGCACATCTGATGGAACAGACTGTGTTTCCGTCACACATCACGACGGATTACAGGAAACGTGGCCGCTGTAGCCACACAGTGATGTTATTTAATTTCAGTTAAGTGTGGGTTAGTGGCTGCTGCGTCAGGAAACAGGTTTAATCATTCAGTTAAAAATAAGTAAAACAGGAAGTTGCCCTGTGGCGCTGCAGGGTAAGGATCTGGCGTTGGAGCTGTGGTGCAGGTTAGGGTTTGCAGCTGCAACCTGGACTCAGTCCCTGACCCAGGAACTTCCACGGGCTGCGGGTGCAGCCCCCTTGCAGGGGAAAAGATAGGAATCAATCATATTCTTTAACACAGGGATTCTTGGTCCGTGAGTAAGACCTCTGTTCACTTGAAATTATTTGTGAGAATCTCTGTGTGGGCAGATTTTTTGGGAAGAAGCCCCTTGCTTTAGTCGCATTCCGAAAGGGGCCTCGTGGGCCATAAACACAGAGCCCACCAAAAAGAAAAAGGTGCCCGTGGCTGTTCTCATAGGGCTGTGCGACTCTGTGGTTCAGTGTCCACGCCTTCAGGGAGGCCTCGTGGGAGGGGACGGCCAGGGGTGGTGGGGGGAGACGGGGGCAGTGAAGGGACAGAAGCCCGAAGAGGTACATGTTCCCAGAGGAGAGCAAGTAAGCCCTGGGGTTGTAGCAGACAGCGTAGTGACCAGTTCATGTTACTGTACGTGTGGAAGTTGCTTAGGGAGTAGGTTTTTTAAAGTTCTCATGAACAAACAAAAAGCTTTTGAACAGAGTAATAAGCTCAGTCTGAGTTTCCTAGTGTTTTCTATTTACATAAATATTTTACCAAAAAATGAAATGCATAAGGAAAAAAACTGGAAAGTCTGCCGGTTGCTGGCATGGGCTCCTCACCACACGGACTGGACGCTCACGAACGCTCTGTGTCCCAGTCGATGCAGAGCCATGCCGCCGTGTTCCGCGTGGGCAGCGTGCTACAGGAAGGCTGTGAGAAGATCAGCGGGCTGTACGGAGACCTGCAGCATCTGAAGACGTTTGACAGAGGTGAGGGCTTCCGGGGCGGCCCGCCTGTGCTGGATGCCCCAGGGCGGTCGCTTCCCGGCCCAGCCCGACCTGCTGGGCGCCTGGGGGACCGTCTTGGCTGAGTGGCCCTGCCTGGGGCCTGCCATCTGACAAGTGCCTCGTGTCGCCAGGAATGGTCTGGAACACTGACCTGGTGGAGACCCTGGAGCTGCAGAACCTGATGCTTTGCGCCCTGCAAACCATTTATGGGGCGGAGGCCCGGAAGGAGTCCCGTGGTGCTCATGCCAGGGAGGATTTCAAGGTGCGCCTGCCTTCGCGTCCTCCCCGCTGCCCGCTCAGCCTCCGACCTTGCACCCTGTGCCTTCCCAGAGGTCACGGACGAGCTCTCCCCTCTGCTGGCCCTCGTACTTTCGTTCTCGCCGAGCCCTGTCCTAGGGTGACATTTTCTTGCTTCGGGTCGGTGTCTGTTGCTGCGTCTCTGAGCCTCACCAGCACAGAGGTCGGCGTGCAGCTGGCACGGTTACCGGGGTGCTCGCTTCTGGCCGGAGATGACGAGTCAGCGGGCGCTTCAGACCCGCCCTCTGGTTTGGGAAAGGGGTTGAGAGCCTCATCTCGGGTCACTGTTTTTCTTTACATGAACCGATTTTTGTGGAGAGCTTACTTGTCAGATTCCGCAGGCAAGAGTCCCTGGCCTGTGGTGGCAGGCTCATGGAAGGGAGAGTTTGGGGGCGGGGCACACTCACGGGACCTAAGCCGCTTTCCCGGGACGGACGCTCAAGCTTTTGGTCCTGGACAGTGTTTGGGTGGCCCAGCTGGAGGCCGAGCAGGAAGAACCAGACTTCGATGCCTTGTGAGGCTGATGAACTGACCCTCCGCTTCTGGAGCTGGCTTAGAGTTGCCTCGGACCCGGGTGGAGGAGGGGGTCGGGGAGCCTGGCCCTGTGCGCCGAGGACGGAAGCCTCTCCTGGAAGCCGGTGGCTGGCGGTTCCCGTGGCTGAGACCCCTCAGCAGCTGCGCAGGCAGAACCCGCTCACCCTGGGAGGGCTCGGTGCGTGTGTGCATGCACGCGGGTGTCCCGTAGCTACAGGTGTAGAAGCCAGGGAGCGTGCCCCAGGCGGGAGCTCTCCCTCTTCAGAAATGGCCAGGAGGTCAGGTAGTTTGGGTTTTATTTGAAGAGGCTCTTGTGTGTCTTACCTGTACCATGAGCAAGACATTCGTGAAGAGCATTCAGCTTATCTTTACAAGTTTTTGAAGATTTTAATATATTTGCTAAAGTTGGAACATTTAAATAAAAAGGCTGAAACAAAAAGTGGAACTCTGCAAGGGTGCAGACCAAAAGCCAGGCGAAGCATTAGATAACCCTTTAAGTGCATGAAAGATGGATTGCATTCCAGTGCAGTCACCAGTGGTAAAGACGTGCAGCAGTGGCGTCGGAACGCCTGGCTGTGGTGGCGATGGGATGAGTACAGGGAGGGGCCCTCGGCTGGGCCAGAGCTGGGGGACGGGCTGGTCGGTGCACCCACTGCGTTCCCTGCTCGGTGGCGTGTTCTTGTCTCTGCTTTTCAAACCAGTTCCGTGGGAGCTGTAGAGGGGACGTGGGTTGGGAACGGACTGGGGAGGTCCTGACTCTGAACAAGGTCGGCTTTGACGGTGGAGCCCTCCTTGTTGAGTGGGATCTGGGGTTAATGTCAGACCTGTCGCGTGTGTCTGTTTAACGAGCGTGCCGTGTTTTTGGGTTACCTTGTTCTGTGGAATAATTGTCGGTAGCATTTTCTGAACTGAACTTACTTTCTGTGGCCTCAGGAACGGATTGACGAGTACGATTACTCCAAGCCCATCCAGGGGCAGCAGAAGAAGCCGTTCCAGGAGCACTGGAGGAAGCACACGCTCTCCTACGTCGATGTCAAGACCGGGAAGGTATCTGGGCAACGGGTTCTGCTCGCGTGTTCACTGATGCGTGTGCCATCCCCACGCACTGTGCAGTCAGCATTTGCTGAAGTGAGAGAAGCAGCATGGATTTAAGTTGACTGTTGGCAGATCTGAGACACCACTGACAGGACACTTACAGTCAGCCTTCTGCCTGGAAATAGAATTCAGATGGGCACGTGGTTCAGAAGGGGCGCCTCGCCCAGTGCCGGTGCTGGGCAGGCGTGACCGCCAGAGGCCTGTGGTTGGGGAGGAGATGAGATGGAGGTTCTGAGCGCCTGGCAAGCTGCGGTCGGGGTGGGGTAGCAGGCAGCCCTCCCTCATTGCCCTTTGCCTGGGCCTCCTGGAAGCAGCCTCAGGGATGCTGTTCGACCCTCCGCTTCCAGGAGAGGGGGGGGGCAGGGCGGGTGGGAAGGTCCTGCGAACAGCCAGCCCGGAGGGCAGGGGGCCCACAGCCCACCTCCTCTGGAGCACAACTCGCCCATTTGGCATTTCTGCCAGATGGTAAGATTCGGAAATAACTATGATACAAAGTGTTTATCTCTAAGCTTTCAGAGCTCGTAAGGGATAGTCTGAGTCTTCCGTCTGCATCTACAGAAATTAAGTTGTGCAGTGTGCTCACACTTCTGTGAGTGCCTAGTGTGACTGTTTAGTTTGCAGGCGGTGGCTGTCCTGAGTTTTCATGTAGGCGATTTCCTGACAGTGTATCTTCTGCGTCAGACTTTCCTCTCAGTACAACCTGTTACTGTACTGTTTGGGGTTTTTTATGACTACCAAGAAATACACGCTCATCTCAGAGAGTAAAAGAATAAAGAAAAAATAAAGAAAATTAACATTTATAAACTCACCAGTAAGAAATATTCTGTATTTCCTTCAAGTCTGTGTGTGTATAAATACTGTCCTAGGGAGTTTCCTGGTAGCTCAGTAGGTTAAGGATCTGGTACTGTCACTGCGGTGGCATGGGTTCATTCTGTTGCCTGGGAACTTCCATATGCCCACAGGAATGGCAAAAACAAATAGTCTCTTAGCAATAGAAAAATCTAGGGAGTTCTTGTTGTGACCCAGCAGGTTATGAATCTGACTAGTATCCACAAGGATATGGGTTCGATCCCTGGTCTTGCTCATTGGGTTAAGGATCTGGTGTTGCCGCAAGTTGCAGTGTAGGTCCCAGATGTGGCTTGGATCCTGCGTTGCTGTGGCTGTGGTGTAGGCCAGCAGCTGCAGCTCTGATTTGACCCTTAGCCTGGGCATTCCACATGCCACTGGTACAGCCC
Source organism: Catagonus wagneri (assembly GCA_004024745.2). Classification (NCBI taxonomy): domain Eukaryota; kingdom Metazoa; phylum Chordata; class Mammalia; order Artiodactyla; family Tayassuidae; genus Catagonus; species Catagonus wagneri. Next base: position 199,833 of record PVHT021183502.1, on the reverse strand, counting down.
TAAAAAATAAAAAAGAAATAGAAAAAACTACAAATAAATACATAGTTTACACATAATTAAAGGATGACAGTGTTTTTAGGGTTTCACCTACTTTTTGAACATTTTCAATTTTAATTTAAAGCATTGAGAATTTGGTAATGTTTTTTGTTTGTTTTGTTTTTGGCCACGCCTATGGCATACAGAAGTTCCCGGGCCAAGGATCAAAGCCAAGCCACAGCAGTAAAAACCCTGGATCCTTAACCTGCTGCACCACCAGGGAACTAACTCTCTGGTATAGTGTTATTTTAATTGTATTCTGTTACATAGATTTTCATAGTCAGACCCGAATTTGTTACTGAAATAGCCCAGGGGATATCTTTGTTTTTAAGTTCCTGAATGTTTGCAAATATGGCTAATTTTCCAAAAGCACACTGGCGTGTGGTTTGTTCGTTTCCATGTACGAGCTCATTACCTGCTCTTCTTTTCTCAGGTCTCTCTGGAATACAGACCCGTAATCGACAAAACTTTGAATGAAGCCGACTGTGCCACTGTCCCCCCAGCCATCCGCTCCTACTGAAGAGACCGGCCTTACTAGCTCTTGTAATTATGTATGATAGCTCACGCACGTGTTCACGTAGTAACTACCTTCTTAAGTTCTGCCCTTGAGTGGCTGAGGGTGCCGCTTAATAGAGATGGTCTGCCTGCGGCCAGCAGCGTGCCGGTAATCAGCAGCCAGGAAGTGTCCAGCTTGCCTTTGTCACACTTCGTTCTTGTGAAATAATAAAGCTGGGCACAGTTCTTTCAGTGAAACACCAGTTACCAACTTGCCTTTAGTTTCAGGTTCATTTAACATCAACATCTTATACTGTTTGACTTGAGGCTTATTTGTTGACCTGAAATATCAAATGTGACTTTTTATTCTGTTGTGTCAAAATCCATAAATTTTACTGTAGTATATGTTTAAGTAAAAATGAATTTAGGCACCTGACAACAAATGAAAACAGACATTTCCTCCTAGTTCTAAGCAAGTGAGTGATTTAATATGAACATTATGTCCTGAAATAAGTAAATGACCAGATACTAAGTGACACTGATGTGAATATAAATGCCTTTCTTCCCTTTTCACTTCCGTGTGGGGGCCACCGGGGTCGCCTTCCAGGTCTCCTCTCTGACTCGGTTTCTGTAGAGTCCAGGCCAAGGCAGTTAGGTTCATTCATTTTGGGTTCTGCTTTTCAAGTTTAGGGATTGCCTTTAAAAGTTAAAGCTTGGGAGTTCCTGTCATGGCGCAGTGGTTAACGAATCCAGCTGGGAACCATGAGGTTGCAGGTTCGATCCCTGGCCTCACTCGGTGGATTAAGGATCTGGCGTTGCCGAGAGCTGTAGTGTTGGTCTCAGACATGGCTCGGATCTGGCATTGCTGTGGCTGTGGCGTAGGCCAGCAGCTACAGCTCCGATTCGACCCCTAGCCTAGGAACCTCCATATGCCACGGGTGTGGCCCTAAAAAGCAAAAAAAAAATGTTAAAGCTTGGGAGTTACCGTCGAGACTCAGCGGAAACGAATCTGACTAGCATCCATGATCCCTGGCCTCGCTCAGTGGGTTAAGGATCTGGCCTTGCCATGAGCTGTGGTGTTGGTCACAGAAGCGGCTCGGATCCCACGTTGCTGTGGCTGTGGTGTTGGCCGGCAGCTGCAGCTCCGATTGGACCCGTAGCCTGAGAACCTCCATGTGCTGTGAGTGCGGCCCTAAAAAGCAAACAGGTTAAAGCTTGTAAGTTGGTGAAGCGGAGGCCGCTGTGCTCCGGGATCTCCCCTGCAGTCCCTGGTGCCTGCCTTTGCTGCGCAGCACCGACGGTAGTGCTCTCTAGAGAGCATGCTGAGAGAAGAGAGCAGGTGCCCGTCTGTGCGTGTCGCACAGGCTGCCGTGTCCTGCTCCTCTACACAGGTGCACCTCGGCCCTCGGGACTTTTGTTGCCACAATGAAGTCGTTCTCTTTGCCAGTTTCTAAGAGGTGAAGTCCTAGGAGTAAGATTGCTGGGTCAGAGGGCAAATGCACTTGTCCTGTTAGATGTGCCTAAATTCTCTCCCATGCAGGCTGTTACAGTCTACATTCCCAGCAGCAGTGTCCGAGTCCCTGTTTCCCACGTCTTTGCAGAGAAGCAGTGACAGTGATGTGGGATTTTGCCAGCGTAAACAGTAATGACTCAGTCTGATGGGCACAGACTGAGTATATGCTCAGGGCTGGACTCATAATGATGGCTTTAAAAAGCCAAACAAGCAGGAAAGATAATTGGTCACTCTTAGTAACCAGGGCACCAATTCCTAACACTGAAAACAGACGATTCAAGAAAACATGAGGAGTTCCCGTCGTGGCTCAGTGGTTAATGAATCTGACTAAGAACCATGAGGTTGCGGGCTCGATTCCTGGGCTTACTCAATGGGTTAAGGATCCAGCGTTGCCGTGAGCTGTGGTGTAGGTTGCAGACGCAGCTCGGATCCCTCGTTGCTGTGGCTGTGGCAAAGGCCGGTAGCTACAGCTCCTGTTAGACCCCTAGCCTGGGAACCTCCATATGCCGCGGGTGCGGCCCTAGATAAGGCAAAAAGACAAAAAAAAAAAATGAAACGATTATCCTGCCTGTTTTTTCAAATTGCAATTCATGATAACCTAGTTGATTAGGGACCTTTACAGAGGGATTCCTGCAGATAAGTGAGTAAGGAATAATGGAATTTAAAGATCACCACCATTTTGTAACCCTAACACCCTGCTTCCCAAACTTGAGTGTATCAGGACCACCTTGTTGAAGAATTCCTAGCCCCATTGCAGAACTTCTCATCGGTAAGTCCTGGAACTGGGCCTAAGGATTTGCATCTCTAACCTGTCCAGAGACCACACTTTCAAAACTACCTGTGTGGAGCGATGTCCAAGAGTATGGAGGAGGTCATTTCAGGAAAAAGTCACAGGTGGAAAGACTGCCTACAACTCCCAACCAGTGATACAATGGGGATGAAAGCAGCAGAGCCTTTTGTAAACGAGGGGGCAGTGTTGATGCAGGCGTTCAAGCAACATTTCAGTGTGAGGACAAGGAATTTAAAGCCGGCACAGGTAGCCCTGATGCTTGATAGGTTGGTAAGAGGGTGGCTGATTTAGCTGCGAAGAAATAACTGATGGGGGTGGTTACCTCATGTGTGTCTGCTGCTTGTGAACCAAAAACAACCTTCCAACTATTTTCATGAGTATTCTGAAACCGAGAAAAACCCTGGAGAGCAGGTGGTCTGGAAACCTATATTTCTATAGGATTCCACTAGTTAAGGAGCCATGGGACAGGATGTTTCCTACTGGAAATGTTTTGTAAAATGTGTGTTCACAGGTTCTGAATGGACCTGCCTGTGTTAAAGGAATTGACAAACCAGAGAAAAAGTCAAGACAAAAAGAAAATAGGATACCACCCAGAGAGATGTGGGTAATTATTCTTATGGACCATATTAAGCAAAAGGGTAAGAGAGAACAGTAAAATATCCAAACCTGCACTGTCCACCGTTGACATTTAGGTTCATTACAATTAAAGTTCCCATTCGCTTGTCGCTCCGATCCATTTCAGGTGTCCAGTGGCGGCAACATCGAGTGGCGGATAAATAGCGATTCTGTTGTTGTGGGACGTGTGAGCAAGCACTGGGGTGGACTTTGGTGGTTTCTTATACTAAACATAGTGTGTTTGATAAGTTGGTGGCTACTCAGTAAGGAGCTAGAGTTGAATGAAGACGGGAACGTCACTGGCTTTCCTACTGAGTTCTGACGAGAACATTGGTGGCAGAGGCAGTGGGGTGCGGGGCAGAATAAGCCTGTGCCCTGGAATTCAGTGCCAGAGGCTGTCAAGGGGAACGTGGCTGCAAGAAGTGTCTGTGTGCCGGTGCCGGAGCGGTCTTGTCACGAACATGAACTGACGAGCCAGAGTGGCTTCCGAGGGAGAGCTGCTCGGGTAGACAGTTCAAGTTTGTGTGTGTGCACAGAGTGCAGAACACGGCACATGACCTGCCCGGTCAGCCGTTTGTTTAATATGTGTTTGAAGGCTTATAACGTGCCAGAGACAGATGAACAAGAGACGGGACTGAAAGGTCTTAGGGATGTCAGCACCTGTGTTCAGAAAAATTCTAAGGATAATAAGAGGCATTTTCCAATTAGCTGAGAAAGTGGACCAGAGGAAAGGCTGGGCCAGTGTTAGCTTTCTGTTCATTTCTCCTCTCCTCCTTCCAGAAGCACCATCTCAATGGAAAGCTTAGAACAGGCCCGGTTAGGAGGGAATTGAATCCAAGATGGGCAGATAGTCAAGCACATCAGTACTTACGGAGCCGGGCCAGCAGAGCCAGAGGCGGGAGGTGATCTGCCTCTTTCTCTTGGCGGAAAGTGGTCGTCATAGTTGCTGTATGTGTTTGTAAGGTGGTGTCAGGACTCCAGGCAACACCCCCGCCCCCACCCCGTGGATGGCAACAGTTAAGTCCTTCCTTAGAGCACAGCATAGGTGGTGTGGCCCACGTGGGAACTCGGATTAGCCTCTCAGAGCTGCAGTTTCTTAGCCTTTGGGGCTGAGATGGGGGGGTGCTGAGGAGGGCTAGTTGTCAATGTACCAGGCCAGTCTCTGATGAATCATAGACTCATTTGATATATATATCATATACACACACACACACACACACATACATACATATATGATATATTGATATGCACTCATGTGGCATAATATATATTGGAGGGGACGATTTTTTAAGAGCCTTGGAGTTCCCATCACGGCTCAGCGGAAACAAATCTGACTAGTATCCATGAAGACGCAGGTTCGACCCCTGGCCTCCCTCGGTGGGTTAAGGATCTGGTGTTGCCATGAGCTGTGGTGTAGGTCGAAGATGCGGCTCAGATCTGGCATTGCTGTGGCTGTGGTGTAGGCTGGGGGCCACAGCTCCGATTGGACCCCTAGCCTGGGAACCTCTATGTGCCGTGTGTGCGGCCCTAAAAAGCAAACAAAAACAAAACAAAACAAAAACCAAAAACAGCCTTGGCACATCTGATGTGATGCAGGAAACGCACAGACAGACCTGGGCTAGAGTCTTTTCTTGCCTCTTTGATCTCAGGCCAGCACGGTTTTCTCATCAGTGAAATGTGCTCTTTGGGATGTTTGCACGCAGTGCTGGTAAGAGGGTTATGCACAGTACATTTAAACACCAGGGTAGATTCGTTAAGTCCTTCCCTTGAATGAATCATTTCCCACTCCTAGATCTCAATAGAAAGCAGGACGGAGCACTTCTGGGCCCCACCGATGGTGCTGACTGTGGCAGTCCAGGCAGGCTGGAGACTCGGCCAAGAGTGGCTACAGCCTGTGACACTCAGGAGAGGAAAGTGGCCTCAGGACTCCAGGCAGCCTCCCCCGCTCCGGCCCACAGATGGCAGCTGTCTGTGGCCAGGACTGCAGGCTAAGTCCTGTGCCTAGAGCACAGTGCAGCGAGGTGGCCCACAGTGAGGCCCTCTGGAGTCACTGGGAAGTTTCTTGCTCAAGTTTCCCTGTACACATTATATTGGAAAACTTACAAACTGGGTCGCAAGATCATAGTTATTTTGTAGTGTGCCAGAGATGGAAGATAAAGATGGATTTCACAAACTACAGATCAAAGAGCGGTGGAGAGTTGTAGAAAGGACTAGTCAACAAGGGGATGTGAATGCTTTATGGGTATAAAAGTAGAAACCTGTTTCTGCAGAAGAAACTGTGCTGCAGTGGGTTAAGGATCTGGCATTGCCTCAGCTGTTGCTAGTATTTGATCCCTGGCCTAGGTTCCACATGCCTGGGACACGGCGGAAGGAAAGAAAAACTACTTGAATTCACTAGGTCATTAAAAAAGCAGCCATGTTTTAGAAGTTTGTAGAGGAATGCTGTGTGTGTGTGTCTAAATCAGAGTATCTTTTAATCTCTTTGAAGGGTTTAAAAAACTCTCCAGCAGGTGGTCTGATGGTTAAAAGAGAGAAGGGACCTGATGGAGTTCCCATTGTGGCTCAGTGGTTAATGAATCCGAACCATGAGGTTGCGGGTTTGATCCCGGACCTTGTTCAGTGGGTTAAGGATCTGGCGTTGCCGGGCTGTGGTGTAGGTTGTAAACGCAACTCGAATCCCGCATTGCTGTGGTGTAGGCGGCTACAGCTCCGATTAGACCCGTAGCCTGGGAACCTCTGTATGCCGTGAGTGCGGCCCTAGAAAAGGCAAAAAGACAAAAAAAAAAAAAAAAAAAAAAGAGAGAGAGAGAGAGAGAGAGACGTGACAGTACGCCAGAGAGTGACTACGGGTCAGTACAGAGCCAGAGCGCTAACTGATGGATTCGTGTCCAGGGAGGGAAGTGTCCGGTTCCTCCTTGGTGCTCGGTCCTTTCACAATCTATAAGCAGCAGAGGAGGATGAAACGAGTCAGCGTGAGTGGACTAGCAGTCAAAACCCTGAGAGGCTGAAAGCAGCGGGAGTGCCCTGAATCTGGGTGCGCTGAGGTTCAGTCGGTGTTCCAACTTAGGAGGCGGCGTCTTCCGCTGGCCAGGGACACGCTGGTCTCCCACCGTGGCCGGCAGGGGACATCTGGGCCGGCCACAGGGTGGGCTCACGTGCAGGCTGGGCGGGCGCTGTCAGATGCCAGAGGGGACGTTGTGTGGTCCCGGGAAACTGGGGCGCAGGGACGCAGAAGCGCGAGGTGCGACGGGGCGAAAAGTGCAGAAAAGCGCAGGACTTCAGGGTGCGTTCTTCCCCTCCGTCACGGCCCTTCCATGACCTCCCTTTGGTGCAGAAATGAACCGTGCTCGAGGGAACCGCCTCCGCCCTTCATGTCCACCCTGCACCTCTGGGGAAGGGGCTCCCAACGCGCGTCCTCGACCCAGGGATCAGCCTGGCCTCTGCCACCAGTTCCGCAGCGCTCTTCGGACCCAGACGCGCAGGTGGGACGCGTGGGCGTTGCCTGGCAACCGGGCAGGATTGGCCACGCCCGCTCCGGCGACCGCCCCGGAAGTGGCGTGGACGCCCGGCCCAGTCCAGGTCGAGGCGGAAGTGGAGGCACCCGGAGCCGCCCGCGTCCCACGGAAAACTCAGGTCCGCCGAGCCTCGGCCCATGGCCGCCTACCCGTACCGCCCGGGCCCCGGGGCCGGCCCTGCCGCGGGCGCCGCGCTGCCCGACCAGAGCTTCCTGTGGAACGTCTTCCAGAGGTGCGATCGGCGCGCGGGCGCTTGTGGGCCTCAGCCTCGGGCCCTCCACCGCCCGGTCCCCCCCGGCCTTCTGCCCGGTCCCCCCCGCCCCAGCCCCTGCCCCAGCCCCATCCTCGGCGTCCTGTCCGACCGCCTTCCTGATCCCCGCGAGCCTTCCCCCCCACCCCCGTCCCCCCGACCTCCCCTCCGACCTCCTTTCCGGTCCCCCTGGCCGTCCTCCACCCCCATCCTCGGCTTCCTGTCCGACCTCCTTCCTGGTCCCCCTCGGCCTCCTGTCCGACCTCCTTCCTGCGCCCCCCTGCTCCGTCCCCTCTCCGCGCCCTGTGTCCTGTCTCCCTCCCCTCCGGGCCCCTCCCGAGATGCAGAGCCGCCGCCGGGGGTTCGCAGCCTCCTTGCCCTGGGCCTGGGCCTCCATCCTCCTGCCCTAGCAGCCCGTTCCCGCACTGGTCCTCCGGGGGATGCTTGTTTAGGAGCGCAGGAAGGCAGACTCTGAGCCGGCTGCTTAAACGCTGGGAGCCAGGAAAGAAGCTGGGCAGGTGACTGGTCACCTCAGGGCCTTCTGCCCCAGTCGCCCTTCTAGCGAGTGAATGATCGAAACTGCAGTGACTCATGGTCGAGGAATGATTTAATTGAGAGAATCTTTTCCTGTTTGTGAAAAAGAGGAAAGCTGGTGCAGGTGGAATTCTGACAGGTGCAGGGAGAAAAAGGCTTGAGAAAATGGAGAACCAGCTTGGACTTGGGGGGGGGGTGCCGAGGACGGGGAAGGAGGCAGGCCTCCCCACTCCCCAGCGGTGGCGGGAGTGAGGTGAAAGGCCCAGAGAAGGAGCAGCCAGAGCTGATGTAGGACCGATGGAAGAACTGAGCCTTTGTGCTGACCAGGGTTTGCTTTTCTGACTCTTTGAACCACCAGCTTAACTGGTCTTAATTTTGTAGGGTTGACAAAGACAGGAGCGGCGTGATATCGGACAACGAGCTTCAACAAGCGCTATCCAATGGTGAGTGCCACCCGGCCGTCTGGACTTGTAAACTGCAAGCCTGACTGCTTGTAGTAAATAATGTTTTCCTCCAGCTTATTTTCCAGGTCATTAAAAATTATTATCAGTAGCCTTGATGGAGGAGCTTCTGGGTGGTTTCCTGGTGGTTGTGTCAGTGCTGCTCTGAGTCCTTCCTAGTAAAGGGGCAACTGCATGGAGTTGGAAAGCATGAGAAACGGAGGCGGGTGTTGGTTTTAGGGAGTAGCAGGGAGCCTCGCTTTGCACGGCAGACATCCTTCAAGTGTATTGAAGACCGTTTCTCTGGTGACTGTCTCGTGTCCCCTCTGGAGAGGAGCATCAGGGTCCCTGAGGCACTGATGGGGAAGCTGCTGGGGAGACCAGAGGCACTGGCGGCGTGTCATGGGGCGCTAGTCATCCGGGGTGAGAGGGTGACAACCCTTGGTGGCGGGCATGGGGCTCACTCTGTCGGTTGCAGCGTGATTAATCCCTCAAGTACCGTTAAACACCTGGCCGTGTTCCCCTTCTCTAAACCCTCGGATGCTGCTGTCCTTTCTGATTCTTCTGTTTGTGGTGCCATTTAAGCCAGAAGAGGGGCTGGTTTTGAGAGGCGGCACGGATGTTGAAAGGCCCATCTTCACTGCTGGGAGGCAGGCTGGTGTAGGAGGCCGACGCTGCCTCAAGCATCAGAGGCGAGGTGTTCCTTTATTGCTGCTGGTGGATTTGAATTTGCAGGTTAATACAGGTGCTATTTTACTAGGGGGTGTCAGTACTGCCTCCAGTTCAGCTGCTTGTTAAAGCACACGGCTCGTCTTCACTCTGTCAGAACACAGTCTTGAACCAGGAGCCTGCTGGGGAGAGGGAGTTTTAATGGGATTGCCTACAGGGTGTTTGGTCCACCCTTCCTAAGAAACTTTGAAATGGTATCTGGTTTAACCCAAGTGGTAAGTATGTAAGGGCACCTCTCACTGGCCCTTAGAGCCACTTTGCCTGCTTTGCCGCTGCTGGGGACATGTAAGGACTTGCCCTCAAAGCAGGTAGTCACTTAGCCCTGAGGGAGGCAGGCTTGGCAGCCCCCAGGCAGTCCGCAGGGGCGCGGCCTCACTCCTCCCTGGGCGGGGACGGGCGGAGTTGTGGAGTATCTGTCCTGTTCGGTGTCCTATAAACCCTGAATCTTTAAACCAGTCTTCAAACTAGCTGCTGAAAATTTTTTTTTTTTTGTCTTTTTGCCTTATCTAGGGCTGCACCCGCGGCATGTGGAGATTCCCAGGCTAGGGGTCTAACAGGAGCTGTAGCCACCGGCCTTCGCCACAGCAACGCGGGATCCGAGCCGCGTCTGCCACCTACACCACAGCTCACGGCAATGCCGGATCCTTAACCCACTGAGCAAGGCCAGGGATCGAACCCGCAACCTCATCGTTCCTAGTCGGATTCATTTCCGCTGCGTCACGACGGGAACTCCTGAAACCCCCTTACTTTCTTATCCTTTTCTCCTTCCATCCAGTGTAACTGGAGTGCTATATTTTGCTGTGCTGCAAACACAGCAAATCTACCAGTTCCGTTAGGCCCTTTCTGCAGGAAGGCAGGCGGTGAACGAGTCCAGATCTCTGGCCTCACAGAGCTGGTGGCAGCTCTCAGGGTGAGACAGGACGGGGCCAGGCGTGTGCCCAGGGAGCCGGGCGCCGCGACCCCTGGTGCTCTCCCACCTGTCTCTTCACCTTGGCGCCCACTGAGTGTGCAGGCGCCCTGAGCTCCGTCTTACCCCGGGCCCTGCTCCTCTGCCCGGACTGCCCGCCTTTCCTCAGGGGTGTGGAATTTCCTGCCTCTGGGCCCCGCGGCACCTTCCTTTTCCTGGGCGCTGTCCTCCTTCTCCGCTTTCCGCCGGCATCCCTTTCGAAGCCATCTCCGGCTGCTGGATGCCAGCTTCCTGGCGGGCGGTGGAGCTGGCCCCTGTGCGGTGCTTCCTGTGTCCTGGCCTCGGTCAGTGGGTGGACACGAGGCAGTTCTCGTCACTCTCCTCCTCAGGTTTCCGTAGCTGATGGATTGGAGTTATTTTGACTTTTGTTTTTTCCCCCTGGGAATGGGCTTCTCTTTTCATATTAGTACTAGAATATTAAGCTATTTCAGAATTAGTTTGATTAACTTATTATTTATGGGAAAACTGAAGCTACAAAATAGCCTAGTTTTGCTTTTCAGATAGATTTACGCCTCTGAGGCTCCTGTTAAAAATCCAGTTGAAACCGTCCTGAAAAAGTCCTCGTGGGTCCTGCACACGGAGCCCTTTGTGGGCCTTTCTCCCTGGGAGAGCTCCCGGAGACCGCTGGCCGGGGGTGGCGGCTGAGAGGTGGTGTCTGGGGTGTGAAGAGTCAGGACTGTCTCGTCTTCTCTTTGACGTAGCAGGCCGTAAGCTGTCTTCAGCGAGGAGTCTGTGAAAACATCTCATTTTCACAAGGTTCTTGGAACTGGAGGAAATTAGTTCTGCTCAGGCTCCCCTTCTGGTGCTTCTGCGGGTTTTTTGCATTAACATGTTGCTGGGTTTCGAGGGTGCGGTTTTTAGCTGGACTTTAAATAATAAGTCGTATATTCTTTTCGAGGTATTTTTTTTTATCAGAATAGACTTCAGCTCTCTGGGGACCCCCAGCTGAGGAGGGATCAGAGCACATAGGCTGACAGCTCCCTGCCATACCTGACTGTCCCTGTCACAGGCCCAACATAGTGAGGCGGGGAAGGGCCTGGGGTTTACCTTTCTCAGCTTCCACCTGCCTGTGCTCGGAGCCTGCACGTCCCCAAGGAGGGCCTGTGTGACGCCTGGCTGCCTCCTGCAGTGCTTGTCCCCCTGCCTGGATAGCTCATACTAACAGTGCGACAGTGGCAGATGCCTGCCTCCCCTGGTGCCAGGAGCTCCCCTGGTTGACGACATGTGTGTGATGTGGTCACAGCTCCTGATGGAGAGTTGGGGTGCCCTGGGCGACTCTCCCAGAGGCGGTGCCTGGTCTCCCCAGACTTGTGCCTGTGCCTCTGCCCTCTGCTGGTTTTAGTCTGTGCTTTTGCTGTAACAGACAACTGTGAGTTGTGTGAGTCCTACTGAGTCACGGAGCCTGCGCTTGGTTTTGGGGACCCCAGCAGCCTGTCTGCTCCTCCCAGAAACGTGGGCAGGGACTCTGCGGTGGAAGCAGAGGGAGGTGGGCTGCCTTTACTCCACTCTGGGACTCCCCTCCTCCAGGCCCGTGTCCACCAGACCTGCACCGCTGGTACAGAGCTGGAGACGGCGCTGCGGGTCGCGCAGAACCGACTTTAAGAGCTTCACTGTCAGACACTTTAGTTGTTTCTGATTTTCATTAATGTAAATACTGTAGTGATTTCATAGAACAAGTTTCTAGAAGTGGCATTTATCAGATCGCTAAGGGGCTTGATCAGTGTTCAGATGGCCTTCAGAAAGGCCGTTATTTCCAGTCACAGCTCTTTGAGGCTGCAGGTGAAGGTGACTGGTGGGACACAGGGTTCACAGCCTGGAGAGGCCGCAGAGTCCTGGCGGTCCTGCGTGAGCCTGCGGGGCTGCTCACGGCCCTGGGTGCGTGGCTCCGCTCTCCGTCTGTGCAGTAAAGTGGGGAGAGGTCTCCAGTGATGCTGTTAAGTCCGGTCTTTTTGCCCCGGGATCCCAGGCGGTCGGGTGTTCAGCGCGTGTCTGCTGGGTGCTGTGACGCGGTGGCGCTGTATGACTCGGGTCTGTCGTTGACAGGATGCCATTTGAAAGCAAGGTCTTTGGAGAGGAAAAGACAGAATATATTATCACAGAGCGGAGTGGGGCTTTTGCCTTTGAGAGGGGGTCGTCTGTGTGCTTGAAGGTTCAGGGGAAGATGCCGAGCGTCCTGATGTGACCGACCCCTCTGTGACGCTGCCCCCCGTCTGTCCCCAAGTTATGGGTTAAGAAAGCTACATGTACGTGGAAGATGCTGTGTATGTTTCAGTTTTTGTTGGTTTTTCAGGTGAAATTGAGGCGGGGTTTACAGGAGCGGTGACCCCGTGCAAAGCAGTAAAAGTCTGGCAGGAAGGCATCTGCAGGCCGAGTGTTGGCCTCCCCGGGCGGGCTGGTCCTGGGAAAAGCAAGGGGGAATGTTTGCAGTTGGTGCTGTTGGCCCAGAAGCTCTGGGTGAGGGTCCCTGACGCTGAGGAGTCTTTCTGCTCAGCGTGCCCTGTGCTCCAGGAGGCCCCGGGACCTGCTTCTCCACACTTCAGTGCCTTTCCCACAGAGAAGCAGGTTTTCTGGCTGACACTGTGCTGCGCTTGACACCTGGTGTGACTGCAGTATTGAATGTCCGCCCCATTAGGGGCTGTTAAGCTTTGGTGTTTAGTCTGAGAACCAGGCCCTAGGACTTGGCGCTCGATAAACGGGCAGTTAACGTCTCCTGCAGTTGTTACCCATCGTTTCTCTGGAGAGTCGGCCCGTTTGGGCACCGGGAGCCTGGCTCCACACTCGTTCGGCCAAGTCGTTTGCCGACAAACCCGGCGCTGCCCGGCTCAGCGTCGGGACGGGCAGACCGCAGCCGCCTCTCCCAGGGCCGCCGAAGCCGCCCCAGCTCGGCCCCGGCCGTCCCGTTCCCGGGTGTTCAGGCCTCCTGTGTGCTCACGGCCTGGGCCAGGCGGACGGAGGGCGGGACCGAGGCCGGGAGCTGCAGCTGGTCCCCGGCTCCGGTCAGCGGTGGGTCGGCTTCGGGGAGTCACAAGCGGGGACGAAGTGCCCCCGCCGCCTGTGGGTCCTTGAGCGCTGGCTCTTGGTGATGCCCACCCTTGGGCCCTCTGTGCGCCCTGGCCGCCCCCGCCCCGCACAGGGAGATGCCCGCCCAGCACGCAGGGGCCAGGTCACCCGGGAAGGCAGCCTTGGCCGCGTGGGGCCGGGCGCTCCCGAGGGAGCCTTTTACAGGCTGAGGCTTGAGGGGGGCAGGGCTCGGGCCGGGGTGTGCATGTGTTTGGGGGGCCACACTGGACACCGAGAGAGGCGCACGCAGGCCGAGTCGGGGACGTGCTCAGAGCTGCCGCGGGAGCCCATGCCTCAGGGTCGCAGGGTCGCAGGATCGGGCGGCACCTTGGGGCTCCGGCCGCGGCCAGACAGCAAGGGGCGCTGCTTCTGCTGGTGGCGGGGGTGGGTCTGCGCCAGCCGGCGGGACGGGCTGTGCTGAGAGGGGGTGATGGGGTGCTGATCTGCCGGTGGGGTGGAGACACTGCTTTCCCTGCACGCGAGACCTTGTGTGCGTTGTCTCAGCGAGGGCACAAGGCAGTAAACGTACAGACGCTCTGAAGACAGGTTCCTGGGCGTAAAGGGATCTGGTAAACATTGCCTGTCACGGGTGGTAAACACTGTATTTCTTAACCCTCAGCAGACTCGGGTGCCCTGATAACCGCCTGGCAACACCCACTGCCGTCTGGAGCCGGGTCAGGGAGCGCATACCCACCTTTGCACAGTTTCAAAGAAAGTGATCCGATGCCCCGACCGTGATTTAGGAGAAGTTACAGCGTGGCTCACGTGCGTCCCTCCGTGGGCTGCAGCAGATCACCGCCTTGCCCTGCCCGTGTGCGGGGTCGCAGTGCGGGTGGCCAGCCCCGGGAGCAGTGGGGGTGGGCTTTTCTGAAAGAGTAGTTGATGACATTCCTAAGAAAGCAAAGTGCCATCTTCTCAGCCTACCTGGTGGCTGTGTCCCTGGAAAGCTCAGGGAGTATGAATAATCATCCTGGGCTATAAAGTGAATGAGAAAGCACTTCCAGGCAGGACTTCAGGAGCAGCTTTGAGGCTCTGGCCGGACCCGAGGGAGCCCCGGGAAGGACAAGCAGGACCCTGACTGGTCCCCAGCGCCCGGGCGACATCCCTCACCCAGAACCTTGGCTCTGGGGCCCTCAGGTTGAAAGCTCTTACTTTCTCTGGCTCCTGGGGTTCCGACTGGGAGTTTATTTGGTGTTTCTTCTTTCTCACTTCCTGCTGTTTGTTTTCAGGCACCTGGACTCCATTCAATCCAGTGACTGTCCGCTCGATCATATGTAAGTAAGGGCAGGGCTGCCTGGCCTGTGCAGAGACATGGCTGTGCCGCTTCTGCCTGTGCTTCCGCCCTGCGTTCTCCGGAGCTCCCGCCCAGCCGAGCCCTTTGCTGAGCCCTTATGTTCAGCTGTCTGGCCCATCCTTTGAGTTTTCAGTTCTAACGATGTCACATGCTTATGGGACCAGCATGTCCGTATGCAGTCCCTCCTGCGTGGCTGTGAAGTCTCCCTGAACAGAGTGTGCTTGTGACACACGAGGACACTCAGACTACCTAGAAAGAGAGCAGATGATGTATTACCTTCTCATCGCAGTGTTTCAGGCTGAGTTTTTATGCACGCATCTTTAGCCATTCCGCATGCAGTGATATGTAAGTGTAGGTGTAAGTGTGTTCTTATTTGGTCCTGGAATTAGGCGGGGTTTGGGGGTTTTTGTTTGTTTGTTTTTAATGAAAGGAAGGTCTTTTTTTTTTTGTCTTTTTGCCTTATCTAGAGCCACACCCACAGCATGTGGAGGTTCCCAGGCTAGGGGTCTAACAGGAGCTGTAGCTGCCGGACTTCGCCACAGCTACAGCAACGCGGGATCCGAGCCGTGTCTGCAACCTACACCACAGCTCACGGCAACGCTGGATCCTTAACCCACTGAGCAAGGCCAGGGATCGAACCCGCAACCTCATGGTTCTTAGTCGGATTCGTCAACCACTGAGCCACGACGGGAACTCCAGGAAGGTCTTATTTTAAAAAAATACCTAGGATTTCCCCTCATGACTCAGTGGAAACGAATCTAGCATCCATGAGGATGCAGGTTCGATCCCTGGCCTCACTCAATGGGTTAAGGATCCAGCATTGCCATGAGCTGTGGTGTAGGTCACAGATGCGGCTCGGATCTGGCGTTGCTGTGGCTGTGGTGTAGGCCAGTGGCCACAGCTCCGATTAGACCTCTAGCCTGGGAACCTCCATTTGCCACAGGTGCAGCCCTAACAAGACAGCACACATACATACATAATCTAAAGCCAGGAGTCTTTATTTTCACTGGAATCGGGCCTCCCTTGACAGAGGACTCTTCTGAGCCCCACAGGTCCTCTGGGGTCAGAGGGCACGTTCTAGGCCCAGGACCCTGATTTGGGCGGGTTGGGGCAGCCCCTCGCCCCCTGCGCCAAGCTTTCTTCCTCCAAGCGCGAGCACCCCCTCAGTGTGCGGTGCTGTTTTATTGTGGCTCCACCAGCGTGTTCGGCTTGCACGTCCCTTTTCGCGCTGGCTCGTGCCCGCCTAGTGGGACTTAGGGCTGCAGCTGGGCACTCGCTCGCAGCCTGCGGGCGGGTGGCGCCTCTGCCCTGCCGTTCTCACTGCTTCCCGCCCTCCGTCCAGCCATGTTTGACCGAGAGAACAAGGCCGGTGTGAACTTCGGCGAGTTCACCGGCGTCTGGAAGTACATCACGGACTGGCAGCACGTGTTCCGCACCTACGACAGAGACAACTCGGGGATGATCGACAAGAGCGAGCTCAAGCAAGCCCTCTCAGGTTTCGGTAAAACACTTGTCTCGGCTGCGTAGCTGTTTCATTTTGGAGCCAAGGGCCATGCCTTTTGGGCTTTACTCTGTTCAGCTTAATGATCTTTAATGCAATGAACTTCTTGTTTGCATCACACAGATTTAATTTGATGTTATTTAAGGCATGAAGGCTTATGTTTGACTTGGAGACTTTCATCCAAAATGAGATAAGGGCTATGCAGTGGTTTGTCTTTGCTGGAGTGGAGTGATGTCACAGCACACTGGGAATGAGGCTGTTGAAACTGTTTGGAGTGAGCGTGTAGAGATGGGGCAAGTGGCGCGGCTCGCTCCCTGCTGTGCGGGGCTCGCTCCCTGCTGTGCGCGGCTCGCTCCCTGCTGTGTGGGGCCCCACGGGGAGGCGATGGTGCCCACGAGCAGCGAGTTGGAGTTGCATGGGGCGTGGGCGTGGGAGCTCCTGTTCTCAAGTGCATGTCAGCACGTGTGCCACCCGCATGCCGAGCTGTGAGCAGGGTTCCAGGGGCACCTTCCAGAGCGGCCAGTGGGCCTGAGGGACTCGGGTCTGAGTAGGGACTGTGGTCTTCACACCGGGGGTCTGATCTGTTTGAGGTGCTCTCACGCGGCCCTCCGATCGCGGCCCTTCCGCTAGATGACTGTGCACCTCACTGGGTGTCTGGGGCCTCAGTGACACGAGGCACGCTTGAGTCCTCGTGGTCTCGCCAGCTTCTCCCTCCCCGCTCTCCGTTTGCTCCGCCTTCTCCCTCCTTCCTGCCTTAGAGCCTCTGGGGCCCGTGGCAGGTTTGCGTTGTGACCCCCCAGGCTTGGGTCAAGGTTTGGGCAGGATGTTGACCTCAGGTTCTTTGCAGCGGAACCGGGCCTGTAGCTGATCTCGCTGTGCTCTTAGGCGGGGGCCTCGGACGGAGGGGTGCGGCCCCACAGAGCCGTCCTGGCCGGGCGGGAGCCGGGGGCCTGGCCGGCTGGAACCTGGGTCCTCTGAGTCACTTCCAGTCCAGTGACCTCAGGCCTCAGCAACACGGTACTTTCTGTCTCACTTGTGCCAGTGACCCGTGGGCCTGCGAGCTCCCAGAGGTGCTGAGGGGACGGGCCCTGGGCTCTCGGGCCTCCAAGTCCTGGTCAGACCCAGCCGCTGTGGCTGCCGAAGCGCTGTGGCTTTTGTGAGGGATTTAACAGAGGCGAGTGAACCTCCACTCGCGCACCACTCGTTTTCAGCCGTTTTCCATCTTCCCGCTGCGTTTGCTCTGCCCCCGTTTTGAAGCTGAGGACCCCACCCCTACCCCGTTGCCCACCACACCTGACTCTGTCCCTGGAGCACGCCGTGACCCCTCAGCAGGCCAGTCTTTGGCTGAGTCTGCCCCCCCGCCCCGTGCCATTGGCTGTGTGTGGACGCAGGTGGTCCCCTGATCTGGACCTGTCATTGGCCGTAGTTACTGGCTGGCATCCGGCCTGCTCCTTGCTGCTGAGAGGTGGCCTCGGGGCGCCTCGCTCATTCTTAGGAAGCAGGGCCTGCACCGTCCACTGGGCCTCTGTGTCTGGAAAGTGCCACCGCGGGCGGGGGCGTGCAGTCGGGGGCTGGCACCGGCCTCTCGGGCCCTAAAACAGCCTGCTGAGCTGTGTCCACGCCCTCGGCTTTGGAGGCAGGAACCGCCCGGAGGTCCAGGAGCCCAGCGCCAGGGCAGTCCTGTCTGTTCTCGAGCTCTGGGCTCCCTGCTGCCCTGTCCCTGTCACTGTCTTGTCTGTCCTTCCCCAGTCTGGGCAGGAGACCAGCCCACGGCCGTGGCTGGACAGGCACAGGAGTGAGGAGGCGGCCCGCGCGGCACCGCTGTCTTTAGCCAGCTGTGGGGAGGGGGCCCTGGAGTAAGTCACAGGATTGAGGAGAGCGCGCTGACCACTCTGGAAGGTGCTGCTAGCTGTCTGCCTGTGTGACTCTTTTCCGGTAAAGTGACAACGTGCTCCTGCAGGTAATTAACTGTGACATTCGCTCAGACAGTAGGGGTACCTCCCCTGGCCGAGACTCCAGCCAGACTGGAACCAGTAAAAATATCTTGGCACCTGGACCTTGTCTCCTGAATAAGTAAGGCTACCGCAGCCACACGGGTTGTGGGATTGGGGGGCCGGGGGGAGAAGGGGAAAGACACGGTGTCCTGGCTCAGAGCAGTCGGACGTCCGTCTGCGTGCTGGAGGCCTTCCAGGACGCTCAGTAAGTTGAAGGTGGAGTCGTGACTGCCACAGCCCGGATGCCCCTTCAGGGCCTTTGGTCTGTTGTGAGGCTGCCTCCGTGTCCCTGCGCTGGCTGATGTTTCCTTAAATTTACATTCTGTTTCATTGGGGAGCCTCTGTGAGGTTTTGTTTTCAAAGCTTTTTCTAATAGTAACAGTTATTCGAGCTTCATGTCTGAGTTAAAAACGTAGTAAAAGTCACCAGTGGAGGGCTCCCGAGAAGGTCAGCTCCACTGCGTTCCAGAAGACCCCCCAGTTAGCCTTGTCCTGGCAGGAGGGGGCTGCTGGTCTCCGCCCCGCCGCACGGCGGGCTGGGGCATCACAGCGCAGTGACCGTGTGGCTCTCGGCGCCTTGCAGTGAGTGAGCTTGCACCTGCTGCTTCTCTGGACCCTCCCTGCTGTGCTCTCAGAGGAGGCGCAGGCGGGGTCTCTGGGCGGAGCGTGGCCCTGATTCTGTTCTCCGCCTCAAGGGTACCGGCTCTCCGACCAGTTTCACGACATCCTCATTCGGAAGTTCGATAGACAAGGACGGGGGCAGATCGCCTTCGACGACTTCATCCAGGGCTGTATCGTCCTGCAGGTACCCGTCCGCGTGGGGCACAGACCGGAGGGCAGAGGGCGGGCGCGGGGGCGGAGACCCTGACCTGGACGTGCAGTTTAATGGGTCAGACACGTGAAACTGGAAGTAACTAGTTCTTCTGTTAAGCGGCGGTTAGATGGCCGGGCCCTGCTCCGCTGGGGGTACCCGGCTGGATGCAGCTGTCGTGTGTCAGCTTTCAGCTCCTAGAGTGACAGGATCTGAAGCCCAGCAGAAGCCCGCCCGGTGCCTCCGCAAGGCCGTGGGCTGAGCACGGGCCAGCCAGGGGGCATCAGCCTGTGGCCGGCCATCACCTGCGGGCCCCGTGCCAGAGGCCTGCTGGCTCCTGGTCCCCACCCTTGGAGCAGAAGCTGCGGCACTGGGCAGAGACGGGGAAGGAAGAGGAGAAGCTAAGCTGCCGGCCACACCTTAGAAAACCTCGGAAGTGTTTTCCTTCATTGGGCTCTTTCTAGAAAGAAAGCTTTTGAAAATTAGTTTTTACAAAGCAACATGGAAACTTATAGAAATCTTGGGAAAGTACAATTAAGGGTACACAAGGGAAACCATTTTGCAAAACAGACAGGGACTCACGGACATAGAGAACAGACTTCTGGTGCCGAGTGGGAAGGAGGTGAGGGAAGGGTGGGGCGGGAGGTTGGGGCGAGCAGGTGTGAGCTCTTAAACGCAGGGCCAACAGCAAGGTCCTGCTTGGAGCACAGGGAACTCTACCCAGCACCCTATGCTGGAGCACGAGAGGAGAGAGTATTTTAAAAAAGGATGTGTGGAGTTCCCGTCGTGGCTCAGTGGTTAACGAATCCGACTAAGAACCATGAGGTTGTGGGTTCGATCCCTGGCCTCGCTCAGTGGGTTAAGGATCCGGCGTTGCCGTGAGCTGTGGTGTAGGTTGCAGACGCGGCTCGGATCCCGCGTTGCCGTTGCCGTGGCTGTGGCGAAGGCCGGCGGCTGCAGCTCCTGTTAGACCCCTAGCCTGGGAACCTCCATATGCTGCGGGTACGGCTCTACATAAAAGGCAAAAAGACAAAAAAAAAAAAAAGAAAGTGTGTGTGTGCCCGCGTGAATCTCTTTGCTGGGCAGTAGAAATTAACACAGTGTTGTAAGTTAACTCTCCTTCATTTAAAGTAGAATAAGTAGAAAGGGAAGTCACCCATTGTCTCCCAGTGGGGTGACTGCTGCTGGTAATTTCTGTGGTTTGTTTCACACCAGCATTTCCCACGCTCCCGCTTACACCTCTGCGGACCATCCCTGTGTCAGCCCGTTTATTCTTGGCCGCCAACCTGCCCAGCACAGGAGGGGTGGAACTGGGAGCCCTGAGGAGACTGGGGTGCAGTTGGCATGGCTCTTGGGCCAGGCTCCAGCCTTGCCCTCAGCCCCTCAGTGGGGGCCCGGCGACAGCCAGGGTCGCAATGAGCCCGGGCCCGTCTTCTCCTGTTGGTGGGAATCTTCGAGCATCTCACGGTTGCTCGGCACCTGTCGCCTGGGGTGCACTTGCCTAGCCGTCCCTGCCATCGCCCTGCAGCCTGGTGGCCAGGCTTGTGAACAGACAGAGGGGGCCTGGGGAGCAGTCAGACAGGAGGAGGAGGGCAGGCGGGTCCTGGCACAAGCTGGCACGAGGAGACCCTGCCCTTCGTGCTCTGCAGCCGGGCTTCCCCTGCTGGGGGCAGGCTCTAGGGAGGCTCCAGCGGGGGGTGGTTTCCCTTTGTCCTGAGTGACCTGTGGTCAGAGCAGCGGTGAGCAGTCAGGGAGGCCCCCTCCCCGCAGGGCCTTAGAGGGAGGTCCTGGGCCAGGGGGCGTGGCCATCACCCAGGGCTTGGTGTGCGGTGGCCCTGGCCTCTCACCCCTGGCGTCCTTGCTGGCCCCCATCTCCGTGGTGGACCGGCCCAGCTCAGCCGTGGTCCCTGTGCTGCTCAACCAGAAGTAGGGCCCTTGGAGACTTGAGTGAGTCTGAAACTGGGCTCCTAAATGTCTTTTGACCAGCCGCATTCTGTTCGTTTTGTTTGATAAGTATTGGATCTAAACATCTCTTGCTTTTTCTTCAGAGGTTGACAGATATCTTCAGGCGCTACGATACGGATCAGGATGGCTGGATTCAGGTGTCATATGAACAGTATCTTTCCATGGTCTTCAGTATCGTATAACACCGGCCTTCTGCAAATACCAGTGCGACCTAAAGAAAAGACTGAAAATGCCAAATCTCTTACCTTTAACAAAAGGAACACAGATGCAGTCAGATAACTGTTCTTCCTTTAGATTTTGTATAATTAATATCTGGGGACCCAACTGTACATATGTGGATAAGCTGATTAATGTTTTACAACGCTAACAGCAGTTATATCATTACTCAGATACAAATATTTGATTGAGACTGTTTCGTTGTGCCATGCGTGAGGTCGAGGTCGGGCACTGTGCATGCAAAAACTCATCATGTGTATTTCTAGAAAGCTCCAGGTCCAGTGCGGAAATGCTCTATCAGCAGTAGGAATTTTAAATAATATGGAACTTGCCCAGAAAGCTGCTCATGTGCCTTACTTTTTAAAAGGGGTTTATTGTATTCGTTTGAATATGCCGCGTCAGCAATAAAGCACACGCGCCTGAGCCCTTGTCTCGGCTGCACTCACCGGAGCTGCCGGGGGCCCAGCACCCTCTGGGTTCTCCCTGGCTGCTCTCCTCTGTAACGGGAGTTGGTTTGCGTCTTGTAAAACTTCTTTGGACTTTCAGGTCCAGATTCGGTTCCGAGGAAGTAGGTTTTCATTCACTTGCTGATGATGCAAATCAGCTCTGTTGACGGTCTGTTAGTTTCCGATTCTTCACACGGGAGCACGCAGCGAGGGGTGCAGCCCCCTGCGTGGCCAGTGCACAGCCAGCCAGTGCCTGCCCCACGGGGTGGCTTTAGGCCCCCCGTCCCCTCCTTGAAGAGTGCTTCCCCAGACCAGCATTTGGGGTGGGGCTGTGTTGGGGCTCTGAGTAGGTGTCAGTGACCCACGAATGGGTCCGGGGCACCAGAAATTGGGTGTCTGCGGGCGTCTGTCTGGGGACTTGTGCTCTTTGGGGTTAGGCGCCTGGGGAGCTGTTTCCTGTCTGTGGTGTTTGTGATGAGAGGGCACGTCCCTGACCACAGAACTCGGCCTCGCGCGCTCACGCCCTGGGTCCGTGGGGTCTCCGGCTTTCCCCGCCTTCCGCCTGGGAGTCTGTGGCCTTGGACGTGCTCGTGAGGACGCCAGCACAGGATCCCGAGCTCCACTCCAGGGAGGTCAGTCCCCCACTTGCAGGCTCTGAGAGGCCCTCCTGACCCCAGAAGCCAAATCACTGACCCTGGCGGCCGGGGGCAACCAGGTGTGGAGGTGGGGGCAGCTGCCCGCGCCTAGGCTGCTCCTTGGTCTGCCTCCCTGCCCACTTAGATGGAGGTGTAGACGGTGGTGCCCCCCTCCCTGGGGTACCCGGTTAGATGAGGTGTAGACCCCACTGGCCCCCTCCCTGGGGTACCCGGTTAGATGAGGTGTAGACCCCACTGGCCCCCTCCCTGGGGTACCCGGTTAGATGAGGTGTAGACCCCACTGGCCCCCTCCCTGGGGTACCCGGTTAGATGAGGTGTAGACCCCACTGGCCCCCTCCCTGGGGTACCCGGTTAGATGAGGTGTAGACCCCACTGTGTCCCTCTCTCCCTTGACCTCTGGTCTCTGTAGACCCCAAGCTAGAGTGAAGGCATCAGGCACCCAGCATTGCTGTGCTCTGTGCCCTGTGACATGGAACCCCTCCGTCCACCTGCTGGCTTTCCCACCCACCTCTCCCCAGCCCCTCACTTGTAGCAGCTTGGCCTCTGAATTCATGCTGGTTTCTCCGGAAGCTGGAGTCCCTCAAACTGGCCTCAGGCAATGGCAGTTCCCTGCCTCAGTGAGGAACGCAGTACACAGTGGGTGTCTAACCTGCGGGGGTCACTGGGGCTGATGGAGCAGATGCTGGGAAGCCAGTTCTCGCCCTACGTGTCAGCCGTGGGCTGGGGATTGTGCAGGTGTCCTTAGGCGCCTTCAGGGGAGCGGCGTAAAGGGGAGACACAAAATGGAAAGGTTGTGGGTGGCAGCGGTCAGGTGAGGGCTGCAGAGAACACGGCGTGCAGACACCCCGTGGAGTCCAGGGTTTCCGCCCCTGGAGGCACACTGAGGAGTGTGGGAGGTTGAGGACGAGGCTGTGACCCGGACAGCACAAGAGGCAGATGGGCTTAAGGGTTAGGGTCTGTCCGGAGCCCCAGGCCGCTGGGCTGCCAGCAGGCCTGCAGGAAGGTAAGGACTTAGGTCCTCAGCAGCTCGTGCCTGGTCTCGGCGGCCAGCTGGCCACACGGGGGCAGTGCGGTCCTGCCTGGGGGTGCCTGACCCTGGACGCCTCGGTCAAGCCCGAGCCAGAGCCGGACCTCCAAGACCAGCCAGCGTGGAGTTTACAGAAGCAACCGAGAAGCCAGAGGGAGCGGGGCTGGCGGGGCTGTGGGGCTCCAGCCTCTGCTGGTGCTGTCCCCCTGGGAGTTAGGGTTGGGGATGGTGCAGAGGAGGTTCACAGCCAGGCCAGGCCAACTGCTGTCTGTGGTGCACGGTCACTCATCCCCTGTGACCTGGTCATCTGCTCCCGTCACCCTGCTGGGCCACGTGTGCCCATGCGCCCTCTCCGCCATGTGCGTGATGTGCTGACCACTCAGCTGCCCACTTGGCTTCAGGAAAATGCAAGACGTTCTCAAGACTTTTGCCCAGCTTCAAATGTCAGTTCTTCATCGGTGCAGGGGAAACGAATTCCACTAAGAACATGAGGTTGCGGGTTCGATCCCTGGCCTCGCTCAGTGGGTTAAGAATCTGGCGTTGCCGTGAGCTGTGGTGTAGGTCACAGATGCGGCTCGGATCTGGTGTGGCTGTGGCTGTGGCGAAGGCCTAGCCTGGGAACCTCCATGTGCCACAGGTGTGGCCATAAAAGGAAAAAAAAAGACCAAAAAAAGTCAGTTCTTCACAGAGAAGAAAACGGAAGTCCTGCCAGCAGGACAGCCTGACCTGTGGCCAGCACCCTGGTCACCACCTGTCACCTCAGCCATCCAGGAGCGTCACCTCCCCAGTCTGGGTGAGCCTGGTCAAGGGGAGACGAGGTGGGGTTCCGGGTGGAGGCTTGGGTGCTGCAGGCAGAACTGATGTCACATGTGCTCTCTCTGCTGTGTGGCCCAGTCAGTCCCCAGGGAGTCCCCGCTGGCGCCTCCCCCCACCAAGCCCCACCCACAGGCGCCGCCCTGGAAGGCGGGACCGGGGGCCTGGGGCAGCGAGTGACCTCCTCCCCTCACAGCGCCCAACAGGTGGCCCGCCAGCTGGGGGCTCACCGCTCAAGAGAGAGTGTGAGTGTGTGAGCGCGTCTAGAGAGGCTCCAGGAGGCCCGCCCGCGACTCCACGGGGGCCTCAGAGGCAGAACACACACTCCCGGCGGGAGAGGGGGAGGGTCTCTCCTGGTGTCTGTGTGTTAAAATACACGTAACGTTTACCCTTTTAACCAGTTTAAGTGCGCAGCCCGGTGGTGTCAGCACGCGTGACACTGTGCGGCCGTCGCCGCTGTCCGTCTCCATCTGCTCGTCCCGGAAAACTGACCCTCTGTCCCCATTTAGTAAAAACCGCCCCCCGCGCTCGTCTCCACGGCCCTGACCGCCCGGGGCCCTTACCTGAGTGGATCCTACAGAAGCTGCCCTTTGGGACCGGCTGGTGTCACGGAGCCCAGTGGCCTCGGGGCTCACTCACGTCATGGGCTGTGACAGAATCCCCTCTTTTTAAGGCCGGATAAGACCCCAGGCTGTGGATGGACCACGCTGTGTTTCTCTGTCATCCGTGGACGGGCACGTGGGCTGCTGTGAACACGCTGCTGTGGGCGTGGGCGTCCACGCGGCTCTTCAAGACCCCGCTTTCCATGCCTTTGGGTTCAGCCCCAGAAGGGCGGGTTATATGGCAGCTCAGTTTTTGGAGGAACTTCCATGCTGTTCTCCACGGTGTTTGCACCATTTTACATTCCCACCAACAGGGTGCAAAAGTTCCAGTTTCACCACACCCTTTGATAATAGCCACTCTAATAGGTATGAGATAAT